>JAEPBF010000029.1:1657224-1692136 GCA_019739055.1 Passiflora organensis
GGTGAAAACTTTTGGTGAAGGAAGATTTGTGTAGGTGTTGTAGAGAGAAAGGAGAGGAAAATCGGGAATGAGCAACAAAGAGAGAAAGGGGAAGGAGGAAATGAGGTTCCAGACTTAAACTTGGGTATTTATAGGCTAAGGTTTGGGCTGAAAAATTAAACCAAAGGATTGGCTAAGTTGCAGGCCCAAACCTGCAAAGAAATAGCCCAACAATCAAACGGAAACTCGATAAAATACGTGTGAAGCTCGGAAATATTTTTAAGACGTCAAATGGCTTAATTGGGCTTATGTTTGATTAAATGGGCTCACAATTAGCTAGTTGGGCTCGATGAATTGTAACGGGCTCAAAGAAATCAGAATCGGCCCAAAAGGCCCACGGTCACTCAACACGGACCAGAAATCAGCTCGACGGTTTTCCACCGACTCTACCCTAAACCAACGCACTAAACCACTCACACGACATATCTAAACACACTATGGGCTTTAATACATCCTCGATCGACACTCAGGTCCCACCAACACGCTGACTCGGCACTTGAAAAGGGCAGGGTCTCACAGAAGATTTTACTTATCCTCTGCCAGAAGATTTTACTTATTCAGACAGTACTCTGCCAGAAGATTTTACTTATCCTCAACAAACTATATCTAACTGAGGAGAAAATTGGGTACTACCAATGGTGCAAGAGCATTGCCCTTTTTTACAGAAAAATTCAATACAATTTTCGGGACATCTGTCCTTGCAGTCAGCTAGTGCTGAACAGGAAACAGGATCAGGTGAAAACCCTCGCTGTTGCGCTATGTTGGTTCCGATTTCTCTAGATTCTGATCCGTTCAAAAAACCTGCAGCCAGGGTGATTTTGGTTTCTTAGCTTTTTAAGTCGTGATAATGAATCCAGAGTCCTGTTATAAGTGTCTTGACGAGAGTGTACATCCTCAGAATTACAGATATAACATCAGATTGGATTATCGTCATTGCAGTCAATAAATTCACAAATATAAACGAACAATCCAAAAGTAATAACACGTATTGGCATGATTAGAAGTGAAGGGAGAGTGGATTCACAACATGCAATAATGGCCAACAAGACTACCAAGAAGGCCAACTTGGATGGAGCTGAAGGCCAACAATCTCAAATCACTGCAGAAAACTTACAGCAAAAAGTGTAAAGATGTAGGCACCAGTGACGCCTAAGCATAGAACCTTTATCAACTAAGATTCATATAACCTTCATTCGAATAGCTTTTTTTGGAAAAACAAATGGGTTCTCTCTCCTCACAAAACCTCCCCCTTCTTTCTAGATCTTGTCCCTTACGGAATCTCAACCATATTCACAATCCATTTTCACCCCCCTTGCACCCCGAGCGTAGCCATACTCGGGAAGCACAGCTTCCTCGTCAGGCTCTTCCTGACAGTCCGGGTCCAGTGGTGCAGCCTCGTTCCAAATGGGAGCCGGCCAGAATCTTCAATGAAGCACGCTACATTTCATACTTCATTGATAACATTCCAGGGGATTGGGGTTCGACCAGATTATTCAGAGAGATAGCCACCATTGAGCCTGTCGCTGATGTGTATATTCCAAATCGCACTTCCAGCAGGGGAGTGCGTTTTGGCTTTGCCAAGTTTGTGCGTTGTGGCACTCAAGAACACCACAGACAAAGACGGTTAACAGCCCTTTTAGGCACGACTCATCGGATGACATTCAGTGTAGCTCGCTTTCCAGCCATAGTGGGGACTCGTGTGAGACCAGATGATACGCAAGCGCGAGGAACACAGGCTGCTGTTGCTGGACAGACGGTAGATGTGGGACAGATCCTGCGAGAAAGAGATGGTCGTTCCTATGTTGAGGCCACTATAGGTACGGTTCATCGGGATCAAGGAGAGGGTCCGATAGCGCTTACTGTACATCCTGGATACTTGGAGAGGCTCAAGCGCAGTGTGGTGGGCTTTATTCGCGGAAACCTCAATGATGAACTGTCTCTTCCGTCCGGAGTGGAGTGCATAACAATGGGAGGGGCATAGAGATTGCTTACATTTCCCACTGTTGAATTGCTGGAGCGGGAAATGCAGGCCAATTCGAAATCTTGGACAGATAAGTTTGTTGGTTTACATCCGTGGAGTCCAGTTGACGTGGGAGGTGGACGGATATGTTGGGTGGATGTCATCGGGCTTCCCCTGCATGTATGGACTGAGTTGGCATTTTCCACGCTCATTCAACCGATCGGATCCTTAATCCAGATTCATTCTGATGCTGTTTCCTGGACTCGATTGGATAGAGTAAGATTACAAATTGCAACTCATCTTCCCTCAGCAATACAGGAGCTGGTACAGGTACAAGTTGATGGACGTAGTTTCAGGGTATGTGTCAAGGAAGCTACTGATGTAGCTGGGGTAGGCCCCACTGAGGGTGTACATGATCCGGATGTTGGAGATCCCACTAGCCGTCCTACACCTGATTCATCTCCATTGTTAGGCAGCCGCCAGGAAAAGACTGTTATGGAGCAGGACCATACCTCCTCAGCAGAACATCCTAAGGTCTGTCAGAGGGAGTGCTTAGTACCTAGTGGATCAGTAGGGGCAAGTCTGGAGGCCATTAAAACTAGTGTGGTGGGCCTTAAGCACTCCGACTCACTTGGGTTATTGGCCCAGCCTGGGATGGCGAGTATCCACTTTAAAGCCCATAGGACTCAAGTGGACCTACCCAGCCTTCCTAGTCCCAGTAGGGAGGGGATCAGTACCTGCGCCGAACCAGAATTGCTATTGGTTCGTGAAGGAACTGTGTGCGGGAGTCAGCTTCAATCGACGAGGAGGAACCAGTCTCTTAGGAACAGCACGACTTTGTCTGAGGAGGCTCCAGAATTGAATTTTCTACCTACGGCGACAACTTTTGTTGAGATGAGGAAGAATGGGCAAAAGGCTGCGAGGTGTGGATTTAAAGGTTGGACAGCTCACAGTCGGATGGTGAAGCAGAAGAAACTTAGGCATCTCAAGCCCACAGGCAGCCTTTCATCCGGTCGTGCGAGTCAAATGGAGAGAGTCGGTACTTCGCAGTTGGCAGAGGAACCTTCTTTTTTAAACCTCAGTAGTGATCACAGGGAAGGCATCTCGAGACACTCTAGTCTCAAGGATGTCAGCTTGCCTCAGTGTTCGATTGAAGAAGAGGCACAGAGGGCTCTGAATGTGGCAGACCAACTGGGACTTCGCCCCAAGCAAACAAAAGATGCCATACGACAGAAATTGAAGGGGCGCATCGTGGAGGACAGAGAGGCATGGCAGAAGCATTGTGCTTCATAGAATCGGTGAGGTATGTGTCTAATGGGTAATCATTCCTGATGTTTAATCTAGCTATATAGAATGTTAGAGGCTGTAGGGCTAAGTTAAAGGAACAACAAATTCGCAAGTTAATTGTTGTAGAAAATTTGAGTATATTGATATTATGTGAGACTAAGTGGGAGGAGTTTCCAGTTAGATTGATAAGTCGATTGTGGCCCAGCTCGGATATACAGTGGACTGCCATTGATGCTTGTGGTACATCTGGCGGTATAGTGTGTATGTGGGATGAGAAAAAAGTGATGCATCTGGGAACAAAGAAGTTTGAGCGTTGGATATTACTGGATTTGCAAGAACGGGCTTCTGGGTTTAGATTCAGGTGTGTAGGACTATACGCGCAGAATCTAGAGATGGAGCGTCAGCGCTTATGGGAGGAAGTGCAGTATCGTAAGTCCATGGATCCGGCGCCCTGGGTGATCATGGGAGATTTTAATGAATCCCTCACTGCGGAGGAAAGAATGGGACATTCTTTTAATCGGCGTGCTGCCCGGCCCCTTCAGAATCTTATAAATCGCAACGGTTTGATTGATATGCCCCTCATAGGCAAGACATTCACATGGTTTACTGCATCGAGAGCGTCCAGAATAGACCGGGTACTGGCTTCGTCTGAGTGGTGCCTTCATTTCCATAGGCATAGGTTGTATGCAGGTGATAAAGGATTTTCTGATCATGTGCCTCTGATATTGAAAGCCGATGTATATTCCTGGGGAATCAGACCATTTCGGTCGTGGGATGTGTGGTGGGAAGATAAAGATTTCTTGACAAGGGTGGCCGATTGGTGGCAAGAAGCTGGCCATTGTTTTCTGGGGGATTTCCAGGTGATTCGGAAGATGGCCTTTATGAAGAGGAAGTTACAGGCCTGGCATACTGATCCCAGTCGGTCATTGGATTCCCAGCTGCAATCAGTCCTAGCCGAGATGAATAGGCTGGAAGAACAGAGGAGAGTCGTGAGTACCGACTCTTCTATGCGTTATGAGATTCTGCAGGATCAGAAGTGGGCCTTCAAGAAGAAGATTGAGGCCAGGTGGCGCCAGCAATCTCGACAACAGTGGTTACAACTTGGTGATAAGAACAATAGGTTTTTTCATACCTGCGCTACAATACGAAGATGTCACAATTTTATTGGGATGTTATGGGTACAGGGACAGGAATTAAACTAGCCTGAGACAATCAAATCTGCAGCAGTTGACTATTTCCAAAAAGCTTTTGCCGCGGAGGAAGGCAGATGTTTTGATTTAGGGGATTTGAATCTACCGCACCTTCCACAGGAGGCTGCAGATGTCCTTGAGCAGCCTTTCACGGAGAAGGAGATTAAGAAGGCTGTGTGGGCGTGTGGCAGTCACAAGGCACCGGGTCCGGATGGTTTCAATTTCTTTTTCATTAAGAAAGCGTGGTCTATAATTGGAACGGAGATCATCATTATGATCAAAGATTTTCACAGCAGTGGAGTGTTGCCAAGAGGGATCAACAACAGCTTCCTTCTCTTAATTCCGAAATGTAGTGGTGCAGTGGAATTGACAGATTACAGACCCATAAGCCTTATCAACAGCTTATATAAAGTTATAGCGAAGCTTTTATCTACCAGACTTCAGCTGGTGATGGATCAGCTTATCTCCCCCGTCCAGACCGGGTTTATGGCAGGTCGTCATATTGCTGATACTGTGATGATAGCCAACGAAATCATTCAATCTATGAAAAAGTGTAGACGTCAGAGCTGGTGTCTTAAGCTCGATTTTCAGAAGGCGTATGATTCGGTGGATTGGGATTTCTTATCCGGGGTAATGCATCGGATGGGCTTTGGGGAGCGATGGTGCAGATGGATTCAGAAGTGCATTTCTTCGGCCCGTTGTTCAGTCCTAATAAACGGCTCTCCCACAGTCGAATTCAACTTGGGAAGAGGGTTAAGGCAGGGTGACCCGCTGTCCCCATTACTCTTTAATTTGGCAGCTGAAGTTCTGTCCTGCATGCTTGGTAAGGCAGCCGACTGTTAGTTATTCCGGGGTATCAACATAGGCAACATCCAGATTACACATCTCCAATACGCGGACGATGTAATGCTATTTTGTGAGGGGGAGCAGCAAGGAATACTCAATGTGCAAAGCGTTCTTCGGTGCTACGAATTCCTCTCCGGCCTCAGGATTAATTTCTTTAAATCAGGCCTTGTGGGAATTAATGTAGCCACACACGCTGCTGAAGGGGTGGCCTCATTAATACATTGCCGCATGCAACACTTTCCTTTCTCCTATCTCGGGGTGCCACTGGGGGCCAATCCCCGTCGCCGTAGTACGTGGGAGTCGGTGATTACTCGCTTTAAAGGAAAATTAGCGTCCTGGAAGGGTGCCTTACTGTCTCTTGGGGGCAGAATTACTTTGATCAGGTCTGTACTCAATAGTTTGCCTGTGTATTATATGACATTTTTTCAGGTACCGGTGGGGGTGAGGAGGGATTTTGAAAAATGGATGAAACGATTTTTGTGGGTTGGGAAAATAGATAAAAGATGCTTTGCCAAAGTGAAATGGGCAAAGGTTGTCCAGCCGGTTAGTAGTGGGGGTGCAGGTGTGGGCTGTTTGCAGAGGCGGAATCAGGCTTTACTCATGAAGTGGAGCAATCGGATCGCTAACGATACATGTTCCCTTTGGAGCCGGGTCATCAATAATAAATACAATCCCAAGCTTCGACCTGATGGTATTGTCTGTGTTGATAGTAGCGGGTCTGCCATGTGGACTGGAATTGTCAGGACTAGTCGTCTATCACTATCAACTGGCCAGTGTATATCTTCATTTTTTCATTGGAAATTGGGCAGGGGAGATACCATTATATTTTGGGAAGATGTCTGGTGTCATGCCTCCCCCTTGCGTGTCCTCTTTCCACGACTGTTTACTCTTTCTATGATGAAGGATGGGTCAGTTTTCCAGTGTGGGTTGTGGGAGAGTAATGTGTGGAGATGGCAGCTCCGGTGGCGTCGTGATCTGTTTGTCTGGGAGGCTGAGGAGGTCGAGCGATTAAGGATTATTTTGGAGGATTTCAGGCCAAACCCACGGGAGGAAGACTTGCTTCAGTGGGGATTACAGGGCAGCCCATTCTCGGCCAATCTGTGTTACAGGACATTAGTTGCGAACGTAGTGGTGTTAAGGGAGATGGTGACTCCCAATGTGTGGTGTAAGCCGGGGGCGCCCAAATGGCAGGCCTTCATGTGGATTGCCTGTTTGGGGCGACTCCCTACTAAAGGATACTTACGACGGATTGGCATCTTATCTGCTCAAGACCACCTCTGCGAGGCCTGTGGTAGATTGGAAGAGGATTCTAACGCTGCTTAATTGCCGGATTGCATGGACATGTTGGTCCTTTGTTTTCAACCAATGGGGTTTCTGCTGGGTCCAACCGCGATCTGTGGCTGAAATGTTTGTCCAATGGGATGGTTTTAATATTCCGGGTCGCTATCGGGGCTTATGGTATGTGCTGCTGTTTTCTTGTGCCTGGAGTATTTGGCTGAGTCGCAACAAGCGTGTTTTCAACGGAGTAGAGAGCAGCGCAGTTGATATGTACTATGCTGGTATGAGGCATGGGTTCCAGTGGGCTAAGCTGAACCTGCAGGAGGTTAACCTGGATAGCTTGGAAGTCTTACCTGCTAGTGATTTTGCGTTGTTGCTGGCTAGGTAGTGTGCTAGGAAGGTGACAGTTGCAGATACTGAATTCCAGCAACAGTATCTGGAAGTTTCATTTTGGTAGCACTGGATAATACTCTATTATCCTATCATTTTGTATAGCTGTATATAAATGTCATTTAATATATCTCGATATTCTTAAAAAAAAAAACTAAGATTCATATAAATATAAACCAAATCTGAATGGGAAGCAGTGTCACAGCCTATTAGCACTCTAGTTTTCTCTCGGAATCCCATATCTTATTGGGATGGGTACATGTTCTGTCCCCAACAGAATCTAATGAGGTGTTAGATATAATAATCTGGTTTTATCCTAAACAGTTCTTCCCTTCTCTGTTTTCATGGGAAAATCATCTTGACCCTATGACTATAATCTTTCTCTCTTTCTCTTTCTGCTTTTGACGCTATATCTCAGCGCCCAAAAATTACCCACGCTAATCTATTTAAAACAATCTGTTGAAGGAAATCACGCCATAACTCTTACCAAAGTCGATTCAGGAAGGACAAGCAACAAAAGGGGACATGGGTCCACCACAAAACTCATCACAGGCTTCTTCACCAACTTCATCTGCCAAACCCTTGTAAGCAGCCAGCAAACACACCCTTGTAAGCAGCCAGCAAAGTCCCAAGCACTCTTGAAAAAGGATTACTCGTCTCACCTCACATGCCATTTTGAATGGTATTCTGAAACATAGAAAGAGGTTGATTAACTGCATAGAATGTTGGAGGTTTTCATGCTAGCTAGGTCTGATGATGCTTTGGAATGTTTTAAAATACATTTGATATATACCAGAATCACGTGCAA
Source organism: Passiflora organensis (assembly GCA_019739055.1). Classification (NCBI taxonomy): domain Eukaryota; kingdom Viridiplantae; phylum Streptophyta; class Magnoliopsida; order Malpighiales; family Passifloraceae; genus Passiflora; species Passiflora organensis. The sequence continues at coordinate 1,665,023 of JAEPBF010000029.1, forward strand.
TTTTTATTCAAAATTTTGATCAGTTTTCTGCTACTAACCTTTTCTTGAAACAACATTTCTACAGTGCGATTCAGATTGCCATCCCAACGATATGAACTTTCGTCGGCTAAAGCCAAGTTAACTTTCTCCAATTCGGTAGATTCTCAATTCTTATACTCTGTAACTGCGAGGCTGCTCCCCAATTTGATTCTTGTGAATAAATTACCATTCTTTTATCAATAACCCTCTCCAGCAAATCACAAAATGAGATGGCCAGTTCTTCGAGATGGCGAAATTGTGGGAAAAACGAATTGGACGGGAAAACACACAGCAATTCCTTTACAACGGTGACCCTTAACGTCTTTAGCTTGCAAAAGGAATTCAGATGGAATTGGGTGTGCCATATCATCTTCAAGTTTTCCATGTTGCTGATTTGTAGTATTTCAAATTTGGGGAGAGAAACCTATAATAACATTAGCTTTATAATTTATCATTCGGACTATTTAATGGAATTAAAATATATTCTCTTTGAATACAGGAAAATTAAAATGTGAAATAATGTTTAAAACCTGCTGAAATGAAACAGCATATCACCTTTCTATCAAAGAAAGTCAAGTTTGCACCATCTGAATCTAAATTGCTGCTGATAAATTGCCTCATTGCAGGGCACCGCTGAATCTTTAGATCTGTTAGGGAGGACAATTCCAACAAGTTTGTAATGCAGAAACTTGCTAATTTGGGGAGACCATTCAACTTTAGAGAATGCAGATTAGGGAATAGACTTAAAACCATTTCTCTTTCTTCACCTACATCAAGCTCTTGCAGTTGCAAAAGACTTGTAACCATTGAAGGAGAAAGCAAATAACATAAATTTCCACAATCTTCAATCACCAAAGTTGTTAATTTATGAGTTTGGGTAATGATGTCTTCAGGCTGGTCATGCCATATATTCTCCACTTGAATGGCCGAGAGCCTTAAATATTCCAAATTAGGAAGTGTAACCTGCATAAGCTTTGTTTCATCATTCTGTTCATACCAGTTTGATTGGATAAAACAAGTTTAAACACTTACCTTTGCATAAAAAAGGGACATATGACCACGAGAAGTCGTCTGCCTATTCACCATGGAATTAAAGCATTTCAGGCGAGGAAAACGTTCAAGTGAAAAGGAGTTCATCTGGCTGAAGCAAATAGAATCATTTGTTCCATTTTCTTTTGCTACAATCATTTCCAGGTTCCCGCAATCACTTGCTGCCATCTTCTGCAACTGTGACAAGCCCTGTGCTACAGAGGATGTGAGAAGATACTTCAGTTTTGGGCATCTACTCACTTCCAAGGTTCTTAATCTGCCAAAAGATAGAGTGCTGAGTTTTCCACTGTAAAACATCTCTAATGAAGCCAAATTGTTGAGGACAAGAGACTCCAACATGGGGAAGGCATTGTTGGAAGGAAGCCAATTACTTGGTTCAACAACGACTGTTTAATTTCAAGGTGATTTTGGATATGCATATGCTTCAATACTGGAAATCCTTGTGAATTCAACTGATACAGGACATTCTTAACCCCTTGACTTGGTTCAGATATAACCTCTCAACAGTCCTCATCAAGAATCGGGCACCAAACCTCTCATCGCCAATGTCTCTATCCAGCTTGAGTTTCAATATTTTTGATGAGGTCCTAAGTGAATCGTAATCCCAAGCACTTCCTACATATATTTTGTGTCTTTTCAGCCTTTCAGAGAACAGCCCATCTGGTATCATCTTGGGATCTCGAATATGAATATCTAAATTGGTGAGATTGGACAAATGTTTCAACTCCAGAAGGCTAGCATTCATTTGTTCTTCAAATATTCCCCATCGATCAAAACTGTTCTGCATGCGCAAATCTTCAAGGTTTGAAAGCTTTGACAGGATATTTGATGGAATCATTCTTAGGAAATAACACCTTCTCAAATCTAACAATTTCAACTCAGATAACTGCCCTATCTCTGCCGGTAAATGCTCAAGCTTAGACCCAAAAATGCTGAAGATTTCCAGAGTTTTAAGCTCCCTGATCATGGATATGTCTTCTAATTTGGACTGATCAAGACACAATGTCCGAAGATTTTGTAGTTGAACAAGAGAAGGCGGCAATGACGGAAGAGAAAATCCAGTTATTTCCAAAACTTTGAGATTCTTAGTCTCTTTAAAGATTTGATCAGGTATTTCGAAACGTTTATGTCCGCTAGAAAGACATAAAAAGTGAAGTTCCGGACAACCTATTTCTTCTGGGAGTTGAGTACATATTTGTAACGACATTGCTTTATAGCTTCTCTGACTATCCTCTTTTTTATGTTCAAACTTCCCATGTCTCACAAAAAAATTTTCATCCTTTGAAGCAATCGATATTCCAAGTCTCGCACGAGATCATGTGTGGAAATTTTTCCATCCTCCTCTTTAATCAAACAAGCGGCCACAAGATGATCCACCAATGACTGCACTCTGTCTTTTGCTTCCTCAATTGACGAAACCTCGGGAAACAAAGACAAACCAAAACCATATTTCACCAAATCGTCAACTGCAGTAAAACTCAAACTCAGGCAACATAGCAGAAAAGTCGACTTCAGTTCTTTTGAGGCTAAATGATTGTAACTTAATTCTAAAGCACAATAAACCTCTGATGGAACTCTTATCTCATTGAAATTGTTGGGTGAAGGATTTTCCAACTGTCGCAAGGCATCATTCCATTGTGCCAAACTCTTATTCTTCAAAGCACTTGCAACCGTTGAAATGGCCAGTGGTAAGCCTCCACACTTCTTGGAGATCTTCTGCGCTATGGGCTGCAATTCAAGATTTTGCAAACATTCGCCAGCCCTCTTCTTAAACAGATTCCAAACTTCTTCTTGAGGTAAAATGTAACGACCCCAATTCCTAACTATTATTAATTGCTCCGATTAAGGTCATTACCGCCGTGAAACCCAAATAAGCCTCAACAACACCTAAGACCTATTAGAATTTCACAAGGCTACTCATAAGATATCAATTTTAAGCTTGTTTATTTTGTTGCTTATCAATCAATTGGAGCATGATATTGGACACATATTCTGGTAACATACGGAGTAAATAAAAACATCAGCGGAAGTCTTAAATTAATCCATTGGGTTCATAACACACAAGTCCCATAGGGATCCAAATAAACAACAAGAAATCTTCCAACAAGTTTCGGAAATAGCAAGCAAAAGAAGAGTGCTTAAAATAAACCAGAAAGTTGCCCAATCATATGTTATATGCGCAAGTAACAAGTTTTAAAATGTGATGCGATATCGTCCCGGCATGCAGCCTTAATCTCACACACTGGTACTACGAACAGTGAATGTACCTAAGCCTGAAAAATGGTAAAAACAACGGTTTGAGATTACAAGAATCTCAGTAGGGTCACAGCATCATAAGATCTACAAAATCCCTAAACACAAATCTCCCAATTCACATAAGATCATCCCTAAACAACTAAAGGGGTTCACAAAATTCATAAATCATTCAAAAAGGGTTAAGGCCGAATCATTGGCTGAGGGAGGACTACAAACACTTCTGAAAGGTCAGAAGTACACAGGCAGGTGAAACACATCAGTATTGCCCTCGGCAATGAATAAGAAAGGCCATCCCCTTCCACCTGTGTTGTCCAAGACTTACTGCACAAAGGGTAGATGGTTAACACACAAACTAATCAGTAAGCCTTTCTCCTTATCCTCGCAAGGACAAATCGACTAGCCCCACATGGACAAGTCTTCCCTTAGTCGCAACCAGGACATCCCCAAATCTCGCAAGATATGGGCTTCCTGTCTCGCAAGACAGGGATCCGGCCACCAAGGATAGATATCCAGCGTGCACTTGCTGGTTCAACACCCATACACCTCCCATAAATCGATAAGAACCTCTCCTCTCCCTAGGAGCATCAGTTCTTACCCTGCGTGGCCACCGGAATAGGATCCTGACACACAAACACTTACAAGCACACACAGGCAAGTACAAAGAATAATACCACAATAGGGTATTCTCAATCACGTCAGGAAATAATCAACACATCCAATTCATATAACAATAGCATCCCAGGCACTCAATCCCTAACTCAGGGGTTCTATACAGCCTAGGAGATTCATATCTCATTCCGGATTTCATATTCTCACCACATAATCCAATCACAAACAATACAACAAAGGCAGGTAACAAAAACATCAAATAAGAGCGGGGGTTTCTGGAGAAACCGATGAGGCATAGATCCTACCTCTCTTGTCTCTGAACAAGAAGCTACTCATTTGCCTTTATTAAGTAAATCTGAACCACCTAAATCATCACCAGACAAAGACAAAACAAACTAAGCATGTATATCCAAAAATAAATTGCATACTCTATTCCTTACCAGTACCACTCACCAAACCTATCAGAAAACCAGTGATTAGATGTTGCAGGTGCCTCCCCCTTGGATGTGTGATGTGATAGCCAGGAACTTATCAAGATTCAACCTGAATTTACCATTCCAATTAACTATGCAAAACCTATTGCTAAAAGTAGGGCATAAGACGATTTCGTCTTAACCTAAAACAACGAAGTATTTACATCCAAGCTGAGATTAACATATTTTTGGAAAGATAATGAAAAGATCTTTCCAACGACATATTATTTGCAAGATTCCAACAAACGAGTAAAAAGTTATGCTATTTTGAAATTCAAGAAGATTTGGCGGAAACCTAACGCGGCCGCCGATTTTCAAAGTAACATTAGACAACGAAATACTACCCTCACAAAGAAAATCAAACAATAGTTGGAAAGAGGATGAATAGGGCTTTCCAACAAGCTATTATTCGCAGAGATCCAATGAACGATGAGGGAGTTATGCTAGTTTAAAATTTCTGCAAATTCTGACGGCTAATGGGAGGTATAGGGTTTTAAGCCTATACGAATTCTGTAAGGTTTTAGGGGAAACTTTTGTGGGGTTGGCTTCCTATTTATATTGAATGAGTGTTGAATTAGGTCTACTACTTTTAATCAATCTATCAATTCAATACAATCTACCAAATAATCAAAACTTTTAAATTACCTTCCTTAATTTTTTTAAGGTAACTATCTACCTTAAAGGATGTTTTCCTAAAACGATTACCCATCTACAAGATCCTAAATCAAAAGGAAGTAGAAGAAAATTAATTTATTGAAAAATCTTACCAATTTTGGCTATCACACATCCTTCTCTTCAGGGGAAAAATCGTCTTTTCACCTGCACTGGCTTCTGGACTTCTAGGACTCAAAATTCGGGGTCTTACACAAGTACAAAGCATAATACCACAACGGGTATCCTCAATCATGTCAGGAAACAATCAACACATCCAATTCATATAACAATAGCATCCCAAGCACTCAATTCCTAACTCAGGGGTTCGATATAGTCTAGGAGATTCATATCTCATTCCGGATTGCATATTCACACCCTACAATCCAATCACAAACAATACAACAAAGGCAGGTAACAAAAACATTAAATAAGAGAAGGGGTCTCTGGAGAAACCGATGAGGCATAGATCCTACCTCTCTTGTCTCTGAACAATAAACTACTCCTTTTCCTTTATTAGGTAAAACCGAACCACCTATAATATCACCAGGCAAAGACAAGAACAAACTAAGCATGCATATTCAATAATCAATTGAACACCCTATTCCTTACCAATACCACTCACCAAACCTATCAGGAAACCAGTGATCAGATGTTGCAGGTACCTCCCCCTTGGATGTGTGATGTGATATCCAGGAACTTAACAAGAATCAACCTGAATTTACCATTCCAATTAACTATGCAAATCATGTCGCTAAAAGTAGGGCATAGGACGACGATTTCGTCTCAACCTTAAACACGTAAATACTTACATCCAAGATTCTATTTATATATGGAAGGAAAGAGGTTTAAAATATCTTTCCAACAAGACATTATTTGTAAGATTCCAACAAACGAGTAGAAAGTTATGCTATTTTGAAGTTCAAGAAGATTTGGCGAAAACCTAATTCCGCCGCCGATTTTCAAAGTAACCTTAGACAAAGAAATACTAACCTCCTGACAAAAAAAAATAATGGTTGGAAAGAGGATGAAGAGAGCTTTCCAACAAGCTATTACTCGCATAGATCCAATGAACGATGAGGGAGTTATGCTGGTTTAAAGTTTCTGCAAATTCTGATAGCTATAGGGAGGTATAGGGTTTTAAGCTTATACGAAATTTGTAGGTTTTCTATGAACAATTCTTTGTGAGGTTGGATTCCTATTTATAATGAATGGGTATAGAATTATGATTATTACTTTTAATCACTTTATCTAAATAGGATAATTTACTAGATAACTAAACTCTAAACTCTTTAATTATCTTCCCTTATTTTTAGGGACTTTAATCTCTAAGGCAGCTATCTATCTTTAAGGATGATTTCTAAGGAAATTACCCATCTACAAGGACTTAGATCTAAAGGAATTTAAAACAAAATTAACTACTAAATAATCTTACCAATTTCGGCCATCACTCATCTTTTCTTTCAGGGGCAAAATCGTCTTTTCACCTGCACTGGCTTCTGGACTTCTAGGACTCAAAATTCAGGGTCTTACATAAAACATCAATTTGAATATTAGTTTTGCAGTCCATTCCATTTGTCAAAACATAGAGATCTCTGGATGTCAATAGAATCCTGCAGCCTTTGTGATCATCCTTGGATGGTATCCCAACTTCTATCGAATTAAACTTTTTCCATAGATTATCCAAAATAATAAGAATCTTCTCTTTTTGTATCATTCTTTGATGCAATCGACTTGCTCTTGCCTCCATACTTTCTTCAGGGAACTTTAGGCCTAGTTTGTCCCCTATGATAGTTTGGAAACTCTTTAAGTCTGGCTTCTCGTCAACACGAGCCACAACCACCTCATCTAATAACTTTTTTATCCTAGCTTGCCTGGCAACCTCTTAGACCAGCATGGTTTTGCCAACACCACCAGTTCCGTACACCCCAATCATTTCTGAACTGGAAGAGACAAGAGCATCCATGATTCGTTTAAAGATGTTCAACCTAGAGCCAAATTCCTCATAATCTTTGACAGACCTGGAGTCAGTCGACAGAGGAGGTTGGTAGGTGAGTCTATCGAAAATATCTCTTTTTCTTTTCAGAACGTCAATGTTCATTGCTTCCCTCTCAGTGTATTTCCTGAGTTGATAGAGCGCTTTGATATTTGGACACAACCGAAAGAGACAATTATTGTGAGGACCCGAACCCGGTAATTGGACTCCTCACCGCCGTGCAGTCCCAATTGGTCCAACTCGTGGTCCAATCAAAACTACACAAGGCTTACCCTCAAAACAAATTCAGAAATTTGTATAAAAACACATGTAAATTTGAAACTTTTCACTTTCTTAAAAAAAAGAGCATGTATTTAAACAAATATTTCGACACCACAAAATCAATCACGGAGTACAATTACAAACAACGGAAGTCTTAATCTCACACACGACAGGCCACACGGCCCCAAACATGCTTTATCAGAATAAGTCCAATCAACTCAAAACCCAAGAACAACAAAACATGCCCAAGGCATCATGCTCATCTCATATATCGTAAACTCAAAAGAATACATCAATATCCAATACCATGCATCAACCCAAGCCTACTAAGGGGTCACAATGTAAATGAGCAAGCATGCAAACAAGTTAAGCAAGCATAACCAAACCCAAAATACAAAAGAGCTTGTTGAGTTTTGAAACGTGTCATATGTAGTAGTCCAGCCCTTTGACAAACCAGAAACCTCGACCTCAAAAATAGACGGCTACACAGGTGCTCGACCTAATCCTGAAAACAACAACAAGAGGGGGCTGAGATCTCGAGGACCTCAGTGAGAGTCACAGCGTCATAAACAATTCTGGTGGAATAGAGGCATATACGAAAACTAATATAAATATTTTATAATAAAAATCACATTAAGTCCATGATACTAATCGTGTAAACAATATCACATTTAAATATGATAAAATGCATATGCATGAGTTTGATAACATCAACATGTATCTCAGGCCCATGCCCAATAAGTATATAAATCCCAAAATCTCATTCTCATGGGTTACTGTGCCCAAAAACTATCGAGGTGGACCTCTAAAACTGTTTCACTGATAATCCCTGCCAAAGAGAAATCGGAAGCCCATTGGAGGTTAATTAAATGCACCTTTCCAAAATAATAATAAATCCCCTACCACCAGTGTTGTCCTCGGGAAAAGTGGAGAAAACAATTATCACATGATTCCCAACTCACACACAACTCAAAAAGCCCGAAGGCATATGTAGCCTATCCCATCAGCTACTCCCATCAGGCATACATAACCCATCCATACTCCTAGGCAAGGGACTATCCTTTTATCTAAGGATACTCATCCACTTACCTTCGCATTGGCTAAGCGTAGTTCGTCAATTCTAAGTCATACCTAGAAATTATTTGTATACGTATTCTTGGAAAACATGTAGAACAAATCCCAAATCATGTTATAATTTAAATAAAGTGTAGTACACTCAAAATCAACTCAGAGGCTCCCTAGAAGCCCTAACAACTCAAGAATTCAATAAAATTAAATATTCTCAAACGCATTTTAATCACATCACAAACATGCATATAGGTTAAAAATAAACATTTTATGCATCATAAATATGCTTCGCACATAATGAACCTAGTATGTCAAGTCATTCATCAATACACGTATTGCCTCCATTCAAAAACAAGCATTTACCAATTTTAATTAATAAAATAAAATATTTTCGTGCATGTAAATGAAACATAGTCTCACACCTCTTGACGTGCCAATGACTCAACGGCTAAGCCCTTGCCTTTATCGGTCGCCGAAGCACCACCTAAACAATCATGCACACAAAACCACACTAAGAACAAAACCGAAAATAATAAACTTGAAAAATGACCAGAATTAAAAACAACCTAAGAGACCTCTTAAACACTCACTCTAAGTCCCAAATCACTCAATATAACCTCTAGAAACTCAAACCACTCAATTCTTTAAGAAAAATAACGAACCCCTTCACACACTCAATCGATCTTAAGCTCAAATCCCAATTACAAGCTCTGCCAACATCAAAATTGGTTTCCTCAATCGACAAACCTTCTCTACAACACACAAACAACCTAACTCAAGCAATAGCATCAACCAATTTCATCCAATTCATCAAAAACACAAAATTCCTGAATTTACCAAAATGCCATCGAATACTCAAAATGATCAATCATGGATTAAATGATGTTTTCGAGCAAACTAAGGAATCAGACTATAACAATGAACATCTAATCATCTGAAATCAACCACAAATAGGAAAAAAAAAGAAGAAATTAAATATAAACCACCAAAATCCGAAATTACAAAAATTACTCTAATTAAGGCAAAATCACCATCAATAAACATAATACCTGAGAAAATGTGGGGTGAGGGGTTGGGTTTAGGTTTTGGAACAAAACCTACACCTTAATTTTGAAGGAAAAAGAAGATTTGAAGGTTTGGGAGTTTTGAGGGTTTGGGAGAAACTCTCGACAAAAGGAAAATGGGGAAGAATGGGGGGAAAAAGGTTCCTGCCCACTCACGTGCAGAAAAAAGAGGGAAAAGTAAGTGGGGTCAGTTCTGGAATTTTTGCCTCTTTGATTTTGACTTTGATTTTTTTAAAAAAAAAATTCTCAAAATCTGAAATAATTATAAAATGACTTGCATATTCCCCAAGTGGGCCAAAATAAAATTTAAAAGCTCAAAATATGAAAATCAGGCTTTCAAAACGTAATTGAGCTTGAGAACCGAAATCGGGCTCACAAAAGGTAAGTCTGCCCAAAGACCTACGGCCACTTAAAACGGGCCTCCAAAAACTCATATGCGGGTCAAAAGAGTAAAATGTGGTATATCCTCTGGACTCAAGCCTTGAACAACACACCAATCGACTAATTAATCTAATGCACATTAAAACTCGAAATGACACGTCATGCAAATTATCGACCCACCACCAACGACATGACGTTCTAGACATCCTAAACTTGACACTTAGGCTCTATGACTATGTCTAGGTCACTCGGTCAAAAGGTCAACTCACTCAATACGTCCAATCCGAAAAATCTGACTGAATACGAGTGTTAACTGGACTCTCAAAAGGACGGGGTCTCACAATGCTTCTTTATTCGCTCTTGCTCTTCACCAATTTTCGATCTCAACCTAGCAGCAGTCTCTTGCACCTGATGAATCCAGTCCTCCACTTCCTTCTCAGCCACTGCCCCATTTCTTACATCTTCGGCTATCGGACTCTGTACACGTGCTCGTGCATCTTCCAGTTCCTCAAGCTTTTTTTTCAATGTATCGACGTTGCTATTGCACTTAAAAGGGTAACCAAGGTGACGCACGGTTGGACCTATAGTGTAGTCAAAAGCTTTTCCCAAAATTGGAGGACCGAAAGCAAGAGCGGCTCCTACAACAGCCATTTTTCCCTATGTAGATAAAATTGGAGCAAACAAGTTTTGCAAAGGATCAACGAATATAAACAAAACATGAAAAAGAACAGAATTTTTTTTTATTTTTAAATCATGGAGAAGGAAAAAACACTAGAAAGAAACAAGTATTCGTAAGAACTGACAAAGGAAAAATACTGGAAATAGCAAAGAAGTATTCGGAAGAAGTGGCAGTTGAAGATGTAAGCAAAAATCACCCAAGTGATTATAATTATGAGCAACGGACAATGGAGGAAACTGAAGAAGAAACGAAACGCACAGCAGAAGAGCAGAGAAGATGACAGAGATGATTATAATTATGAGCAGTGGACAATGGAGGAAACTAAAGAAGAAAAGAAAAGCACAACAGAAGATGATAGAATATATGATTATCAGATTCTGCATACAACAGAAGAAAAGAATGTTAATTCTTTTAAGAAAGCATGTGAATATATGAAAGCATTCTTCATTCTTTTTCTTTTGCGAAAGCATATAAACATGCACATGCATTAGTATTCTCTCCATTAGAAGCCAAGTTTAGTCATGCAAGTAAAGTGCTCTAAATACGTAGTTTCTGAGAGATGCGAAACAGGGTGAGATTTTTTTTTTTTTTTTCGAAAAGATGAAGAATATATATTAACATCCAAAAATTGTACAACTAGACTCCATTAGATACACACCTCAGTGTAATCAAAATCCATAGTGAAAGACCGAGATGCCTACTGCCGTAGGTATCTTACTCTTTCAAAGTACAGCACCTAACTTCTAAAGTATCTGATGCCAATCTTCTATAACAAAAAGATCTCCACTCCTATAATCAGTCTCAATCCCATTTGCTCGCGCCCAATCTAACCCTTTTATCATACCCTCCATAGCTATATCTTTGGGATTCTTAGAGATATCTTTAAAGACTCGTCCATTCCATGCTAACCATAGGCTCCAAGTGCACACCATCAACAAGCACTCCCAGATCTTCCTCGATCTTCTCTTTGTTACTAAACCACCCCATTGAACTAACAGATTTGATAACGACCCAGGCAGAACTCCTTTCACACCCCATCTATGCATTACTTCTGTCCAACATCTCCATGCTGCGGGGCAAAGTAGTAAAACATGATCTGCATTTCGTTCTTCCCCTCCACACACCACACATCCCATATCCTCCTGCCTGATTAGTTTAAGTCTGAATAGTCTACCTTTTGTGAGTATCCTATCCTGACATACAAGCCACATGAATGCTTTACACTTTGGGGTCCCATATCTTTTCCAGATAGATGGTATCTTGACTCGCAGGTCCCGTGTTGCCACCTCTTCTAATGTCTTATAACATATCTTGACCGAAGGATCATCCTCCCCCTCTCCCCAAACAATTTGGTTTCAATTCACCGAATCCATCCTCACCTCGACCAGCCCCTCCAACATGTCTTCCACCATCTCTTCTTCCCACACAAATAGCTGCCTCCTCCACTCAAACTCCCATATCCAAGATCCCTGTCTCCACGTTCCTACCTCCACAATCTTCTCGCATTTTTGTAGCCTTGGATATCTTTCTTTTAAGGTCTCATTACTGATCCAGATGTCTGCCCAAAAACTTATTCGGTCCCCCGTACCGACCGTCCACCTCAAATGCTTTCTCACGGTTACTGCTAACGTCTGGTCTCCGTTTATGCAGCTTAAAATATCCTTCCATATCATGGAGATTTTCTGATTAAGGAATGATATTCCTTCACTCCCCATACTCGGTTTATATACCTCTGATATGACTTGCACCCAAAGATCCTCCTGGGAAGAAAAAAGCTTCCAGCACCATTTCAACAGTAACGACTTGTTTCGCACCTCCAAATTCCCAATTCCAGCACCTCCCTTCTCTACTGGAAGACATATTTTGCTCTAGTTTACCTTATGGATCCACTTGGACTCTACGTTCCCTTTCCACAGGAATCTTCTCATTAACATCTCTTGCTCCTTCTTAACTCTAATGGGAATCTTGTACAAGGACATCATAAATATTGGAATGCTATTTAAAACTGACTTGATCAGCATAATGCGACCCCCTAAGGATAAAAAACGCCCTTTCCAGCTCGCTAATCGTCTTCTAATCTTTAATATAACTCCTTCCCAAGTCTTATATCTTCCCGGGTTTTCCCCCAAGGGGAACTCAAGATATTTAATATGCAAAGCCTCTGATTTGCACATTAAATGCCCTTCCATAGCCTCCACCTCCTCCTTCGGGATATTGATGCCTGCTAATGAGCTTCTGTGGAAGTTGACCTTCAGCCCCGTGATGAGAGCAAAGCATCTTAGAACTCTTTTGACATTACTCAATTCCACATCTCTGTCACTACAGAATATAATCACATCGTCCGCATATTGGAGGTGTGATATCGATTTAGATCCCATCTTAATCCCCTTCACAATCTCGTTAGTTTTTGCTTTCGTCATCAACCTGGATAACGTTTCCGCTATAATGTCAAAGAGGAGCGGAGACATGGGATCACCTTGTCTTAATCCCTTCTTCATCTCAAACTCTTGAGTAAGTGCTTCATTAACCGAAACTGTGATCCTTGCAGAGGACACGCAACACTTGATCTACCTCAGCCACTTACTAGGAAAACTCTTACCTCTCATCACTTCAAAGAGGGTTTCCCAACATACAGAATCATAGGCTTTTCGAAAATCTACCTTTAGGCACCACCTGTGTTGTTTCGAAGCTTTCGTCGCATGAATTACCTTCGACGCTACCATGATCGATTCCAAAAGCTGCCTTCCCCCAATGAAACCCTCCTGGAACGGGGAGATGAGTTGGGCAATAACTCTTTTAAGCCTTTTAGTCAACATCTTCGCAATTACCTTATACACCCAATTAATTAGACTTATTGGTCTGAAATTGTTAAGATTAGCTGCCCCTTCTCCCTTCTAGATCAAGATAAGGAAGGAGTTATTCACTCCCTTTGGCAAACTGTCTCTGCAAAAAAAGCTCTCAACCAGCATCATAACATCTTTCGCAATCACTCCCCACGCCTTCTTGTAGAACAAGAAATTAAATCCGTCCGGCCCGGGCGCCCTATTACTCCCGCATTCCCAAACTGCCTCTTTAACTTCATCCTCCGAGAATGGTGAAATAATAGCCTCAGCCTCTTCTTCCGAAATCCTACTAAACTCCATCTTGTCAATTCCCAACCACTGCACCAACTCTGATTGAAATAATTTTTTGAAGAAGCCTTGCGTCTCTTTCTTGATCTCTTCGGGCTTAGATATTGTTCTTCCGTCAACCAGTATTGTACCCATAAAATTACTAGTATGCCTAGCACTTGCACAAATGTGGAAGAATCGAGAATTTGAGTCTCCCAACCTCAACCATTGGATCCTGGATTTTTGTCTCCAGCAAGCCTCTATCTGCTTGGAAACTCTCCACTTCTTTTCTTGTAAGTCCTTAGCTCTATCGCCACTTGTCCCTCAAGATCGGCCCGACTCTCTCTCCACTTGCAACCTATCAATCGCTTAGAGAGTCTGTGCCAGCTCTGCCTCAGGGTACCCAAAGGGATCCCTACTCTAGATCTTAAGCCTTTCCTTCAGATAATTCAGCTTGCATAACAGAGTATAATTCCCTAGAAATAAATTGCAACCCTCCGACCAGAATCCTTTAACCACGTCTAGAAACCCAGGATCTTGCCACCATACATCCCAAGATCTGAATGGCTTTGGTCCCTAGGCATCATCCACCACTTTGATTATGATAGGGCAATGATCAGATAGCCGTTTGTTACTGGCAACCAGAGAAAATCCCTTGTGATCCGCCAACCAATCCACACTAAAAAATGCTCTGTCAATCCTTGATGCATACCTTGTCGAAGACCAACTAAACCTACATCCACACATCTGTAGAACGACAAGTCCCCCCTCTTCTAGGAATTTCCGCATCTTTTCTACACCCCTTCTGTCAAACGTTCCTTTTAACCTCTCCCAGGGTGACAATACCTCATTTATGTCACCTATGATCACCCATGGTCCCGGGAAATTAAATTTAACCTACAGAATATCCTTCCACAGCCTCTCCCTCCCAAAAGAGCAGTTAGGGGCGTGCACCCCAGCACAAAATAGTCTGTAACCCGAGCTTACTATCACCATTTCTAACACAATCCATCTCTCGTAGCAAGATACGTTGTCTACAACGACCCTTGTTTCATCCCAAACTACTATCAAGCCTCCTGCTCTGGCTTCCCCAGTTTTCCTGCTCTTCCTCAACCATTTCCATTAACTTGTCTCTTAAACGTTCTCTTGAGCATTTAGTTTGGAGTTCAAGTTTCTCCATTCCTCGAAGGTTACTCTAACCTCTTCATCAAAGTCAAAATCCTTCTCCTCCTGCTCCTCCTGTTGCTTGCCGTTGTAAGTACCCGTCTCCGGTACTTGGGACAGGGGTACTGCCGACTCGGGCACTACCATTTCCATTTGTGAGCTTAATGATTCCCCCAACTCAACCCCTGGATCTCCCATTCTTTCCATGGTTATCACGTCACTCTTCCTTCCATTAAGAACCTTCATCCTCTCCCTAACTGCCCTGATGCGGTCATAAACCTTTGCCAGTATCACATCAGATTTGAGACTTGCATGTGTTGAACCTTGACTATCTTCCTCACCCGCATTTTCTCCTTCATACTTCTCACTTTCGCCTTCCTTTGTTTCACTCCTGGGTTGGCTTCGACCCGATAAACTAATCAGGGACTTCTTTTCTTTTCCAGCCTCATGGATCTCTGCATGCCCCATCTCGTTCACTCCACTACCCGAGTCACGTTGGGCCTTAGCACCCAAAATTTTTTATGGGCTTGATCTACTCTCTAGCGGGATAATCTCCACCTGTGACCTGAAAGGGCTTGAAGAGGCTTTTAGGTCAACAGTGTTTTTGCATCCATCTACTTCAAAGCCCAACCTTCTTGAAGTTGGAGTCAGATTGTTAGGCACGTGTGAACGAACGCCCTCCAATCTGACCCTATCAGCCTCCACTTGTTTGTGTTCCTTTCTCATCCTGTCCGAGGCTTTCTGCTTTGGGAAGTGGACCCTTCTCAAAGGTGAAAAATCAGAATTGCGGAGTCTAGACTGTCCCCCCTTTTCTACCAACTCAGTATTGAAACTTCCAAAATCATGACATTCCTCAGATACTGAGACCCAGAAGGAGCAATCTTCTACCTCCACACAGACTGACATGCCGATTTTTTCAAAACTTTTCATGTGCACACACACCAATGCAGCCTCGAAACTAGCCCCCTCCAACGTCTTGGAGTGAATCTACACTACCTCGCCGACCTCCGCCGCCACCTTTCTAAGTCCCTCCTCCGACCATGCATGAATCGGAAATCCTCTCATCCTCACCCAACACACTCTGTATCCTTCAGCACCCCTTGGGTTCCATGGCCTCAGTTCCGCGAATACCTTCCTCCAAAGGCAGTTGTTCTCCACTAGCTCATGCAACATATCGTCCTTGGAAGGGAACGTCACAAGAACCTCCTCACCCCCTCAGGCTCACACCCAGACTTCTGGAGGTATTTTGTGCGATTTTAAGCAACCGTCTTTGGGAATACCCAGTAAACTTCTCTCTAGCCACTCCTTACTAGGAGCCGCGGGAGGAATTTGGATGCAAGGCCAAAGCTCCATTTCCGATTTGTTCATATTCGTTCTTGCAACCACCTCAGAGAAAGATCTAGCACCTCTTAACATCAAGTTTGTCATTGGGCTCCTAGGTGGCCTAACTGCCTCAACGACGTTCAGCTCTCCAGCGAGTGTCTTCCTTTTCACCGACTTTTGAGTTCTATCCGTGAATCTTGCAACGCTGAACCGGAGCATAAATCCTTCCAGCCTTAAGCTATTCAGCTTTGCTAACCGCGAATTCTCCTGAGGCTCTTAGTGGATAAACCTCGCGAACCCGAATCTGGTGTTCCGAACACTTCGCTTACCCATAATATAAACGTCCACCACTAGCTCCCATTTGTGTACTACCTGATAAAAATCATCCGGACTCCAATCCTCTGGAGTAAAATCCACAAAGTAAGAGACAAATCTCTTGGTGCCGAACACCGAGTTGGGATTCCACTGGTTATTGCGGTGCTCATACTTTCTGGAGCCCATAGACTGCCCAACTGCCTGTGTAGAACTCTGATTGTTTTCTGGACGATTCACATGTAGCACAGATGGTCCCGGGTCAGGTAGAGGCGGTATCAAATTAGGAATCGGGTTTTGGTTGATCTAAAGGGGTGGGTCTTGAGTTTGGTTGCTCATGTTTTGAGAGATTTTGTTTGTAGCAGATAAGTCATCCACACTCACACGCAAGACTCTGCATTTCTTATGCTCTGTTCTATACCTCAAGAAGAAAGGTTTATTCATTCACCCAGGCCACAAGGCAAGCTGGGAATTAATACTTAGTACATGTGAGGATGTCAAGTGTCATAAAATAAAATAAAAAAGGTCTAATATGTGTTGTGTGATGAAATTATTTATAACATATATATCTTTTAGGTCATATAGTTAGAGATATTAAAGGCTGAGTTCCTCATTGTTGAGCTTGCACTAATATTGCTTTCCATTTGAAATAAAAGAAAGGTTTATTGGAATGTTTTTCCAAATGATGCTAAGGCAAAATAATCGTGAGAACTGACAAAGACATAGGAACAATTTTCTGGCATAGTATAAATGCTATATATTATAATACTGCATGTTGAAATTGTTATAAAAGAAGCAAAGTTGTCTTTATTGAATTTGGTCTGGAATACAATATTGGACCTGGGAGATTGCTGAAGTTCATATATTTACAATCCTCGTCTTTGAGTGATTGCTCTTTTGAGAATTTTAGATCAGTTATCAAAGCACTACTTATTTCATATCAATTTTTAAATAACTTAATTTTTTTTTCATTGATTCAATAAGAAAACAAAAATTAACTGAGTTTATGCATATAACTTTTTTAGAATAAAATAAACATCTCATTTGGAGTTTAATCTCGGACCAGGTATGATATTATCTCCACTTGGGCAATATATTTGTAGACCATTGTGCTAACACTACAATGGTTTTATGGCTTCTCTTACATCCAAAACCCTCCCCCCTCTCTCCACCCCTCCGCCCCCCCCGATTCCTCCACCCATACCCATCGCCACTAACCTTGCTGCGCGCCTCACCTATGAACTGCCCCCTCCGCCCTCTCTATCACAAGCGCCGAAGTTCAATCCTCCACTATGGAAACCAGATAAGGTGTTTAATTCTGAGCGGTACATTTCCTATTATATTGAAGGTATACCAGAGGGTTGGTATTCAGGCAAACATTTTAAAGAAATTGCTGCCATTGAACCCGTTGTTGATGTTTTTATATCCGCTAGACAATCCAGGCGGGGATCCCGTTTTGGTTTTGCCAAATTTGTGAGGTGTGAAGTACAGGAAGTTACGAGACAAAGGAGACTCAATTCCCTGATCGGTGGTCATACACGGATGAGGTTCAATGTAGCTCGTTATACTCATCCTGCTGGTCCAAGTAGCCCCCTACCTTTCAGCACTCTCAGAACCATTCCGACATCAGTGAATCCTCTTCCACCAACAGTGGCACCTTCCAGGTTGTTCCAGGAGCGTGACAGCCATACTTATGCGGAGGTTACAGTGGCACCTGCCTCCCAGATACCAGCCTGCGTCCCTGTGGAGCTTTCTCCTGATGCTGGAGCTCAAACTAGGTTATAAATAAGTGTTGTGGGTATATTACGTCCAGGTTGTTGTCACCCGCTTTGCCTGCCAGCGGGGGTCGAGTGCACTGCGATGGGGGGTCATCAACGGCTCCTCACTTTTGCTTCTGATGAGTTGATGACCAGTGAGCTCACTAATAATTTCAGTTACTGGAATGGAATGTTTGTTGATATTCATCCTTGGCATCAGGATGACATGGGTCCTCGAAGGATTTGCTGGGTGAAAATTGAGGGCCTTCCTTTGAATGTCTGGTGTGAAGATGCCTTTAAGCAAGTCCTCCTCCCCATCGGACCGATAGTTCAGGTGCATTGCCAGACCACCAGCTGGTCTTGCCTTGATGCAGCGGTGTTATAGGTGGTAACTGGCATTCAGTTGGAGATAAATCATCAAGCCCAGTTCAAGGTTGCTGGTAAGTTGTTTTTGGTTTGCATTCTGGAAATCCAGGAGAAAATTGGTGTGGGGCCCGAGGTGGCCAAAAAAGTCACTGGTTCTGGTGCCAGTAACAACCTTTCTGTCCCCATCAATCATCCATTGTCAGAAGGGAGACAGAGTAGGTCTGGAGAGGCCAGCAGCAGCATGTCTCCTGCAGAATTTGGAGGCTCTTGTCAGCAGCTTGTCCAGGAAATCCCATGTGTGGGAGCAAGTATGATGGTCAATGTAAATGAGGGACTTGTGGGGCCTAGTAGGATATTTCTGCCATCCGGTTTTGAGAAGAAGTCAACAACGGAACACCAGCTTCAAGAGCTACAGTTTAATGAAGGGCTATCTAGTCATTCCACTCATGCTGGGGGGTCTACCAGTCATTTTACTGCCCCTGATGTGCTCCAGGGGAGGCAAGAGAAGAGTGATATGCGACAGGTCTTACCCCCACATATGGCCACCTCTGTGTTGTTGCCTAACACTTCTGGAGAGGAGTCTCATGCCCTTTCGCCTTTACAGTCTGAGATGGCTTTCGCTAGAATGCGCAAGGAAGGTGCCAAGGCCTCGAGAATGGGCGACAAAGGCAGAGCAGCTCACAATCGCCTGGGTAAACAGAAGAAACTCAAGCATATTAAATCCACAGGCAGTCTGACGTCGGGAGGCAATAGCCAGGCGATGTTATTCGCGGCTCCACCGGTTGCTGAGGACCCTTCCTTTCTGGCAGCCACCCGAGATAGTGTTCTGGGACTAGAGGAGAGTTTTCAGTCGCGAAATGTGATTCCAGATTCCTGTTCTGTTGATCTGGAAGTCCAAAAAACGTTGACAGTCATGGATACTTTGGGTCTTCGTAAGAAACAAACCAAAGCAGCTAATCGTCAGAAGCTCAAGACAAGGATTATCGAGGAAGGACAGGAGAGGCAAGCCCACTGCACGCGTTAGTGCAGGGGAATGGCTGCTTGCGAAGGGATGTTGTCTTTTTCATGATAAATTTCGCTATGTGGAACATTCGAGGATGTCGGGGTAGGATGAAACAGAGACAAATTCGTAGTCTTATTTGTAAGGAGAGACTTAGCGTGTTGATATTATGTGAGACTAAAAAGGAAGCCTTTACTGGTCGTTTGGCAGGTAGTCTTTGGCCTGGGACAAATGTTAAGTGGACAGCTATTGATGCTCAAGGC
Organism: Passiflora organensis; assembly: GCA_019739055.1. Lineage (NCBI taxonomy): Eukaryota > Viridiplantae > Streptophyta > Magnoliopsida > Malpighiales > Passifloraceae > Passiflora > Passiflora organensis. Next base: position 1,684,824 of record JAEPBF010000029.1, read on the forward strand.
AGCGCTGGTGGCATTGTTTGTTTATGGAATGATTCACTGGTTCAGATTACTGGAATAGAAACATATGCGCGGTGGCTATTACTACAGATGCGTGTCAGAGTGTCCGGGTTTAGTTTTGTGTGTGTTGGTCTACATGCTCCCAACCTTGAGGCAGAGCGTAGATGTTTATGGGAAGAACTGCACCAGCGGAAAGCTTTGGATGAGGCTCCTTGGGTTATCCTGGGCAATTTTAATGAGCCAGTCAATGCCATAGAGCGGATGGGCAGTCATCTTAATCCCGCTGCCGCACGGTGTTTTCTTCATTTCGTTCATGGGAGCGGTTTGATTGACATCCACTTCTTGGCAAGGACTTCACGTGGTTCACTGCACGTCGGGCGTCTCGTCTAGACCGGGTTTTAGCGTCTCCAATCTGGTGTTAGCATTTTAGCCGACATAGGCTATACACTGGTGATAAAGGCTTCTCAGATCATGTTCCCCTCATCCTGAAAGCAGATACGTTCTTTTGGGGCTCCCGACCGTTTCGAATGTGGGATGTTTGATGGACAGATAGACATTTTCCTGAGTGGTTAAAGACCACGTGGCAGGAGGCAGGGCAATGCTTCCAGGCGATTTTAGGGTAGTAAAGAAGCTGGCCTTTTTAAAGAAGAAACTTGCAGTTTGGCATACCACAAATTTTGGGGTGCTGGACAACAAGTTGCGTCAAATCCTGATTGAACTTGATTCCTTGGATCAGAATAGACGGAGTTTGGGGACAGATTTGGTGGAGCGCTATAACGTCTTGCAGTTTCAGAAAGGGTAGTTGAAGAAGCAAATTGAGGCTATGTGGAGGCAGACATCTAGACAGCAATGGTTTAAGTTGGGTGATAAAAACAGTAAGTTTTTTCACTCAAGTGCTTCCTTGCGGCGTTGTATTAATTTCATTGGGGCAGTACATATCAATGGTGTGGAGATAACGGAACCCTCCAATATCAAGGCTGCTGCGCTCACCCACTTCCAGCAGGCTTTTAAGGGTGACGCAACTTGCTGGTTAGACTTGGGCAATCTCGAATTGCCGTGGCTTTCACCTACCACCGCTGCAACTTTGGAACTACCTTTCACGGATGAGGAAATTCGGCAGGTGGTTTGGGCATGTGCTAGTCACAAGGCTCCTGGTCCAGATGGTTATAATTTCTACTTTCTCAAGAAAGCGTGGACAGTGATTGGCAAGGAAATTGCCACAATGGTGAAGGATTTTCTCAAGTGGATTTCTGCCTCGTAGGATCAACACCAGCTTCATTACATTGATTCCTAAAGTACCGGGTGCCTCTGATTTTAATTCCTACCGGCCAATCTGCCTTATCAATAGCTTGTACAAGATCATCGCCAAGTTACTGTCTCACCGGCTCAAGCAAGTGGTAGACCAACTTATTTCTCCCTTTCAGACCGGTTTTATGGAAGGTCGCCATATTGCTGATTCGATCATGATTGCCAATGAGTTGATCCACTCTATGAAGACTTCTAAGAGGCGTGGCTGGTGTTTCAAGCTGGATTTTCAGAAGGCTTATGATTCGGTTGATTGGAATTTCCTATTTGATGTTATGATGCGGATGGGTTTCGGTAATCGTTGGCGCCAATGGATTATGGCCTGCATATCTACGGCAAGGTGTGCTATATTGATCAACGGTGCGCCAACGTCCGAATTTGCAGTGGGGCGCGGCCTACGCCAAGGTGATCTGCTGTCGCCGCTGCTGTTTAATTTGGTGGGGGATGTACTATCGAGATTGGTTGTCACAGCGGCTGACCGGCACTTGTTTCAGGGCATTTAGGTTGGTACTTTACACTTAACGCATCTCCAATATGCTGACGATGTGATTCTTTTCAGTAAAGGGGACAATCAGGGGCTTCTGAACCTCAAACGATTGTTGAGGTGTTACGAGATGTTGTCCGGGTTGAAGATCAATTTTTTTAAATCCGGCTTAGTGGGCATTCATGCGTCTCAGGAGGAGGTGGCACACATGGCGTCTTTGCTTCAATGTCGGCCGCAAGTGCTGCCCTTTCAGTATCTTGGGGTGCCTCTTGGGGCACATCCTCGAAGGTATAGTACATGGGAGATGGTCATTAAGAGGTTTAAACGTAAGTTGGCATCTTGGAAAGGATCTTTATTGTCATTAGGAGGACATATGGTGTTGCTGAAATCGGTGCTCAATAGTTTACCAATTTATTACATGTCTCTTTTCCAATTGCCGGTTGCTGTAAGGAGGGATTTAGAGAAGTGGATGAGGTGTTTTCTCTGGGCAGGTAAAGTGGATCAGCGCTGTATGTGTAAAGTGCAATGGCAGGTGGCAGTTAGAGCGAAGGATAACGGAGGTGCAGGTTTGGGGTATTTACAGTGGCGAAATGTGGCATTACTGGCGAAGTAGAGCTACAGACTTGTCAGCGATTCTGTTTCGTTGTGAAAGCAGGTTATTACGCAGAAATATAATCCCACTTTGCGTGCTGGAGGGATTGTGTGTGCTGATAGAAATGTTTCTGCTCTTTGGAAAGGTATTGTGCAGACCAGTAGACTCCTTTTGCCAAATGGTCAGTGCATCTCTGCTTTTCACCAATGGAAACTTGGCAGGGGAGATACCATTGTGTTTTGGGCAGATGTGTGGTGCAGTACCTCTCCCTTGAAGGACCTATTCCCCCGGTTATTCATCCTATCCCTGGCTCAAGAGGGAGTTATTTTGCAGTTTGGTTACAGGGAAAGGAATGTCTGGCGATGGAACCTTGTGTGGAGGAGGCGACTTTTTGCATGGGAGGCCGATGACGATGCTCAGCTCCTGTCTATGTTGGCGAGCTACATCCCTACAGAGGTGGATGAAGATCGGTTATTGTGGGGAGATTCACGGAGCCAGTTCTCATCCCGATTATGCTATCAATCACTGGAAGCTGCTTACACTACGAGAGAGGCGCGACAAATACCAAATGTATGGAGCAAGAAGGGAGCACCTAAATGGCAAGCCTTCATGTGGTTAGCCTGCAGGGAGAAGCTGTCCACCAAAGGACACCTGATACGTATTGGCCTTCTTTCCGACAGCGAGGGTGCCTGTGAAGCTTGCGGATCACAGGAGCTGAATTCCAATCATGCTTTACTACACTGTCAACAAGCCTGGGCAACCTGGTCCTTATTATTTAAACACTGTGGATTAAGTTGGGTACAACCATGCTCCATGGCTGATCTGTTTATACAGTGGGCTGGTTTTTCCATCCCGTTTCGCTGGAAACAGGTGTGGTATTTTTTTTTTTGAAGAAATATCGATATGTATATTTATAAAGATGAGTAATACAAGGGAGCTGGACACTGAAACTGTGTCCGCGCTCAATGGACAACGTGAAGCAACCAGATTACAATATCTATGTCTTGCTATTTTCTTTTGCTTGGAGTATTTGGTTAGGTCGGAATCACAGGCTCTTCAGGGGAGAAGTTGTTAGTCTGGATGATTTGTTCCTTAATGGTTTGCGCCATGGTTTTTGTTGGGCTAGGGTGAATCTTAGGGATGTACATATTGACAGCTTGGATCTGTTGCCTATGGGAGATTTTGTTTCCTTAATGGCCAGATAATTGGTATAGCTTCTGAAATTCGCCGATACTATAATCAGCTATAGTCTCCGTTAGTTTCATTTGCTCAACCGGTGGGTACAATGTATCATTGTCCCACATCTTGTATTTCGGTTCCTACTATTAATATACTCGACGTATTATTCAAAAAAAAACACTACAATGGTTTTTTTCAAAATCTACTTAAATAGTCTGGACTAATCTCTTTCGGAACCAACTTGTTATAGTTACTGTTATAAACAAGATGGTGATACATTTTCAGATATGTCTTTGATAGATCAAGATCACTATTCTCTTGAAACAAAATCAAAGCTTCAATTAATGGGAGTTGGAGAAGACCAACATCTTAAAATACAATTAAAATGGAATATCAAACCAGTAGGTGGCAGTGATATCCTTATTCAGACAGTACTCTGCCAGAAGATTTTACTTATCCTCAACAAACTATATCTAACTGAGGAGAAAATTGGGTACTACCAATGGTGCACGAGCATTGCCCTTTTTTACAGAAAAATTCAATACAATTTTCGGGACATCTGTCCTTGCAGTCAGCTAGTGCTGAACAGGAAACAGGATCAGGTGAAAACCCTCGCTGTTGCGCTATGTTGGTTCCGATTTCTCTAGAAAACCTGCAGCCAGTGTGATTTTGGTTTCTTAGTTTTTGTTAGTCATGATAATGAATCCAGAATCCTGTTATAGGGGTGTTGACGGGAGTGTATATGTGTAAAATCACACATATAATATCGGATTCGACTATAGTCAATATAGTCAATTAATTCACCCATATAAGCGAACAATCTCAAAGTAATATTATGTATATAAGATTAGAACTGAAGGAAGTGGACTCACAGCATGTAATGATGGCCAACAAGACTACCAAGAAGGCCAACTTGGATGAAGCTGAAGCTTTCTCCATTTTTCTTTCGTGAAGAAGAATTTCGAAATGTATTTGTGTTTCTTTGGGGTGTAGTGAGAGCAGATGCTCACAGATTTTAGTTTATAGAGACTTATGCAGTGAGGTTGCCATAGGATACTATGTACTGATGCATTCTTGCAGATTTAGGAAAGTCAGCCTAGGAGATCTCCAGAAAATAAAAGATACATGTATCTTTTAGATTATCGTTCAGCCTAAATAAAGCACAAAATCACATCAGCTGTGATTTAAGAAGAAATAAATATATCTATTCATTTACAGAATTTTGTGGTCAGGATTTTTTTTTTGAGAATGCGTCGATAGTATTAACAACAGTAGCCATAATACAAGAATTGTGGAACAATGGAAGTATGTACCCACTGGCGAATGAAAACGAAAATAGCAGACACTATAAGTGTTTATAGTATCAGCTTTGCAGAAAGTGGAAAATTAACTGTCCAACAAGGAAGGAAAATTTCCCACAGACAACAGATCCAAGCTATCTAAATGTATATCCTTAAGATTCGACTTAGCCCAACAAAAACCATGTCTCAAACCAGTAAGAAACATATCATTCGTGCTGACCACTTCTCCCCTAAAGATTCTGTGATTTCTACCCAACTAGATACTCCAAGCAAGAGAAAACAACAAGACATACCACACCTTTTTCCAACAAAAAGAGATGGAGAAACCATCCCATTGTATAAACAGCTCAGCCATGGAAGAAGGTTGCACCCAACTTAATCCCCAGTGTTTGAATAATAAGAACCAACTTGCCCAGGCCTTCCGGCAGGTGAGTAGAACATGATTTGAATCCCTTTCCAGGAAACCACAGGCATCACAGGCACCTCCGCTTGCAGGCAGTATGCCAATACATATCAGATGACCTTTGGTTGGCAGTTTCCTTCGGCACGCTAACCACATGAACGCTTTCCATTTAGGAGCTCCCTGCTTACTCCAGACATTTGGTATTTGCCACTCTTCTCGCATAACAGACACAGCTTCCAATGATTGATAACAGGTACGGGATGAGAAAGGATTCATTTGGTCTCCCCATAATAACCGATCTTTATCCATGGCCTTCGGGGTGTAATTTTCCAACAGAGACAGTAACCGGTCAGTTTTCATTTTCTTCCCATACGAAAAGCCGTCTCCTCCAGATGAGGTTCCACCGCCAGTTATTTCCTTCAAGATAGCCAAATCGCAAGATGGGTCCCTCTTTATCCAATGAGAGCGCATATAGTCTGGGGAATTCTTCCTTCAATGGAGTTGGGTTGCACCACACATCATCCCAGAATGCAATTATGTCTCCGTTGCCCAGTTTCCAACAATAGAACGCGGAAATGCACTTTCCATTTGGCAAAATAGATCTGCTAGTCTTCACAATACCATTCCAAAGTGCAGAAACATGACTGACAGCACATTCTATCCCACCAGGTCGTAGAGTTGGATTGTATTTCTGCATGATAACCTGTTTCCACAATGAACAGGAGTCGCTGGCAAGTCTATAGCTCCATTTTGTGAGCAAAGCTACATTCCGCCACTGCAAACAACCCAGCCCTGCGCCCCCATTAATATTCGCTCTAACTGATACCTGCCAACTCACTTTACACATACAACGTTGATCGACTTGCCCCACCGTACAGCCACTGGCATTTGGAAAAGGGTCATATAATAAATTGGTAAACTATTTAACACCAATTTTACCAATATAATCCGACCCCCTAATGATAGCATAGAACCTTTCCAAGAGGACAACTTACGCTTGAACCTGTTTATTACTGTCGCCCATGTGCTATGTCGACGAGGATTTGCTCCAAGAGGCACCCCAAGATACTGGAAGGGCAGCACCTCCAGCCGACATTGAAGCATAGATGCCATCTGTACCACTTCTCCGCTAGGCACATGAATCCCTACTAGTCCAGATTTGAAAAAATTTATCTTCAAACCAGACAGCAACTCATAACACCTAAGCAAGCGTTTGAGATTGAGAAGCCCCTGGTTGTCACCTTTACTAAATAGAATAACGTCATCATCGTATTGTAAATGCGTTAATTGTAAAGTGCCAACCTTAATTCCCTGAAATAGTTGCCTTTCAGCCGCTGTGACAATTAATCTGGATAAGACCTCCCCGGCTAAATTAAACAGCAACGGCGACAGTGGGTCACCTTGACGTAGACCTCGCCCCGTTGCAAATTCTGTCGTTGGTGCACCATTTATCAATATTGCACACCTCGCTGTAGAGATGCAGGCCATGATCCACTTACGCCAACGGGAGCCAAAACTCATGTGTGTCATTACCTTCAAGAGAAAATTCCAATCAACCGAATCGTAAGCCTTCTGAAAATCCAATTTGAGGCACCATCCACGCTGTTTCGATTGCTTCATTGTGTGTATTAATTCATTGGCAATCATGATCGAATCAGCAATATATCGACCTTCCATAAAGCCCGTCTGGAATGGAGAAATAAGTTGGTCCGCCACTCGCTTAAGTCGTTGGGACAATATCTTTGCGATGATCTTGTACAAACTATTGATAAGGCTTATAGGCCGGTAGGAATTAAAATCAGAGGCACCTGGTACTTTGGGGATCAAGGTAATGTAGCTGTTGTTTATCCCACGAGGCAAAGTTCCACTGGAATAAAATTCCTTCACCATTGTAACGATATCCTTGCCAATCACTGACCACGTTTTCTTGATGAAATAAAAATTAAAACCGTCTGGACCTGGGGCCTTGTGGCTGCCACAAGCCCAAACCGCCTGCTGTATTTCCTCATCCAGGAAAGTTACTTCCAGATTATCAGCTGCAGTAGATGAAAG
>JAEPBF010000029.1:2292170-2738833 GCA_019739055.1 Passiflora organensis
GGAATTTTTTCACTAGTTGATCGACTCAGTTTGACTCGAGGAATACGAGGTAGACCATTTGACCCGAGATTAGACCAGTGAGGTGGACATGATCATAGGAAGCCTAGATGTGTGTCTAGTCATCTTAGCGAGAGATCAAGGTCCAGTGTTCGATGTTTGAGTCATTGAAAATCAATTGGGTCAGTTTCGAGTCCGTTTTGAGTGACTAAGGAGCTTTTGAGCCGATTAACCCATTTTGACCCATTTACCATTTTTCAAGCCCATTTATTATTTCTTGAGCCCAATTAGATAATCAAAACCTATTTTTAGACATCTTATGGCTTAAAACATTAATATGGCCTAATTAGGGTATACCAGACCTTTAAGTGGTTCGATTCGGGTTTTACTAGAATTTCGTTCCCAAAGTATAAACGGCCAGCCCAACTAAACATTTATAAAAAAAATTTATGTGTTGTACACCAGCAACCCCTCTTCTCTTCTTCTCTCTCCCGTTACTTCCCCTCTCCCACCTTCAAAAGAAACCATTTCTTCCATATTTGATTTCCCACTCAAGAAACCTGTTGGGAAAAGTTAGTAAATGCATTCCTAACCTTCCAAGATATATTTCCACTATTAGTTTTGGATTGAGGAGAAAAAATCAGATTGTTCTTAGTGATAGGGAAATTTTGAAGATTTTGATGGTAAATGCCCTAAATTCTTGTTTCCATTATTGATTTTTGGTTCTTTTGGATTGATTTTGATGTTTCTAAGATATTTTGATGGATTAGATTCCTTGAAAACACCCTTTGATTCATGGGTGTATGCTTAGAGTTTTTTATGGCATTTTCGATAATTTTAGGATATTAAGTTTTTGATGAAATTGATGCAAAAAATGGTTGTTTTCCTTGCTTGGGTTTGATTTTTTGTGAGTTGAGGAGGATGTTTATAGGCTGAGAAACTCAAGTGTTCTGCTGGTCGAGCTAAGAAGTTGATTTTTAGCCTTGGATAGCATGTCTGAGGAGCGGGTGGTTCTTTCCTCTTGTTGGATTGTTTGGTTTGTAATCCTGGAGGGTGTGTTGTGAGATTTAAGAGTTAGATGAAGTGTGGAAGGGATCTACTAGGTTTTATTTACAATTTAGAGTCTTCTATCATTTTGGTTCGTTTAAGTTTATGGTTGTTTTGGTTTGATTTGTGTATTTAGGCGGTACTGGAGCAGTCGATAAGGGTAAAGGTATTGTTGTTGAGTCGTCTTTGCGACAAAAGGTGGGAGTTTATGTTTTATTTGTGTAACATAAATGTTTTGCTTTAATAAATTAAAATATGGTAAGTTGTTTGGTTTTCAATAAAGTCCATACATCCATTATGCGTAAATATCATGCATTACATATGAATATCATGCTAGGTCTAATTAGTTTGTTTGACATGTTTTGGGTGCATCAAACATGATTATAAACAATATATAGATGATTGAATATTATTGATCCAAAATGAGTATCTTCATTATATGAGTTTATGTGATCTTATGTTTAATGGCTGATGTTTGAGGTTTTGTGGTTACTCAGTCGTGTTTAACCACATGATAATCCATAAGAATCTCGTTTTGGTTTGTGGTTTTTGGCTAGGTGTTGTGTTAGTGAGGAAAATACAAAAATACCAAAGTGTCAAAATTTAGACCAATCAAACCTACACATTTAGACCGATCGAAATCCCAGTAAACACCTTGGATCAGTCAAAACCAAGTCCGAGACCAGTCGAAATCTTAATAAACACCTTAGATCAGTCAAAACTAAGTCCTTAAACCGGTCGAAATCATAATTTTTTTCTAGAAAACTCTTAGACCGGTCAAACTTCTATTAATTTTTTAGAGAACCTGAAGATCAGTCAAAACTAAACTTTTTAGACCAATCGTGTGAGGACCCGTTCCCGGTAAATAGGACCCTCACTGTCGTGTAGCCCCGATAGACCCAACACGTGGATCAATTGAGACCACACAAGACTCACATTAACTTTTTGAAATCAATAACCCAAAAATGCATACGTGGGACCCTCACCGTTGTTTAGCCCCGATCGACCCAAAATGTGGATCAAACGAGACCACGCAAAGCTCACGTTAACTTTTTGAAACCAATAACTCAAAAACGCATACCAATTTAAATTATTATTTCAAAAAGAGCATAACACATCACATAATACATTCGGCATAAAATAATCAACAGAGTACCCAAACACATACAGGGGAAGTCTTAAACCACATATAATAGGTCACACGACCCCAAACATGCAACACACTAAGACCATACACACAAAATCATACAGATCAACAAAAAGCGCCCAAGGCACACATCCCATAATATAAACGGAAATTCAATTCATACATACATATCAAAAATCAATATCTGAACATCAGACCAACAACGGGTCTAAAACAAACAACATAGTCCATATCAAGTCATGCATAACACAAGAGCATGAAGATGGTAAAACATAAATATGTCGAGCCTTCAAAACTTGCAAGTGCAATATTCCAGTCCTAAGACCAACAATGGAAACTCGACCTAAAAATGGACAATTACAAGTATACGAGCTAGCCCTAAAAAGATCAACAAAACGGGGTAAGATCAAAAGACCTCAGTGGGAGTTATTGTGAGACCCAGCCTGTAGGGGGCATCAGGCTACCCAATCCCACATTGGAAATGAGCGAGGGAGGTCTTGGGCTTATATGTGTTGTGTGATGGTATCATTTGTATCAAGATGCATCTTTTGGGCTATGTGGTTAGAAGCCCGACTGAGCGTTGCAGTTGTGATCCATCACGCACATATACACGTCCAGGCCCGCTGGGCCAAGGAGCCGGGGGCCGGGTCGTGACAGTTATAGCGTCATAAATATACTTGGTGGAAGAGAGACATACGGAAAACATGATTATAAAATAGTTGATTTAAACACAATTATCGTTCATGCATTCTAATAGTGCACTCAAGGGATTCCATAAATAATGAAACATAATGCATGAATTATAAAATACAAAACAAACGGTAAATCCCAATAGGTTTCATAATTCCACAGTACTCATCAATATCACTGGTTCTTATGTCCTAAAAACCTATCAGGGCAGATCATAAACCACCCTCAAGTCACCCCCACTAAAAGGTAACTGAGATCCCACTAGGAGTTAAATTTCCACTTTTAAAACACTTATAAACACCCCACTTTAAGTGTTATCCAAAATTGAGTAGAGAAAACACACTATCACACTCAATAATCATTACATGCACATACATATAAACATAGCCTGTTAAGTCATAGCAAATTCAGGCACACCCACATAATCCAACCATACAACAACAATATGTAAAGTAACATTCTCCTCTGCTAGGATTCCGTATACTTACCACTTATTGGCCAAGCGAAATCGTTAATTCCAGATTACACCTAAGAAAATACTTATATTGCATCTTTATAAAAACTGAAATGAATGTAATGATCAAGTATGTATCCTCATTATTGGTTCCCACAACATCAAGACATGTTTCTCAAGACCTAACAACACTCATAGATATATGAAAAAAAGTTATACTCATTACTAGGCTTCACTCAGAACGAAACCAGTCTTTTTCAAGGAATTCTGCACTGATCGACCGGTCGGTATACCTCAACCGACCTGTCGGTGGGCTCTTGGCAGGGTGCTCACACAAGTCGATTTTCTAGGTTTCTCACTGGTTTTCACTCCATCTTTGGTGCCAAATCTCACTCAAAATCAACCCTCTCGACACCCACAATGCCAACACAAAATAAGCCCACCAATCAATGTCTCAAATCCAAGAACACACTCTCAATTCAAAAGTATATTTGTCAACAATAATACATCAATCACAATTAGTACATGCATAAGTCACACCGAGAACAGTTGATGCATAAGTAATATCGGAACAATTAATGCATAAATCACATGGTAAACACACAATAACTCTGGCATGATCATCATTCACAATGCACATATAACCTCTATTTAAAACCAAGCATTTGATCATATTTTAATTCAACAAAAATAGAATACTTTTTTTTAGATGAATAAAAAATAAACTCTCACCTCTTGTCACGCAGACGACTCAAAGGCAATACGTTTGCCTCTATCAATAGCTCCAACACCGCACACAAACACAAGGCTAACCATTAATCAATCACATAGAATGGAAATGATAAAAACTGAAAATAACCTAGAGACCCAAAAAAAAAACTTATAACCTATCACACAACTCACACTACAGCTCATTCAACTCACAACAGAACTTCTAACAAGAGGATGAACTATCCTCTCCTCCACCATGCCACTTATGGTTGAGTATCAACCTCCAAGCTCAACCAGTAACACAATTGGGTTCCTCAACCTAGCAGCATCCTCCTCAATCCATAGACAATCAAACATAAACAAAAAAACTCAATCAAGTCCACCAATTCCAGCAAAATAAAAAAACCCATAATTACTGAACATATTTTCAACAACTCTAATCATTCACCCAAGAATCAATTGATGTTTCCAGGAAATCCAATCTATCAATCTAATATAAAAATATCAACAACAATCAAAAGGAACCAAAGAATCGACTAACACCAAATGTGCCCGCAAGTTTGAAAACCAGAATTCTCCGGAGATGGAATTAAAAAAAATAATAAATATATATTATTATAATAATAAAATAATTAATATCAATAAATTGTACCTATTCCCTATCCATGCAATCTACTTCTAAAACCACTCGTACCAAACATGTTGCCAGGGTCTTTTTTCTATTTTTCTTTCTATTACCACAAAATCTCCAAATGTACCCTAACACCAAGAACAGGAAGAAAATCAGCTCTTCAATCTGAAACTATCAATGGAAATGGATTATAGGAGGTTAGGAATATGTTTGGTATCAATGCCCAAAGGGTTTCATTGCAGGAAATGTTTAAAACCATAAAATATCAAAAATAGGTTTCAAATATTTAATTGGGCTCAAGAAATAATAAATGGGCTCAAAATGGATTAATTGGCCCAAAAGCCCATGGTCATTCTAAACGGACCTGGAACCAGTCCAAATTGATTTTCACTGACTCAAACCTCGACACTCGACCCAAAACACTTTCTAGACACCTAAACACACACCTAGGCTTTCCATGACTATGTCAGACCTAAAGTCAACCCTCGAGTCAACTTACATTTTATCATTAAGATTCTAAGCTTGAGTGGTGTGGATTGAGGAATGAGATGACTCTTATGCATGATGATTGAGGTGGCATGCATTATATGAATTACTATTTTATGAGTTATATGCGAGTATATATATATAGGTGATGACCTGGAATTGGCAAATATGCTTGACCAATGCGAGTTTACATTCCTTTTTTTGTTATACTGATGAACTATATGTTTATGCCTGAATTCGCTATAACTTAGCAGGCTGCCAGAATTTGTTATGACTTAGTAGCAGGTTGTGTATCCATATATGTGTGTGGACTGGTGATTGAGTATGATTGAATGTTTTTTCCACTTAATTTCAGAAAACACTGGCAATAAGGGACTATATGTATTCTAAAATAAAAAATTAACTACCAATAAACTCTCGGTTTTCCTTTAATAGGGATTACTTAAGAGTGTTTTGTGATCCACCCTAATAGGTTTTTGGGCATAGTATCCCATGTGACTATGATGAGTATTATGGATTTATAAACCTATTGGGATGGACCTTATTTCATAATGTTGTACAATTCATATATTATGCACTATTGATGGTGAATATTATAATGTGCACAATTAGAAAACATGGATGATAAATTGTGTTTCAATCAACTATTTTATAATTGATTTTACGTATGCCTCTATTCCACCAGATATACTTATGACATGATAACTCTGATCTCACCCCCTCTTGTTGATTCTTTTCAGGTTTAGTTTGTGAGCCAATAACCGTTTGGCTTTGAGGTCAAGTTTCCCGGTGTTGGTCTTAGGATTGGACTATTGCACTTGAACATTTTGGAGACTCGGCATATCTTAGGTTTTGTCATTTTCATAATCTTGTGTCATGCATGCTTGGTTTAGACTATGTTATTTGCAATGGACCCCTTGTGGGTTTTTTCCTTAAATATTGATATTTTTCATGCATGTATGACTTTGGATATCTATTTATAATAAATGAGGTGTGCTTTAGGAACTTTTGTGGATCCGTATGGGCTTGCGAGTATGGACTCGATGTGTTGCATGTTTGGGGTCGTGTGGCTTGCTGTTTGTGATTTAAGATTTTCGTTGTATGTGTATGCTTACTCTATTTATCATTATGTATTGGGTATATTTTGTAATGTATCACACTGCATTTAAAATAAAAATTCAAATTTATATGCATTTTTGGTATTTGGGTTTTTGAAAAGTAAAAGTGAGACTTGTGTTGTTTCGATTAGTCCATGTGTTGGGTCGATTCGGACTACACGGCGGTGAGGGTTTCATTTACCGGGAACAAGTCCTCATATATACCGCTGTAGGTGGTGGGTCAGCGGGAAGAGGGCAAATCTCTGAATAGGACAGAAGGTTTCCAATCCCGACGACGATGTGAAAAACGACTCACTTTGGCCTACAAGCCGATGTTCAATAAAACAGCAGGCCCCGTTGCCATTTTGACCAAGGTTGGTCAAACCAGCAGGAGTTTCTGCATTTTGACCTCTTTTTATTAATAATAATAATAATATAATTATTAAATAACATAAAACACTTTATAATTCAATATAAAGTATATACTTATTAGAAAAATACCCCAAAAATTTTTGTAAACTCCTTATGAACAATAGAGAGTTTACTCATATAGAAAAATTATAATACCAAATGATATTTCTTAGAAAAATATCAATAATTATAAATATCCTCCCAACAAATTTTTAAAATTTATATATATTAATATTTCATCAAATGACCTATCCATGGTCATAGATCATCCAAAATCCCTCTCTTATCCCATTTTTCATTTTTATAACATATATTTTCATATATATAACCTTATGCATGTAGTATTTTGAATATTTCTAATTCCCTTTAAAACCATGATGGTTCATATTTATTTCTTATATTAGCACTTTCACCCCAATGATTTATAAAGGTGGATATGAGGGTCATAGTCATCAGAAAACTTGAATTACAAGGTTGACAGGTATCGGGATGTGAAAAGATAAAATTATCCCCAAATACCGAGTTGTAAGAAATACACCATTTGAGGCCCTTTCGGATGTGTCAGAAGCCAAGAAATATACCTATGAGTCCAAGTGACTCGACAAGAAGGAATATGAATATGATATCTAAATCGAAAACTTTCGAGTCGTACACTTACATCACAGCCTAACCATAATTAATATCGGTCTTTGCTAATCCATTTTTCATATTTAATTATTCCAATAGTATCTATAGCTTTTCGTAAACCTCTAGCCCATGGATTATGGCTCACCAATTTACTGTTTATCGAGTTATTGGGCTTAGGGCTCAACCGTCTAAAATACGAAAACTCACACAAAATCTCCCCATGAATCGAGTGTCTCCGATCACTCATAATGGATCTCGGAATGTCCCAATACTTCACCACATGTTTGAAGAAAAGGTTGCTTGTCTCCTCTGCCATGCACACCTTTGTGCCTGGAATGAACACACCATACTTGGAAAATTTGTCCACCACCACAAGTATGGTTTAGAAGTTGTCAGACTTTGGGATGGATGTGATATAATCCATGGAAATTCTCTCCCAAGGTCTCTCCAGTATGGGCAATGGCTCTAACAATCCTTTTTGCTTATGTTGCTCAACCTTGTCATGTTGGCAGACTAGATAGGTTTTCACATACCACTCCACATTGTCTCGTATGTTAGGCCAATAATACTCATCTTCCAAAAGTGCGAGTGTTCGAACAATACCTAGGTATCCAGCTCATCCAAAATCATGGCATTCCTTCATCACTACCTTCCGAAGCTAGTCATGTAGAGGGATATAGATGTGATTGCTTTTGGTGAAGAACAACTCATCCTCAAGCCAAAATCTGCGAGTCTTACCTTGCTTCACTTATTTTGTCAAGGCTTGAACTTGGGGATCATGCTCCATACCCCCTCGAATCCTTTCCACTAAAGGACTCTTCGGTAAGCTAATGGCTGCAAGTTTTAGAATGGTGAAATCTCATTTTAAAATAAACCATTAATTGGTTAATGAGTTTCAAGTTTGGCATAACTGGTTAGACCATCTCGATTTTTTTTATTGATGCCAAAAAATAAAGAATTTAAGAAATTTTATGATTATCGATTGAAAAACCAGAAGTTTTTTCAATCTTATGAATTTTTTATGTTGTTGATAGAAATTATTTTAATCAAAAAGGTCATTACTAGCTTAAATTGGGATGAATCCCTAATATTATCAGTATTAATTCAAGGATATAAACATTGACCTTTTAAAAATTAGTTTTTAATGATGCATCAATTAAATAGTCACTTATATGATTGTTACAACACAATTTGGTGTTTGGAAGACTATTTATAGAAAAAAAATTGTTGGCCAGTGTATTGATCTTAATCATCTGATTAAGATAATAGAAAATAATATTGCTAGTTGATATATATTTTGGACCTTTATGGATTATCATATACTCATTCTAATGAATTTGATATGTGACAATATTTATACGTATCATGCCAATAATTTACTATTGATATTCCCTGAAAAAAAAATTAGTTTGTGTTCAGAAAGCAAATTAATCATATTAAATTATTTTATATGTACAATAGATAATATAAATTATCCACCACAATGCACAAAGATTGTTCCTTAGAAGAGGATATAAATATATGTTAGATATAAATTTCTAAAAATATTTAATTAGTTAAAATGAGTGATTGAAGATCTAATTGAAGACAAGATTTGTCATATGACAATGTTCCAACATAATATTGAGGGGAAGAAATGAAAAGTTACTGGTAAAATAATCTTATGAAGAGTAATCAATATTTTGATAGCAAAACATATTATTTATTATGAACTTAAAGTTCAAAGGATAACTCATTAAAAAATATATCACTGTTGGATAAATTTATTGACCTCAAAAGACTAAATTCCAGTAAAGAGATGCTCCAATATAAGATAATGATATCCATATATGAATTTGTACATGTTAGGAACGTGAGTTACCAAATCGGTTCCAATAATAAATTCTCGAAAAAATAAGCAAATATTTATGATGGTCTAAAAAAGAATAAAAAAGTATTCTGTTGACATTATTAAGTTTTGAAAGGATTTAGAAAAATAAAGAGATTTCGATAAATTATGTCAATATGGAAAATAAGAGAACCGAGATGAAATAAATATCGATAATATACTTACACATAATTTAGAGTCTGATATTATGAGGATTTTGATTAAACTCTATGAAATAGTATAAATTATAAATGATTGATCAATCAAGAAAGATGTAGTTATGATTGGTTTGCAACATAGATATGTTTAGACTTATAGTCTATATATCAATTTGTATGAAATTGGTAAAATCTAAATCTATAGTTGTGTGAAAATGAGATAAGTCATATAGTGATGAAAATGACTTGTCGTATAAAATTTTATGTAAAGGGTTATTTTTTTATAGAAATATCTCATTATAGTGGTAGATGAATAATGTTGCAATATATGATAAATCCAAGATAGATATATTATTACAAAAGACAATAATCAAATTTTCTAGGAAGTTATATTTTATCAATTTGAATAAAACTTATATTGATTAAAATAATCATAATATATATGTTTTAGAATCCGGATCAGAGTGTTATATGGTTGTTAATCCTTATGAAAATATGAATATTATTAAAACTCTTAAAGAGTTATGTAGATATGCACATTAAAAAAATTATTTTTCGATTTTTATATTAAGCATTAAGAAGTGAATTTTGATAAAAGTGCTAAAAATATTTATCTATTAAGATAATTCTTATTGGTATCATATACATCTCGAAAAGAAAGAAAGTCGAGATTGATATTTGATACAATAGTTATGTAATAATCGATCACATATATATATATAAGAATTATAAAAATATCTGAGATATTGATTATGAAATTATAATTTCAAAAGCATGAAATTTTATTCATCTATATGGCTGAAGAAAAAAAATATTTATCTATTGAGGTAATTCTTATTGGCATCATATACATCTCAAAAAGAAAGAACGCCGAGACTGATATTTGATAGAATGGGTATCTAATAATCGACCATATATATCTATAAGAATTATAACAATATCTGAAATATTGATTATGAAATTACAATTTCAAACGCACATGATGAAATTTTATTCATCGATAAAATTATATGAATGAAGTAAAAAAAAAATTATATAGATAAATGACTATCCATCAAATACAATTATTAATATTGTTGGTACACTAATATATCTTGTTAATAATATACAATCAGATATTGTATTGGTTATAGCTCTATTAGCAAGATATAAGAAAAAATTTTAATATATTTTATATATATTCAAAGAATAGTGAATATATATTTGTGTTATTCAAATTTATATAATATGATTTGCTTCACTATATAAATACAATATTTATGTCAGTTGAACATAAAACTTGACCATAAATTAGTGATTTATTCACTATTGAAGCAAGTTTTGAAGCAATTCATAAATGAGTTTAGTTATGTTTAATATCGCAACAAATAATGTGTATTTTATCAAGCGATAAAGAACTTGCAATGATATTATATAAAGATAATGTTGTTTATATAACTCATTTGAAGGAAGGTTACGATAAAATCATTATTTATATTAATATTTCAAAAGTCGATACAAAAGATCAATATATATTATTTGAAAAAGTTGAAGAGATGACTTAATCAAAAAGAGTATCCATTCTTTCACTAGGTTTTTTTTTCAGTCAATTTTTTTTTTTAAGGTTTTTATGAGACAGTATTATAATTACATACTCATATATATATCTTGAATGATATACTCTTTTTCTTTCACTATGATTTTTCCTATAGGGTTTTACCTAATTACGAGGTATGTTCTTAATATCCAAAATATTTAGGGGAAGTCTTATATGAATATGAAAAGTTGAGCTATTGAAGGGTTAATTCATTGCATTATTATGTGACTTTTCATGTGATGATGTAATGAATATTTTGTAAATATAGAATTTATTATATCTCATGTCCCTTCATGTATTCTAGATTATTATCTATAAATAGAAGATGATATTCTATGTATTACACAAAATTCATAATGAAAGTATATATCATTCTCCCCATCTTTCTCTCTCAATTTCTTTCTTATTCTTCTTCTTCAAAAATTTTCTTATTTCTATCTGATTCTCCGTTGAGCTAATATATTTTATAACACAAGTCTAATTTATTTTATTGTAGTTATGAGTAATTAAAATTTGTGAAAATTTTCTCCGAACCTTCACATATTTAAAAGTAATGAGAAACGCAATTGAATCTCGGACTGGATTCTCTCCAGTAATGGACAGGAGAGGGGCATACTAAACAACTGGATCGTCACACTGCACATGAGTTGTGACGCTACATAAAACCTACGTGGTGGATAAAATCCGGCCATCACATCAGCATCTTGGCCGACCTAGCAGAGCCCCACTGAAGCCTTTGATAGTCAAGAAACATAAATATTCTTATCTCTACACTAATAATCCACAAAAAAAAAAAAAAAGTCATCGCATGTGAAGGTGAGGAATCTGAAGTCTCAAACAAGAGCGCGCGACAGTGACTGCAGAATAATGGGGGAATCACGTAGCGAAGTCTCCCACTGTCACTTTCCAAATTGTTTCCATCTTCCAGATATATTATCAGAATAGATTCCCTTCAGGATTGCAAACTTGTAATACGCCTAACTGGAGGTGCCCACAGTGATGATGGGTGACTTCCACGTACAATAGAATTCCTTCTAGAAACGTTTATCGGTACGCGTTAGTGACCCAACATAGAGTAATCAAAACAAGCACGCAAATAAAAGGTAGCAGAAAGGAAGATGTGGCCGTCACCCTATATTCGGTTGAGCCGTAAGGGAAGCTTTGGTTAAATACGTTAAACTTTATATAGAACCGTTAATGACGATAATTAAGGAAAAATTTGAATTTTGTTATGAATATCAAATGTTTGGCAATTGAAAAGATAAATAACTTATTATTTATATTCAATTGTGTAATGAATATTTTGTAACTACAAAACTCTTTATCTTCAATGTCTCTTCATGTACCCTATCATGTTACCTATAAATAGGAGGTAACATTGTTCACTTTGTACACACTTGTTTTGAGTACTTGATATGATCTTATACTCCCTATCTTGTTCTTAAGTTTTTCTCTCTTGTTCTTTTCTCCTCAATTCTTCCTTATTCTTTTCTCCTCAATTCTTCCTTATTCTTTTCTCCACAATTCTTCTTATCATTATATTATATACCACGTTATCAGCACGATACTCTTATAAACAAAAGGAGAATCAAGAGTCTTACAAGAGTTCTTCACAAAAAACAAACAAGAATCTTAGTTTCTACAAAGGTATATTTGGGTGAGTATAATTTTATAGTTATTTAGATATAATCATGTTGTAATATTATTGTTATGCTTCAAATGTGCTTTTACAATAGTAATATCGTGAAAAAAGTTTCACAAAATATTCTGAGTTGATTTCATGCCTTTTGGTGGCTGAACAACACATTGAGTTGTTGATGAGAAATCATGAATCTCGTCCTACTGGTTCTGCTCCATTCCCTGAAGTGAATGTGATGCTATATCATAACCATAATCATGGTCGTAGTCGAGGCCACGGACGAGGACGAGATTATAATAAATTTCATCATGGTGGTGGTCAATCAAGTAAATTTATCATCCAAAGAAAGTTGTAAAGGATGAAGGACCTAGAAAAATAATGAGTGGCATAAAGAAAAAAAAAGTTACAATTAGTAACTGTCATCGATGTGGAATGCAAGGTCATTGGCAACGTACTTGTCGTACACCAAAATATTTTGCCGACCTATATCAAGGATCTTTGAATACAAGATGATTTGCGTATAAGTTTGTCCAAGATGAGTGGCAAGAATGTGGAGACAAACTTTGTCCAAAATGATATCATTGAATTTGCTAATGGCCTTGAGAATATAACGTACTTGGATATTTTTAATTTTCTTAATGATCCAAATGATGAAAGTGCAAGAAATCAAGAATGATTTTAATTTTATAACTATGCAAATTTCAATTATGTTCTCTTATTTTATTATAATACAAGTCTATTTATTTTATTTTACTTTTTCATATTTAATTTATTTTATATTTTCTTATTAATTTTATTTACTCAATGAAGAGAATGGATATTGGCATGGATATCTCTAAGATGAACGCCAAGGAAATATGTTTGGTTGACAGTGCCACAACGCATACAATATTGAGAGATAAGAGATATTTCTCTTATTTGGATAATAGAAAAACCAATGTGTATACCATAAGTGGTAGTACAAGATTGATTGAAGGCTCCGGAAGAGCAAATATTATTCTATCTGGTGGCACCAAAATAATGATAGAAGATGCATTATACTCTTCTAAGTCTCAAAGAAACTTGTTAAGTTTCAAAGATATTCGTCTGAATGGATATCATATTGAGACAATGAACAAAGGAAGCATTGAGTATCTTTGCATAACTTCTATAATTTCGGGTAAAAAGTATATATTAGAAAAATTACCCGTTTTTTCTTCCAGATTGTACTACACAAGTATTACAATGATAGAATCTCATTCTATAATAAACCATCAGTTTAATGATGTGTTTAAAATTTGGCATGACCGGTTAGGCCATCCCGGTTCAACAATGATGCGAAAAATAATAGAGAATTCTTGTGGTCATCCATTGAAAAAAATAAGATTTTTCAATCTAATGAATTCTCATGTGCTGCTTGTTCTCAAGGCAAATTAATAATAAGGCCATCACTAGCAAAAATTGGAATTGAATCTCCAAAATTTTTAGAAAGAATTCAAGGATATATTTGTGGACCTATACATCCACCATGTGGACCATTTCGATATTTTATGGTTTTGATCGATGCATCAACCAGATGGTCACATGTATGTTTATTATCATCTCGTAATATGGCATTTGCGAGATTGCTTGCACAAATAATTCGTTTGCGAGCTCAATTTCCTGATTATCCAATAAAGTCCATTCGAATGGATAATGCTAGTGAATTTACATCAAAAGCCTTTATAGATTATTGCATGTCTATTGGAATAAAGGTTGAACATACTGTTGCTTATGTTCATACACAAAATGGTCTTGCAGAATCATTTATAAAACACTTACAATTAATTGCAAGACCTATGCTTATGAGATCCAAACTTCCAGTTTATGTTTGGGGACATGCCATTTTACATGCAGCAACAATTATACGCATTAGGCCAACAAGTTACTAGCAAGATATAGTTCTTCCCCAACTCGAAGACATTGGAATGGAGTTAAACATATTTTTAAATATCTACGAGGGACAATGGATATGGGTTTATATTATTCAAATTTATCCACTTTTGATTTAGTTGGCTATGCAGATGCAGGATATTTGTCAGATCCACATAAAGCCAGATCGCAGACAGGTTATTTATTCACTATAGGTAATACTGTCATTTCATGGCGATCGGTGAAACAAACTTTGGTTGCTACTTCTTCTAACCATGCAGAGATTTTAGCAATTCACGAAGCAAGTCGTGAATGTGTTTGGCTACGATCAATGTCACAACACATAAGAGAAGCATGTGGATTATCAAGTGATAAAGAACTTGCAACTACACTGTATGAAGATAATACTGCTTGTATAGCTCAATTGAAGGAAGGCTACATAAAGGGTGACAAGACAAAACATATTTCACCAAAATTCTTCTTTACTCATGATCTTCAAAGAAAAGGGGAAATCAGTGTCCAACAAATACGCTCAAGTGATAACCTGGCTGATTTATTTACTAAAGCTCTTCCCACATCAACATTTGAAAAGCTTGTTTGAAAAATCGGAATGCAATGCTTGAAAGATTTAAAGGGATGACTAAATCAGGGGGAGTATGCACTGCACTCTTTTTTCTTTCACCAAGTTTTTATTCCCATTGGGTTTTTCTTGGTAAGGTTTTTAATGAGGCAGTATTCTGATTTCATACTCACATTCTTAAAATTCAAAATATTCAAGGGGGAGTGTTATGAATATCAATGTTTGGCAATTGAAAAGACAAATAACTTATTATGTCTATTCAATTGTGTAATGAATATTTTGTAACTACAAAACTCTTTATCATCCAATGTCTCTTCATGTACCCTATCATGTTACCTATAAATAGAAGGTAACATTGTTCACTTTGTACACACTTGTTTTGAGTACTTGATATGATCTTATACTCCCTATCTTGTTCTTACGTTTTTCTTTCTTGTTCTTTTTTCCTCAATTCTTCCTTATTCTTTTCTCCTCAATTCTTCTTATCGTTATATTATATAACAAATTTAAAATAGTCTTATTTTGTTGATTTCGAATTAGCCAGTTACTAAAGACATTTTTGGTTTTGGAGAAGAAGCATCTATTACAAGCCATAGCTTTCTTCTAGATCAGTTTGGAAGCTTGGTTGTCCGTTTCTCATAATGCATACAATTTTCCACGGCGAGCGTAGAATGCAAGGGTAGAGGAAAACAATGTGTTTTGACCAAATATACCATTATATTTCCTTCAGTGATTCCTAAGGTTCTAAAACGTTGGAGCTATACATAAAGCTTAAAAACTATTGCATATATATCCGTTCTTTGACATAACTTGCAGACACTGATGGAATTCGTTTACCCCTGATTGCGACTGGATTGGCTTTACATGAATCCATTTTCTGGCACCTCCCAGTCGAATTCAATGCTGGCTTTGGACAAAAGTGGTTCATGGTTCTGTCCAAAAAAAAAAGTAGTTCATGGTCTTTAGCATCCTATGGTTGCAATCCATTCCTTGTCAACTTGCCGAGCATAGGCCTTTCACGACCCACAAGTGGCCTGCAATGCAAGTTTCCATAATTTCTTACTTTAAACCCCTTAAAATGCTGTCCTATATCAACGATTGATGGAGTGAGCAAGAAATTCCCAATTCCTTTTTTTAAAATTAAACGATATGTCGGTGAGTAATGCTTTCCTTAACGTTTATTACCATTAAATATACACCAAATCATCCTGTAATATCTTCAACAGCCAACTATTGTCATTAAGAAACACTTCTTAGTCAAACTTCTATTCCGGCAAGAAAAGAATAAAATCATAACGAATAACGTTAACGAATTTCGCAATTTCTGATTTTTATATTCCACCCCAATACATATTGGAAGTCTATCCAATAGATATGACTTTTCATGTATAAGATCAGGAAGACAAGCTCTGTTGTGGCAACAATGAACGGCTGTGATTTCCCCTTTATCCGGATACAGCGGTGGCGCAAGTTAGTTTCCCGATCAATCTAACATTCTTCTACCCTTTACACAGAGCCATCCTGATATTTACAAATTACTACCCGATTAATTTACAGTTAAGACACATCCCATCCCGCCGACTCAGCCCAGAGAGAAGACGAATCAACTCTCTCTACCAGCACTGGTCAGTCTCCCAATTCCGTCCACTGTACCCAGAAAACCCCGCCGTCATAGGCCGCCGCGGCAGCCGTATCGATCTCCTACTAAACAGATCTGAGTCATAGACGGCGCGTTTCTCGGGATCCGAAAGCGTGCAATACGCAGCGTGAATCTTCATGAACTCGTCCGCTGACGTGTCCTTCCTGTCGACTGCCGCCACGTCCGGGTGCCAAGTCCTCGCCAGCTTCCGGTACGCTGATTTGATCTCCTGGTTAGTAGCCCCAACCGGAACCCGAAGAATCTCGTACAGTGAACCGCATGTCGCCATTCCCCGAAAGGCACTCGTGCTCGTCCTTTCCTGGTAAGCGGTGGCGCTGTTAGCAATAATCAACCGTGGGCGGGATCCGGTACGGCGGGTCGCAAGAGAAGGAGAAAAGGGCGCGAAGGAGATACTGAGACTCGTGTTAGGGGAGAAAGTAGGAAGCATGATGAGATATTGTTTAGCGTGGATATTACTTGGGGAAGCCGGAAGGTTGGTTCTGGGGTTATATATAGTAGAGGAGATTAGTAACTACGGTTGAGTTAAAAAGCGGGAGAAATGCTGGCTGTCTGATTATTTTTCCTTTTTTTTACATTTCCTGTTGGAGCTGAGTCAGCAAAACAATCTTCTGATTTTAACCTCATCTTCTTTGAGGACTCTAATGATGTCTGGTCATGCCAGTTTCTCTAATGATTTTTGTATGGCTACGAAAATGCCAGCCTTTTTATGGTGGCCACGATTTTTTTTCCAGGTCAAGCTATTTTGTCTGTATGTACTAAACATGTAATTGGTTCGCCCCCGCGATTTTGTACTGTCTATGGCTTATCCTTCAAATAATCAGGTCGGCACGTAATCATTGACGAAAGCACAGTTGTGTTTAAAACTGACTTGTTTTTCTTATTTGATGTGTTTTTTTCATCATACAGTAAATTTGCCGACGAGAAGATACATTACATCTAGTGATAGAATAATAATTATAATTAAATTTATAGAAATTTAACTTCATAACATGCTAATTAAGTATAATTAATATGTTTATATATTTAGTCAGGCCAAATTTATATCAAACCTTTATGTAAAATCTTGGTTGTATTATTTGATTTTTACTCAAAACACATTCCAAATTTGATTAATTCACAATAAATTTTAATTGACCGGATATATATGGACCCGGTGTTCATAGACTCGGCCTAATTTATTATCCTTATTCCCAAATATTTCATTTGTTACGGATTCCACTCTTGTAATCCAACACCAAATATACAGTATGATCCAGAACATTCAAAAAATATGGATAAAAGATAGCAAAAGTCCAATTTGTGCTACCGCCTAATGGAAACAAAATAGAATGTTATGAAAAGCTAGAATATAGAAGAAGACAATTACAAAAATAGCATCCCTAAATTTCATTCTTCCTTAAATTTAACCTTTTACCTTTAGCTCGGCAAGGTAACCCAATCGGCAAGTCGTTTATCAGACACAAACAAGGGACACAGATACAACGCACTGGCCGCCATCGCTTCATCGGTCCCATGCACTTGGCCGTGGGTTTTGGTAGACAGAGGTCTGAGGGAGCCGTATTTGCCCCACAATATTACATCTCGCACTTGAACTTGCCCATGCCTTTCGCACCATCGCATCACATCCACTCGGCGCTTGGTTTCACATGCAGATGTATTTGGCTACTTGCGCATGAGGTAGCGTCAAAGTACAGTGTCACCCCACAGACTGGCAATTGGCCCAAGAAAGGCTATAATTGGTATCGAGTCTCTTTGTAATGGTGGTACCAGGGATGCTAATTTAACCCAAATTCATGGATAAGATAATTGTCCGACCCACATTCAGTCAATACGAGATTTTATCCAAGTTGATTGGGTTTAGGTTAGGTTGAGTATAGATAAAAATCTAAAATATTATAATAGATATAGATAGGGTATGAGTTAATTATAAATTTGTCTGATCCGATCTGATTATATATAATATATAATTTTTAATAAAAATTAAAAAATATAAATATAATAACGAAAAAAACAACAAAAATGAATTTTATTTGTGTATGACAATGAAGAAAAGTGTTAAAATAACATCCAAAAATAAATTAGATATTTATTTAGAAAATAAAAAATTACCCAGAACAAATAATATTATTATATGAATAAAAATTTAATAATTATATCTCTAAATAAATATATAAAAAATTAATAATAATTAAAACTTATTGATCCATGAATAACTCCAAAATCTATTGGGTTTATTTTGGATTTATATTTTTAAAATCTATTAGATTTTAAATTGAATTTGGATTTAATTCTAAAATATTAATTTGGATCCCAACCCATTAACATCTCTAGTACGATCTCCGTCCATCACTGTACAGAACCGTGCAAGTTGCCGATAAAAGAGTAAATGCTATCTCCGACAACATGGTGGTGTCTGAATCGTTGTCGTAAGGACTAAAGTGGTTCAAATTCCACTGACAATCTTTTTCTTAGTTTATTGTGATGTTTGAAAAAAATATCAAAATCCATCTATCTCGGATCACCATTATTTTCTTTTAATTGTTGATGATTACTCACAAGGTATCTGGGTTTATACTAGCAATTTATTGTCATAATACTCAATTTGGCAATAAAATAAAGCCTATCCGGACATTACAGAATTCTCTTGTTTAAAAGATTTCTTTCTTTGATCAACCCAAT
Organism: Passiflora organensis; assembly: GCA_019739055.1. Taxonomy (NCBI): domain Eukaryota; kingdom Viridiplantae; phylum Streptophyta; class Magnoliopsida; order Malpighiales; family Passifloraceae; genus Passiflora; species Passiflora organensis. Next base: position 2,311,518 of record JAEPBF010000029.1, read on the forward strand.
ATACACGAAACATCCATTATATATACCCCACAATATAAAAACAGATAAAGACGAAGAACCTACACATCCTTGAAGTAACCAGGACACTAAGATTCGAGGCTAATTTACCGCTACAGTTTTGGGAGAGTATGTATTAACAACAAGTTACTTCGATTAATCATACACCTTAGCATTCTCTTGAAAGAGAAGACGAGAGAAGACGAGAGAAGACATCTCTGGACAGATTTCTTTCTTATCAAGGCATTATACACGAGATATCCATCATATACACCACCAAAGTTTCCTACAATCTCGCACAACTCTCAATCCGGATCTTCCCTGCATCCTCACGCCACCAACCAGCTAGCTGACCAACTTCAGAAATCTCGAGATCCAGCCTTGATTTATTCGAATAATGTACCAGCTCAAAATCTCAAAAATCAAGCATCTAGTCTATTTCACTTGTCATTAAAGTACCACAAAATCTGATTCACAAATTCATTCCATCGTGATAGCTTGGTGCCTGGACATCCTACATCTTCTACAAATCATGTTAATCTTGTCCCTTCCCTATTCAATTCTTTAACATCTCCTGGACACACACCATATCCTCGTAAATCAACTAGAGAGAGACTGCCACCAACCTATCTCAGGGATTACTTTTTGGAAGGATCACATATCTACAGCTGCCGCCCACTCAAATTATTCAATTGATTATCGTGACTTTTCCCGACTCACAAGGCCTTCCTCTATGCCATTGTTGATCATAAAGAACCTAAAACTTATTCTCAAGCTGCTCAAAGTCTCCGTTGGCAAGAAGCCATGGCAAGAGAAATTAAAGTTTTTGAACAAAATGGAACCTGGACTTATTGTTCTCTCCCACCTAGTAAGAAACCAGTTCAAAGCAAGTGGATCTACAAGATCAACAATAAAGCAGATTGCTCAATCGAGCATACAAAACACGTCTGGTGGCCAAGGGATCACAGGTACAGGAGGAGAATTTCAATGAAATATTTATATCCATGACCAAACTAACCATAGTACAATGCGTGTTGGCCATTGCAGCACAAAAGGCATGGTCATTGTGGCAATTGAATCAAGAATTGAATGTGAATAGTGATTTTTTACATGGTGGTCTTGATAAAGAAATTCACTCTAAAAGATTTTAGTTTTTTGCAACAAAACATCTTGCAGAATAGTCTTTATTTATCCTATCTAATGGGGCGAGTACATGAAGCCAAATAATGTCAGTTTCCCAATGGAGCAACAGATGACACATGATTCCTGTGACCAAATAAAAGATGCAGTTCAATTCAAAAGATTGGTTGGGAGGTTACTGTATTTAACCATTACAAGACCGGGAGATCACATATGCAGTTTAGTTTATGCAAGATCCAAGAAAAAGACATTGGAAAGCGGCTTTGAGGATTGTTTGTTATTTGAAGTCCATTGTTATTTGAAGGCCAATACATACAAAATTAACTGGGTATTACGATTCAGAATAGGCCAGTTGTCCAATGACAAGGAGCTCTATTATAGACTATTTCATCACTTTAGACAATGCATCTGTTTCTTGGAAATCCAAGAAGCAATGGTATCTGGTTAGCAGATTATCGAGCTGGCCAACAGTAAGTGAGGCAATATAGCTTAAAGAGTTACTAAGTTTTCTGAAGCCATAATATGGATTAAAGTTACTAAATTTTCTGAAGCTGGACAAGGGCAAGGCCACTCTTTACAGCAGCCCTTTAGGTTTAGTCAATCCTATATTTTATGAAAGAACCAAATATATGAGAGTTACAGCAGTTTTTTTATTTGTCTAGCAAGTTGGATATCTAAAACCCATATACTCCAACTTTAGGGGTAATATTTAGGAAAGAATCACTAACTGACTATTATAATTAATATGATAGAGATTGTGAAAATAATATGGTGAATATATGTTGTACGTGAATGAGAATGAATAAAGATATCAGTTTTGTCCCTCCAAAACCTCTTCACTCTCGTTACTTTACATGGGTGGAGGGCAATCAACGACTTTCCTCCACCTGCTTCCCCTTCAGCTCGTCTTCCAAGCTCGGGCGTGAACTAGGTGTGTCTGATGCGTTTTGCATGTCCAAAAGCTGAGGAGTTACAGAAAAGTCAAGATTCAATTGTTTAATTCAAGTCTTGGGAACTTTCTTTTTCAGACAAAGGCCAGTGATGAAAATTGAAGATTCTGTTGCTGTCTCGTGCAAGAAAAAATCCAAATGCCGACCGTGAAAAGTTGAGGAGGGACAAATTTGATGAACAGTTTCATGGATTGGGTCATACTTGTGGATGCCTTTTCTTTTCATGCAGGACATTTCTTTATCAATAAAGCAAACTAAATAAAGAGAGAAAATGTTTTTTAAGAAGACAGACAAAATGAATTTGGAGGTGAAGCTCAAAACATCAGGCTTGTGTAATCGACATTTTTGGCGAGGTTACACATAATAAATTGAAGGGCACAACCAGTAAAGTCCCCAAAGCACGAAACCATATACACCAGTATAACCACAATTGCGGAGTCATCTTCTGTTCAGCCTACATCAACTCTACAACCAGTATGATCCGCTCGCAGTGCTGCATCCTCTAAATATACCACACACATCCTATGCGGTTGTCAACCATTACAAATTTGAGTTTCAGTAATATGAGCCTGGAATGTTAACCGAGAAAGGAAGCAACACCAAGTTTAGCACGGGAATCATCTTAAGGGAATACTTGTGCAAGCTCTGTCACTTGTCTCAACCTTGAAACAATCCAGTTCTCATCTGCATTTTCTGACACCAGATGGGCTTGCCAAATTTCGTGAGTTGATGCTTGCAGTTCTTAAGAGTCTGCGGAATTCTGCAAGACTTATTTTACCATCTCTGTCGATGTCTGCCTCCTCAAGAAGTGGGTCAATGGAACCTTTCAAGCCTGTGTGCTGCGATACATTAAACCAAAATCAGGACCAAATGTACCAGACCTCATCTTAAGCAACTTGGGCCTAAAACCCAAACAAAGAAAGAAAAATTTAGCAAATTGCTTGTTTCTTTCGAAGAAAATGACAAGCTCTTGTGCATTCTGGTATTTCCCAAGCAGAGGAAACGTTGATAAGCCAGGAGAAGCAAAGACTTTCATGCAACCGTTAAAATATAAGGGAAAGGTGAGAAAATGACCAACTAGAAAACAAGTTGATGCTTGGAATAAAATTGGGAATCCTTCAAACAGTTCATGACTGACTGTCCCTATGCCAAAGAGAAAGACTATCCTTAAAAAACCTAGACTTTTTGTCCACATTCAATAAGAATAGTGACAGGTACCATAAGGACATGCTCTGCAGGCGGCTACAAATCAACAAGGTTTTGCTCACTGTAACTAAAGGAGCAGACCGTTTTTACTCAGAGGATCTAATGTAGCATTCATTTAGTTTTGTGGACATTAAGAGCTACAGTCTCAATCTCCTAAATTCTTTTGTACGATTATATCCAATTCAATGAAATCAATTTATTAAAAAAAAGGTACCATAAGAAACATAACCCAGATGAAGTTCCAGTCAAAGCTTAGAACTTTGAAACATGTTTGATGAAAGCAGGAAAAAGAAGAGACTCGGTTTATGAACTTTCATTTTGTTACACTACGCAGAAATTTGTGATTTTCCCTTTTAAAATTTTTTTAGGTTGAGGGATTGATTGGGTGGATTATTAGTATTGATAAAAGAAAAATATAACTTACCATCCTAAGTTCTTCTGGAGTTATGAAACCATCTTTATCAATATCAAATTTCTGAAAAGCAGCTTCTGACCGTTGCTTCCATTTCTCAGAGTTGTGCTCCTCTAATTGATGGACATGCAGAGCAGCTGCAATGAACTCGGAGAAATCAACAAGCCCATCTGTATTAATGTCAATCTGCAGTGGAAAGATATACCACATCATGAGACTCCATTGGTAAAGAAAATACAAAGCTAATATTGTCCGCAAGCCAAGTTTTTTTATAAAGCAATAAGATGCACTATTCCCAAAATTGGATAGACAGGATTCCTTGTCAAGCCTCACACGCATATTCACAGAACCTTCCAACAAAGATTAAGACCACTAAGCCCAGCACATACCGAGTTTCTCCCATGACTTTTTTTTACTTCAGAGAAACAACTACTTTGGTCCAGAAAACAGGCAATTACGAGCTAAATTAATCTTATCATTTAGCTGAATAACAAAATTCATATACTTACGGCTTGTAAAATCTCTAGCACTCGTGATTCTTTCAACTTCCAAGGAAGATCTTTAGCAAGGGCCTGGAATGAAACAAATGTTAAAAGAAACAGAAGCAGAAAAGAGTAACACTGGAAATGAATAACAAGAAATTCCAGGTCAAATGCCATAAAGATTACCTGTCTCATCTCTTCAAGACTAATGGAACCATTTTTATCCACATCAATTGCATCAAACTGATCCCGAAGATCAGCAAGCTCCTCTTCATCAATTGTACTAGCCAATGCCTGCAAGGAATTAAAGTTTATGAATAAAAACAAACTGAAAAGATGGAAGAAATTTGTATACACTAAAAAAATCCAATAAAGGAAGATGCTTTTACCCGCAGTGCAAATTGCTTCAAGCGGCTATATTTCACGAATTGTCTCAAGTTACTCAGAACAGAAATGTCAATGGGGATCTCAGATGCCAATCCACCTTCTCTGACCCAAGGATGAGCTGAAGGAATGAAAGCAATAAGCACTTTGGAGCATAAACAAACAGTTGACCAAAGCATAAACCTCTTATCTTTTCTAAGAAAATGAAAAAAAAAAGGGGACATGTATAACTCCAAGAATAATAGATATCTTATAAAGAAGCGTCTAATTTTTCCCCACTGACTAGACAGAAACTTACATAAGGCTTGAGCTGCTGTAAGTCTTGCCCGAGGATCCTTCACCAGTAACTTCTTTACAAAATCCTTGGCACTATTGCTAATGCTTGGCCATGGCTTACGGCGGAAATCAGGCTTGTTCTTTAGGACCTGCCAAAATTAGGTTTTTAAAGAAAGTAAAGCAACCGCAGAACAGAGAAAACTCCAACTGATGGTCTACTCAAGCATTAAAGCATGGGCTCTGACATGCAAGGGCCAAATAACAACCATTACAACATAAGAAAAGTTATTAAGGAAACTAAGAGGCATGCACAGATAAAGATGAGAAAGCTGTCTAATTTAATCCAGATATGCAGGATCAGAAGTAGCAGTTTGACTACATTTCAAAGGGGGCAAAAACAAAACTCAAATGTTGCACAATAAATGATAGTTGCATCATCAAGTAACTAAGTCTAAGAACAACTATAACACAAATACTTTCCCCTACAAATTACATTTGGCCACGGGATGACTAACACCACAGCTAAGAGCAGAAAAGTAATGCCAGTATAAAAGATTAAGATTGTACTCAACCTCCTTAAAGATACCATCCTCAGTCTTATCCCAAAATGGACGTCTTCCACAAAGCAAAATGTATGTAATGACACCAATACTCCAGACATCTGATTCAGGTCCAGACTTGCGTTTTAAAACCTCTGGGGCAACATAGTAGGCACTGCCGACAATATCTTGGAACTTCTTCCCTGCATTCAATTCAAAGAAATGATATGCAACTTTAGAAGATCTCTGGTAAAAATAGAAGAAAATCATAGTTTAGCAAAGTATTCTGAAACATAAGAAAGGATTTCCATAGACAATTACAAATGAAGCCGAGTAAAATTTATCATGGAATAATTACCAGGCTTTATAAAGTCAGACAAACCAAAATCTGTTGCTTTTAGAGGTGAGTCCTCTTTTGTTGATTTGAGAAGAAAATTCTGCCAAAGAAAAGCAAATGAACTGTTGTCAAAAAGCATGCCTCCACAAAGCACAAGTTAAATTTCCATCCATGCAAACTTGAACGTACCTCAGGTTTCATGTCTCGATGTACCAAACCATGTAAATGACACTCAGCTGCAACTTTAAGCATCTGCCTTACAACTACTGCTGCATCTTTTTCACTATAACGACTGTCCTTTCTGGTTGATGAAACCAATCAGAAGTTAGTTAAAGTTGTGGTAGGTGCTACTAGAGAAACTGATTTTTTCTTTCAGATGCATGCAAATGCAGTAGCTCACATCCATTCAAACCACAAAACATATTAAGCGGAGCAGAAATTAAGAATAAGTAATCCATATGAAATCAGTTCTTACTTTGCCAGTATCCGGTCCAGTAATTCACCGCCTTCACATAACCTAATCAATTTGCAGGGAGAAAAAAAAAATCAAGGATGGAAAGACTAGCAAAGCCATCTGAGAAAACAAATGCAGAAGAAGAGCACAATAATTCAGGTCAAATTTTCCTTACAGGCTTTCCTGGAGAATAAGACTCAGATGTGCCAAAATTGGCAGAAGATGCTATTCTAGGAGTAACTTCCTATGAAAGAATAAATTAAAGTTTGAAAGGAACCAACAACCATGACACTTACTCCATAACTATATATACATAAGAATCATCTTCAAACGCATTATAGAACTGAACCACATTCTCATGGCCTGTAAGCTCCCTCAGTATCTTGACCTCTCGCTTAACATCCTCCACGGCAATGGGAAGAACCATCTACCACCAGAGCCAAAGGTTAGCCTAAAATGAGTATATTTGCAAAAGGAAAAAAGAAGGAAAACATTTATTTCAGATCCATGAGTTGAGATACTAATAATTACTTAAACACGTCTAGCGTCACTTACTCACATCTTTATATTGTGCATCAGACCAGTTAACAATTTCCAATAAACACCACATTTACCAAATTGTAACTAGAGAATAAGATGATCAAATATTATAAAGCCCAATAAAACAAGACCTTCTTCTTAGAGAAACCATTCAACTCGCAACTGAATTGATAAGAGGTCTGATAGGAACACAAGGCAATGGTGGAAATTTGAATCCTAGTTTGGGCCATAGATATGTGTATTCTCCTCAAACAATACCTTAGATATGAATTGGAGAAACATTTAGGTCGGAAGTACACTAAAAGAAGAGATGATCCTCAATATGATGACTCTGAGAAACTAGTAGTTTAAAGGAGAAGCCTTTAAATGAAAGTCCAAATTAAGAAGACTGGAAACATTCAGTAAGCGAATAATAGAATTAACATATTGAGAGAAGGAGCAACTAAGAACATCCTCTCGAAAATAATAAAATGGATCACTCCAATCTAAGCTTGTAAGAAAAACAAGCAGAGAAAAGACTAAACCAATAGGCGGAAGGATAGTAGCCAAAATGACGGTGAACACTTGACGATCAAGCATTTTTGCCACTGGTACACCAGAATCAATGAAATGAGGAACCTTCTGCACGAAGAGGAAAAAGGCTGCTCTAAAATCCTATGACTGACTTCTAAATTATCAAAAATTCAAGTGTAAATTTAAACACTTTACCACCGCAAACACCAATTAAAACCAAATATATAAGATCTTTATAAGAAAAAAAAAGGGAGCTCTCTCCTTTTTTAAAGAAAAAAAAGAAAAAGAAATCACACCTTGTTCTTCTCAATCCTCTTGACTGCAACTCGATCTCCATTAGATTTATCAGTGGCAACGTAGGTGTACCCAAATTGGCCATGCCCCAGCAATTTCCCAATGCTATACCTGGTTCCAAAATCCTTGTCATACCCAAAATCCGTCCGTTTCCCACAGGGGATGATCCCACTCTGTTTCTTCCCGCTCTGTTTCTCCTTCGCCTTTAGGTTCTGCTGCTGTTTATCGGTTAGGTTCTTGCCTGCCCCATTATTGTTGTTGTTTACGACGGTGGTGCTGCGACCATCATTTCCATTATGCGATGCCTGCTGCTTGTTCACGGTAACTGTCGGTTTGGCAGATTCTTTACGTTTATTCTGGTTGCTATCGCTGTTACTATTCGAGCCACTGACTTTGATGGTGGAAAAGCAGATTCCCATAATCGCCAACAGCTATATCCTCAGAATCCTCTTCCTGTGTCGACAGTGTGATTTAAAGGATGTTCTTCTGGATAGATCACTAATACAGACACTGGTATGGGTATAACATGTACACCGAAAGGCTGAGGAGGAAAAAAAAAAAGAAAAAAGGAAGAGAATGTGGAAATGGAAGGGAAGATAGGAGGAAGAAGAGATGAAAGAGAGGGGGGCAGGGTAGTGGTAGTTTGATGATGGTGGTGCTGGTCAAAAGAGACTCTCTTTTTAAATATATACATTTTCCAGTTTTTATTTTCTCTTACCAGGTAAGTAGTAACAAAAGACAACCTTTTATGTTTAATTAAGCCGGACTTAATTTTAACAACTACCACTTTGTTTATGTGCTGGCAAGTTACGGTCGTTAAACATTTGGTTGCTTCAAGCAAAACATGTATTTTTAGTTTTAAATTTGGTCTTGGTCCTCTTGTATTTTGGTATATCTTATTATCAGAATTATAACTTAAAGTTGTACGAATAAAATGCTAGTACCTAAAGTCGTCTCAAGTCAACTTTATATTATCTTCGTATTTATTTGGCACGAATGATATATATCATCGTCGTCGATTGCAATATTAGTAGCATTGATCATCTTATTAACAAAACCACCCCATCTCGTGAAGATAGAAACAGAGATAGCCGATCACGGCCTGCGATATACAATATTCCCTTTCTTCCTCCGCAGACAAGATGATGAGGACGGTAGTGATATAATTTAAGAGATCGGGATATGGAGTTCATACCCAACTACCGTATTGTCAAGCATAGAATATACAGTTCCATTATTGTGCTTGGCAGATGCATTGGCTTGGTTTTGAGAAGATCATTACACAAGGACATCTGAATCTGACGTGTCCTTGGAAATATAAAATAAAATAAAATAAAAACAGTTTATTTTATATTTACAACATAACAAAACAATATAGATTAATTATTATTATTGATATACATTAGAACTAGTGTATGCCAATGTGAAGGCTTGAGTTTGTTTGGTTGCCACTCCATCATAAAATCTTATTATAAAACTATCCGTCATTATTTGCACGTTTTTCTCGTGGTACTTTTTTTATTCCCTTCTGAGTTAATAAGTATATGCGGATATTCTCTATTTTTTATTTTTGTAAAATAATAAAAAAAAATAAAATTTATGCTATCACACTAAAGAAATTTATAATGAAAAATTTAAACTATTTGGTAAATCTTTTTACTTTTATATGTTTTAGCAACAAAAGTAAAATTTTGACTATTTAATCTTGGAATTATGACCTGATCTATTAACTTTTATATCAAAACAACATGGCTCCTTGAATTCCTCATCCTAGTCATCATCCAAAGAAGATGAAAACCTTTCCCGCATAACATCTATGTGACCGATTCAAGTTAGTACAAGTTTGCGTCACCGACAGTGCAAAAATAATTTAAGTATCAAATACGAGAGTGATTCTTATTGAATGATTCATGAGAACCAAATAGACAAAGAAATTACATGTTGATGACCAAAAAGATTTTCCTTGTGTACTTCCAGACTCTATCAAAGGACAGAACATAATAACTGAATTTTACGAATAGAGTGGCTTCCCATTTCCAATACGAAAAATATAAACATGTGAAAGAATGATTTATATTTTTAATATAGAATAAAATTATTATTTATATATTTTTTATTCTAATCCTAATTTCGATAATTTTACTAACATTAATACTTCTTCATAGACCACTTTGTCTTCTCTTATATGGAAGCTTTCTGGATGCGTCCATCAATCATACTATGTATTTAATTTATTTACTTTCTGCTAAGAAGCTTTTAAAGGAACTATGAAGTTTCTTTTATATATATACACATTCGCAATTAGGCAGGAGACAGTGAGAACAGCTAGTCAGTATGAACGCAGAAAAGCTGTACCTGCAAGGTCTCCCGCAATGTGCCCGCACAAAGTAGCACGTGCAAGCGTATTAGAGGCGGACTGCTCAAATTTCCCGCAGACGCTTGTCGGTGTTCCTTTATCGTAAGCCTATTCCTACATGTGGGCATCGCTGCTTTGACGGGAAAATGTGTCTTTCAGATTTATTGCACATGTCGTCACTTTCGGGGCTCGATTACATCCATGAAAATCGCGTTGCCAATTTAAGTAGGCCTGCGGTCGACATTGTACATATAGTTATGTAATAGAAAGATTTCATTAACAAATCCAAAGTATATTTTGACATGGAAGAGCCGCACGTTTCGTTCAGACCATTTCATGAGGTGCTATATTAGATGTTATGTGATCTAGTATGCAATCCATATATGATCTGTATAAATTTAAAGATCTATTCCAATTCTTAACTCAAAAATACTATTATATTTACACCATAAGACCATGTTGATATCGTTAAATATAGAAATATGTATATTGTTTTTAAAGGAGTTTCAACTCTTCAATTATTTTATATCTATACTTAAAATTAAAATTTTAAATGTTTAACTAAAAATAAAATGATCTTACCACCAAATTAAATAAAATTTTTATTTTGCATAGTTTTTAACTTTTAACATAATTGGTGAGAGCATCCGCTTGTGCCCATTTTAGGAATTGTGAATGTGAATCTTCCTTTCTTTCTTTCTTTAATTCATTTTTGTCTCTATTGTTGACTTCTTAAGCACGCAGTCAACTGGTAGTGGATCCAATCGTCGTTACGTTGGCTTATATATATTTTTTGGTCAATTGTTTTGTCTTATTACAGTAATCTATGGCAATTATTAATATTTTACCAAAAATATCATGTTGACGGTAATATGCCACGTTGGCACCATATAGTCCTGTAGTGGAACTCGTGTATCATCTTTTCAAAAGTGCTACTGATTGTCGTGCACACGATGCTGTCATAACCATATATTTTCAATCTGTCTTTTCCACCGCAGTTATGTAAGAAGAATTGTTAAGTGGGGCGAGTCATCGGTCAACTTTAGAATTTTAAGTTCATTGGACTGACTCGTTCAAAACGAGAAATTGACTGTTTTTATATTAAAAAGTATTTTTTTCTTATTTCAAAATTTCCATCTATATCTTATTTATTATGACAAATATTGAACTCTAATTAAATATTTGAACAATAACAGATTTGTTCAATTAAAACCAATCTTAATCGATGGAAATTGATGTTCAGTCAGTTTGGCTGAGTTGATTGCCGTACTTGGCTTAGAAATCCAAACGGGCATTTTTTAAATAAACTTTTAACTCTACAAAAATTTCACGAAACCAAACGAATTAATATTTTATTAATTATTCTAATTGTACGAGAATTATAATTAAATAATAATATAGGGATAATTAACTAAGAGAATGGTGAAAGTATAAATGATATTTTCATAATAAATTATACTATTATAATTATTTGCTAATGTTAATCAAGGTTAGTTAATTTTAATTGTCAAAAATAAATACAAACTTTCCCAACATTTCCATAGGAGAAATTTATTTATTTATTTATTTTTTGAAATAGACGATTTATTCATATTCAAATCCCTTCCAGCGTTACGTCCTTGTGGCTTTTGCTCTGTTCTTTAAACACCATGTTGTTTCTAGACGTCCATAAGCTCCAGCAAATCGAGACCAGGAAGATCCCAAATGTGAGCTTGTCTTTTGCATAAATATATACTTTCCCATTGTGTGATCATCTCTACGAGAATGTACGGCTGGACCCAACAAACCCCCCATCTTTGCATCATTGCATCATTGCATCATTGCATCATTGCATCATTGCATCATTGCATCATTGCATCATTGCATCATTGCATCATTGCATCATTGCATCATTGCATCATTGCATCATTGCATCATTTGCGACTAGCATATCCAAGCTCTCCGGGATTGTTCAAAGATGTGGTCCACGTTCAGTTATTCCTCCTCGCACCAGGGGCACTGCGTGTCCTCCCTATGTAATAATCTCAGCCTGGCTAGTCTTCCTTTGGATAAAAGTCCTATCAATGCTAGCTAACCACATCATAGCTTTACTTTTTAGGGGGCCTATCTTCTCCAAATATTCAAAGAGTTTGTAGGCTCTTCAGGACTTCTAGCCAAAAATTCTTCAGTGCCATCCTCCCATATGACCATATCGTCCACATCCTTCGCAATGTTTGCTCTGTCTAACCACTCCGTAAGGTCTACCAGCTCTTCTTCCCACATGAATAAGCCTCGCCTCTAGAGTAGCTTCCACTCCCACCGATCTCCAACCCACTCTCCCATCTGCTCTATTTTGCTCATTTTTTTCACTGAGACTTCATAAAGTCTGGGGTATCGAATTGCTAAGATATCTTCTCTCCACCACTTATCCTTCCAGAACTGGACTTCGTTACCCCTTCCCACCTTCCACCTCATCAACCCTTTTAGGCATATCGCTTCTCTATTCTCTCTATTTATGTAGTCGAGGATATCCTTACATATGGCCAAAACCTAGTGGTTACGAGTGCCAATCCCCTCCGATCCTAGCCTTGGCGAGTAGCGTTCCGAGAAGCTAGTCTTCCAAACTCTTTCAGACTTCTCAATCAATTTCCAGCACCATTAGTGCTGAATTTCGGAGTGACAGCATACCCAATCCCACTCTACCTTTATCTCTTCTCGAGCACACTTTGCTCTATTTAACTTTGCTAATACACTTTGTCACGACCGAATATCAGACTAAGCGTCATTCGGCTTCGTGCGGGACCCGACCCCCAAATCAAGGAACACGTTTCCCACCGAAAGAGCTAATCAAGGAGCTAATCAAGGAGGGAATCAAGGAGCTCACTTGGGATCCGTGTTTGTGTTTTCTACTTTTGTATATAACCGTTAGATCATACGACTTGATCTCCACCATTCATTGGGGAGTTGTCAAGGCTATAAAAGGGGTGTCTCCCCTCATTTGTAAACATCCACCAAAATCCAGCAATACTTGCAATATTGAGAGTTTAAAGCTTTCTTTTCATTCTTTTGTCTCTCTCATTTCGGTTCGGTTCTAAGCTTAGCATTCTAGCTAGCTTTGTGAGGAAGGCTGACTTAGCCTATTGCGAGTGCGATAGTCTAAGGCCGCACGGAGAGTTTCTATTCCGCAAAACTCTAGTCCCGTGACAGTTGGTAGCGGAGCTACGGCTCAAATCCTTTGAGAGAGAAATGGAGATGCCTACTACTTCTGATGCCAACATCCATATTGAAGAGGAGGTCGAGGAGGTCCGTGTGGGGAGACTACCCCAACGTGCTCCCGAACCTAAGAAAAGAATGAAGATTGTTGATCATCTGTCATCATTGGAGGCAAGGATCACTCGTATGGAGATTAAGGTTGCCTATGACAAAGATATGCTTGAGGAATATGGCCAACGCATAAGCGAGCTCGAGTCAGGGGACGTGAATGAGCTTCGCGAGGAGATGCAAGGCGCCCTCATTGCTATCCACTCTTGGAGGGAAGAGTTAGATGACTTCAAGGTAAATCTTCTTGCTGAGATCTCTTCATTTAAGGATGATTTGGTTGGAATTAGGGAGGATTGCAAGAAGGGAATTGCGCAAGGGGTTGCCAAACCCAAGCTGAAGCTGGATGTCCCAAGGCCGAAGTTATTTGGTGGGACGAGGAATGCCAAGGAAGTGGACAACTTCCTTTTCAACCTTGAACAATACTTTCAAGGGGTGGGCATGGAGAGCGATGGAGATCGACTTTCCCAAGCCCCACTGTATCTAACCGACAGTGCCACAACTTGGTGGAGGATGAAGCATGCTCAAATTGAGCGTGACACCGTGAAGTTGGAGACGTGGGGAGATTTCAAAAGGCTTATGAAGGCACATTTCTCACCAAGAAATGGGGAGCTAGAAGCGAGAGAGAAGCTCCGCAAGTTGTCTCACAAGGGCGACATCCGAGAATACGTGAGGGAGTTCACGGAAGTTTTGTTGGAAATCCCAGACATGCCCGAGACTAAGGCCATGTACGTGTTTCTGGGAGGCCTACAAAGTTGGGCCAAGTTGGAGCTTCATCGACGCAATGTCAAGGAGCTCAACGATGCAATCACCGAGGTCGAATCCTTGGCAGAATTTGAGAGGAAGGCCGAGGGTTCAAACCCACCTAAGCCTAAGAGCTTCCGTGACTACAAGGCTAAAGGTGGAGGAGCAGTCCACGAAACCAAGGAGTGGAAGGACAAACCTTTCAAGTCTTTCAAGTCCTTCCGTCCAGCCAAACCCACACAAGGGGGAGGTGAAAATCGAGGCAAAAATGAGAGACCCAAACTCTCATGCTTTCTATCAGAGTGGCCGCATAAAGCTGTGGATTGCGCGATGAGGAATAAGCTGGCAGCCATGGTCACAGAGGCCGAAGAGATGGAATCACCAAGGATGTGTTCCATGCAATTGTTGAGTGCCGTTAAAGCCTCAACCAAAGATGCCAAGGTGGAGCAAGCTGGGAGAATGTTTGCTAAACCCATCGTGCAAGGGAGGGAGTCCTGTGCATTAATCGGTACTGGTGCTACTCACAACTTCATGAAGAAGGAGGAAGCACAACGACTTGGCATCAAGTTCAAAGAGGAGAAAGGCTGGCTGAAGACGGTGAACACTAAAGTCCAGCCAATCTTTGGAGTAGCCCGAGGGGTCGAGCTACAAATGGGAGAATAGAAAGGTAAACTTGACTTCTCCATTGTTCCTATGGATGATTTTCCGATTGTGTTAGGAATGCAATTCCTGGATCAGACGAGAGCAGTCCCAGTGTCTTACACCAACACCCTTATACTTTCGGAAGGGAGCCAGTGTTGCGTGGTGCCTGTTGCTCGAGAGAAGGAGCTAAAGGCAAAAACTACTTGCGGCCATCAGCCAACTGGAGAGTCCTTTGCTGGAAAGGATCCAAGGGGGTATGAAACATAAACCCCAAGTTCAAGCCATGGCAGAACAAGTGAAGCAAAGGCCGAATCCATCCTCCTACCGCGTTGTCAAGGAGTGTGACAAGCAGAGGGACATTGCAAGAGTGCAATTTTCTAAGGAGGCAAAGTGGAAGGCAAAAGGGGTAGACACAAAGAGGCAACCCTTGGAGTTTGATGAAGGGGATCTTGTGTTGGTGAAGCTGATGCCTCACCAAAGCCGAGTTTTTGCCAAGTTGCAGCAAGAGGCTAGTGCGACTGATACGAGGGTCCTTTCAAGGTGTTGAAGAGGATCGGACAAGGTGTCATACAAGCTGGAATTACCACCGAGATTGGAGTTTCGTCCTGTCTTACATGTGAGCTTGTTGAAACCATTCCAAGAAGACACGGAAGATCCGGAGAGGGGGAAGTCAAAGAGAGCTACCACAGTTGTGACCAATGCCCATGATAAGAAACTAGATGAGATCTTATCAAGGCGGGTGGTGCAAAAGAGTGGGAAGCATATGAACCATGTGGAGTACTTGGTTCGATGGAAAGGCAACCCTCCTAGCGAGACAAGCTTGGGAGAAAGATTTCGATCTTTGGCAGTACCAAGATGAAATCAACGAGTTCTTGAGGCAGCACACAACGAGGACATTGTCGAGTTTGGTGGGGGAGAATGTCACGACCGAATATCAGACTACGCGTCATTCGGCTTCGTGCGGGACCCGACCCCCAAATCAAGGAACACGTTTCCCACCGAAAGAGCTAATCAAGGAGCTAATCAAGGAGGGAATCAGGGAACATGTTCCCCACTATGTTCCCCACTAAGAGAGGGAATCAAGGAACTCACTTGGGATCCGTGTTTGTGCTTTCACTAAGAGAGGGAATCAAGGAACTCAATTGGGATCCGTGTTTGTGCTTTCTACTTTTGTATATAACCGTTAGATCATACGGTTTGATCTCCACCATTCATTGGGGAGTTGTAAAGGCTATAAAAGGGGTGCCTCCCCTCATTTGTAAACATCCAGCAAATCCAGCAATACTTGCAATATTGAGAGTTTAGAGCTTTCTCTCCATTCTTTTGTGTGTCTCTCTCATTTCGGTTCGGTTCTAAGCTTAGCATTCTAGCTAGCTTTGTGAGGAAGGCTGACTTAGCCTATTGCGAGTGCGATAGTCTAAGGCCGCACGGAGAGTTTCTATTCCGCAAAACTCTAGTCCCGTGACAACTTCCTGTCCATATTCCCCTTCCATAAAAATCTTCTCATGAACCTCTCAATCTTCGTCTGCACCCTCTTCGGCATCCTAATATGGACATGAATAAAATTGATATACTATTCAGAACATTTTGTACCAACACAATCCTTCACCCATTGATAGAAAGCGGCCTTTCCAGGTGGTTAGCCGTCTCCTAAAGTTGCTGATCACTCCTTTCCATAATGTATAATTCCGTGGGTTAGCACCCAAAGGGATCCCAAGATACTTGATTGGTAGATTACCTATCCTGCACTTCAAATTAGCTGCCATCCTCTCGACTATCCCCCAAGGCACATTAATACCAATCAATGTACTCTTAAAAAAGTTAATTTTCAACCCTGTCAAAAAGGCAAAGTATCTAAGGACTCTTTCTAGATTTCTTAGTCCTTCCTCCATGTTCTCACTAGAAAGGAGAATATCATCTGTGTAATGCAGGTGAGTGAGTGTCACACTACCCATTCGTACCCCCTGAATAAGTCCTAAGCTTTCAGCCTTCGACAACATCCTAGAAAGAGCCTCCGTAATGATGTCAAATAGCAAGGGAGATAGAGAATCTCCTTGTCTCAAACCCCACTCCATGTTAAACTCTTCCGTGTATGCACCATTTACTAGCACCGTGATCCATACAGTGGAAATGCACTCCTCTAACCATCCTCTCCACTTACTATCAAACCCCATTCCTTCCATTATAGCTAGACGGGCATCCTAGCTAGCCGTATCATATACTTTAAGAAAATCAATCTTGAAGCACCATCCTTCTAATTTTGAAACCTTCAAGACATGTATTGCTTCTGTAGATAGCATCGCGGAGTCTGAAATATTCCTTCCTCTCATAAAGCCGGACTGAAAGGGTGATATTAGTGGAGATATCATCCTATACAGCCTACGTGTGAGAAGCTTAGAAACCACCTTATACATGTTGTTGATGAGGCTTATGGGACGGAAGTCATTAAGCATCTTGACTCCTTCAACATTCAAAATGAGGACCATAAAGGAATTATTTATTCCTTTTGTTAGCTTGTCGGATCCCCAGAATTCCTCCACCATAATTCTCAACTCATCTTTTAGAATGTCCCAAGCATTCTTCCAAAAGAAGAAGTTGAAAACCCGTCTGGCCCCAAAGCTTTGTTACTTCCGCAATTCTACACCACTGACTTGATTTCCTCCTCTAAGAATGGCACCACCAGGATGTCTCTCTCGCTCCTCTCAAGTCTGGAAAATGTTATCGCTTCAGGCTCCACCCACATCTCTTGTTTGGAACAAAAGATCTCTTGAAAGTGGCTTTGAACCACCCATTTAATCTCACTCGGCTCCTTCACCATTCTCCCTTCTACGTCCAGTGAGCCCATGAAATTACTTTTATATCTAGTACTCGCGGTAAAATAGAAAAACCTGGTGTTTTTGCCAATAAGTTTCAGCCATTGTATACGGGGAATTTCAACTCCAAATAGATTCCACTTGTGTCTTCATATTCCACTTCATCGTAACTAGCACCCTATACTCCTCCTCATTCTCCTCACTCCATTCCACCAAGTATCTCTTGCTGCATCGGACTGAGATGTCATGATCCGTACCCTGGAGTAGGTAAACATTCCCGAGTCTAAGAATAACAATTATTGTGCTATTTATAATCTCGAGAAAATAAAAAATAGGGTAAATTCAGAATCATAAATAAGATTTAAAAAAAAATTTGTAATATGAGTTCTTAATCATAACCTAAACCAGCAATCACACAATTCCTGTATAACAAAATTCCAATTGTAATAGTTTTATACATCTCATAGTATATCTAAATAAAACTTATATCATCCTCTATAAACAATGAAAACTAACCATACATATACAACCCTTCACAATGTTTCAAAACAAGTTTATGCAGTTCGCAAGATCCAAAGCACAAAAATACCATATATCAACAAAATATAAATAAAGAGGGACAAAAATATTAAAAAAAAAATACATGTTTGTTTTTCTAGTGTACATATCAAATAAAAAATCTGATCAAACCTATTAGTGACTGGTTAGACCGAATGTTAAGTCACGTGAGGAAGACGACTGAGAACCTGAGCCTGCAACACAGTCTGTACAATACTAAACAACATTAGTTAAATATCTAGGTGAGTAGTTTTAGGGACCAAAATATCAAAATTATAATATAAATCTAAAATAGAATATTATTTTGTAAAATAGAAATCTAAATTTAAATTCAAAAGGAATCTTAAAGACGATCATACATGTATAAGGTAAATCTCAAAATTAGCTCAAAGTCAATATTTAATCACAAACAATGGTGAATTATAATCATAAAGTTTCTTCTTTTTTTTTAACAATAGGGCTGGAAAGTCGGCTAACAAAGCACCTATTCTACTACTAATCAGAGGGTAGTCTAGGCTCACTAGTGTATATTTCTCGTTATTATTTTTTTTTCTTAATAATATAGCTCACACTAGTGTTACCGAAGGCTGATCAACAAGTCAACTTTCGCTGATCCGGCTCAATGACATTATCTCTCTTTTCTCGGGGTGCCAAAGAGTCATATACACGACCTGTCGGTCATAATAAGGTATCACTCAACAGTGCACTGTCTACTCGTATCTCACAAGAAATAGATTAGAAAAATTAAATCAAACATATATTGAAACATAAATATTGAAAAAAAAATACTTATATAATACTGTGTCTTAAATCTCATGCATCTTTGTGCAAAAAGAGGTATGCATCCCTGTGCATATTAAAAACCTAAATCTCTGTGCAAAATCATATAAAGACAAATAGAATTTCCAACTAAGTCATATTGATTAACTAGTCGAAATATCAAGCACGATTTATCAATATTTTACTTTTAAAAAATCACACATCCCGAACATGCATATTTAAAATCAAACAGTGAAATGTGAGGTCCCCACTCATCTCCAAATAATTACATCAAAAGTACAATTTAATATAATAAGCAAAACTCAGTAGATCCACCAAAATGTACACATCATACATACACAATTCACAAGCCTGCATAAACATGTCAAGCATACAATCACTATATTTGTCATCCAACTGACACAATAGTTTATTTAAGTATGCTAAGATACTAACACCCATAATATAAGATTAATTAATTAATTGGGTCTCAAATTACAAGTTTAATTTAATAGTATTACTTAGAATATTATAATTTATTATTTTATAAAAAATATATTTTAATCAAATTCTTTATAACCTTATACTTCATAAACAGTGCGTTAAATCAAGAAACAAACAACACCAAAACGAAGGGAAAGGAGGAAGAAGAAAAAGAAGGGTAGGGTTTTTCATTAAACCCTAAGCCAAAACACCGTAGTTTCACTAAATCTTTTTTTTTAAAAAAATTAATCGACACCAAAATAGCATTGTTTTGGTGGCTACTCAAAACAACATTATTTATAGTATACATATATTAAATTATTAATAATAATTAATTAATTAATTATTAAATTAATCATAAAAATACTTATAAACTTCAGAAATTCATAATAAATCATATATTAGTCCAAAATTATAAAATTTACACCAAAAATTCAGAAAATCTTAAAATGTTATTGTGTCACTCTAAATCTAAATTTTAATTTGAATTATAGATTATAAAATAAAAAAATTACTAAATTACCCTTATGAATATGATTACACGTGACACAGAAAATCAGAGATTTACATTGTCAATCTTCCCCATTACCTCTTTCAATTTCTCAACTGGATCTTCCGTTTGAGTTTTCTTCCATATCTTAAATTTCTGTCTTAGTAAACTCATCTTCCTCACAAGGGAGACTATGCATCATCGTACAACTTCCCTCCTCCCAAAGCCTTTTGATCAAGGGTAAGAAGTTATGATCTGTTCACCAGAAGTCATAAGACCGGAATGGTTTGGGTCCTCAATTCATCAACTATTTCCTTAGAATAATCGAATAATCGGAGAGTGATCAAAGAGACACTTGTCACCCGCAAACAAGTTAAATTCCCTATCATCCGTTAGCCAATCCACGCTAACTATGCCCCTATCAATCATTGAGGCTCGCTTAGACACTTCTTACCTATTAGAGGCATGTCAATCATCCCTCCATCCTGAATAAATCTGTTTAATCTTCTGGCCCCTCTTTCGTCAAAACTCAGTCCCATTCTCTCCTCTCTTGTCAAGGTCTCATTGAAATCCCCCAAAACCACCCAAGGCAGGATGGAACTATTTTTGATTTCCAGTACCTCCCTCCAGAAAACAGCCTTGTCCTCTGGAATATTTGGTGCATGTAGACCCATACACATAAAGCAATAGCTCAAGACTAGGACCTCCACTTTGGCAACAATCCATCGCTCTGCACATACTTGTTCTACCACACCGCCCCACATAACTAAAATACCACTAGCCCTACCTCTAGACTCGCTACAGCACCACCCCACTTGGTTTCTAGGCCAAACCTTCCTAACTATCTCACTCTGTACAACCTCCAATTTCGTCTCAATTATAAAACACAATGTATTAGAGTTTGACAAGATAATATCATATATATCTCTTTTTTCCACTTACTGTCCTTAATATTCCATAAACATATATTAATCATTGAAAATAACACACCCATCTGAAAGAGAAAAAGGCCTTAATATGCTGGGTCGTCTCTATGAAGGTCCCAATCCTTTTGCAACTCTTCCACCATTTCATGAATCTTCATTCGTATCTCCATTCTCGACGTACTGCTCCTTAGTTCCAGCTTATCAATCACCTCCATCATTCCATCCACTTCATCTTCAATGTCATTGCTCCCATCAGCGTCATGGATCTGGTCAGCCCCTGTACCTCTGTCTCTTGGTCCTGATTCCAGAGTATCTGGCACCACCACCGATGGTGTAACCCTTACAGCAATGTAGAGTGAAACCTCCTAATGAGACATCTCCCTTTGGATTTCTCCACTCCTTGCTCTTCTTTCTTTACACCTTTTTTCTTTAATCACTGAATAGGCTGCATTCAAAAAAAAAATCACTGAATAGGCTCTCACTACCAAGAGCTCAGAGTCGAAGCTGATAGAATTTGAGTTCACCATGCCCGATTTGTTTCCACCCAGAATATGAGGACCGAAAAATTTCGAACTAATTGGGACAGAAAACCTATTTGAGGACTAACGAAATTAGTAGGCCTTGGCTCACGAGTCGGGATCGATTTCGAATTTAAGAAATGAATCAATTTATTTGGAAAAAAAAATTATTAATTAATGGGAATTATTTTAATTAGCCATTTATCGTTGAAAAATCATAAGAGGAGTTGCATTATTGATTTTTGAATCTTAAGACCATAGATTGGTCTATTGGGTGTGTTCGAGGTTGTATAAATTTTCCGAGAATTTTTTGAATCGTATTTGAAATTATAGTGAATTTTCGAAGGTATCCAATAAGGTATTTTATTTTTAGTAATTTTTTTTATGAGAAAATATGGTTATTAGTTTGATGGATTTTTCTATTTATGAGAAATTTATAAAAAATTTTGACGTACTTTTTTTATTCTAAGTTTTATATATTTTATTACGAATTTTATATTAATTTTGAGATTTAAAAGAAATATATTATTATTAATTCAATAATATTATATTATATTAAAATTTGTTTGTTCAAAATGACAGAAGGGAATGTCGTTTTGACCATGGTTGGTCAAAATGACACCCACCTATGTTTTTTTTATGATTCGCGGGCAAGGGTGTCGTTTCTCTTGAAACGATGCAGTATCGAGCCACATCTCAACGACATCATTTTGTTGGTAAACTACTGGCGCTATTCCTTTTCCCGGTCACTACTCGTGGCTTGTATAACCCAACAGGATAAAACCCCATTTTATCTCTTGTCCGTTCTAGACCATTTCATGCCTCCATTCTTCACCTGAGAGCTTTGTCTCTCTCTCGCGAGCTCGTCCTTGCAGAGATCATCGATTTTCATACAGATTTGGACTAGTTATTAGGTAAGCTCTCTAGCCTGGAATCCGGGCACATCTTGACTTATTCTAGCCATGTTCAGCCATAGTCCTTGATTATTTATACAATTTTAGGTTCGTTATAACTTATGGTTTGTTTTAGTATATATTTGGTTAAGGATTGTTGAGGGATTAGAGAAATCGGCATCTAGGGTTTACAAGTGTGCATGGTGAACAGTGACGGTGGTCTTAAGGTTGAAGATGACTCATCCAGACGACAGGTCGCTCGCCTCCAGCCTGCATGACAAGTCATTCAGGTGGAAAGACAGGCTTGGGCCCGAGCCTTAGGATCGAGCAACGTGGCACGCTTCTGTGGAGCCGTGTGCAACGTCCTGGCAGCTCCAGATAGTGGGCTGTCAGCTCCTAGTTCGGCCATGTGTAGGTCCGGAATAAGGTTCGGGAGGGGCAGCACCAGACGCTGCCACATGGAATATTCTTATTGGTCATTAATTAATAAATTTTGGAAAATAGGAAAAATAGCCTCAAATATATATATAATTCGGGTAAAATAATATAAAATTGAGAAAAATTCTAGAAAATACTAGATTTAATTTGGAGTCTAGTGATATCAAATTTGCATGAATTAGATTTGATTTCATAGGTCAATTAAATCCAACAAGATTTGGAAAATTAAGGAAAATAGGAAAATCACCTGATTGAGTCCCAGGTCGGTTGTCAAGTAGAAACACATCGATTTAAGGAGTTAGGTGCATTATTTTATGTGTTATTATGATATGTGAATGGTTTATTGAGAATGTGGGATCGTTGTGTGTAGGTGGATTCCTACAATGGCAAAACTTTGAGGAATCAGTCCGGAACGCCATCGACGGCTAATTGGGCTTCGAAAACCCGTGAGTGCACAGTTCTTTCAATCTAATTGTATATTTGCTGGCATGATTTATAAAATTGTGATTAATATGAAAGAAATAAATGAAATCATGCATGCGTATACATAATAAACAATGTGTCGAGCATGATAATTAGTTAGCATACATCGAGTAGCATGATATGGTATGCAATGCATGGTTGTGCCATACTATGATTGAGATGCATAAATATATCAGGCGTATTTGGGAATCGACATTGGCATGAGGATGCACTGAGTCCGCATAGGGTAACCTATATAACCCTTGAGAGCTCTCCAAGTCTGGTAGCGTGGCGTGAAGACGTCAAACACGAGGTATTAAGGATGGAATGAGTTTTTATTTATTTTATTATTAATTAAGTTGTGAATCAGGATCTTATAGTGTGGGGATCATTTAGGTGGACCTACCATCACCTAACTCCCTGGCATCATCAGTGGTCCGGGCTATGCATTAAATTGGACATAGATTTGTCTATTGCATGATTTGATAAGGTAAAATGGATGATACTGAGAATAGAGTGACACTGACGAACTTCAGTCTCGTCCTTGGCCCGGATAGGCTGGAAGATATTGCCAAGCCCAGATCATGGTCATGCATGTACTGAAGAACCAGTGTGTTTGCTGCATATTACATGAATGTGATCACGTGCTTTAATGTATGAAATGATTAATTCTTTAAATGTCAGCATGTTTCCTTGATTTATGTTATGATTGCGTGTGAAATACCTTGTACATTTTCCCATCTACTCACTTGGCAGGATTCTGATTGTATATTGGCATGAAATACAGGGATGATAATTAGGAGCTCATTCCCAGGCATCACGAGAATGAAATGACGAATCAAACGGTTATCACTGTGTGCGATCGAGATAATGTCACAAACATCGTATTCATAGTGTTTTCTCCTAGAATGTTTGAGTATGTTAGAGCCAGCATCATAATTTGATTCTTGGGTAGCATTTGTTAAATTGCCTAGTATATGATGTATTCCCGGACAATATCTTGTCATTCCGTGATTCCGCTGCATATTACATTTATTAATTATTTCATTCCATGTCCGCTTTATTCCTATACCACGAGCTTTGTAGGTTTATTTCATGCATTATCAAGTGTTATGATAGTATATATAGTGGGCCTACTATGGTTGTCGCGCGAAAATTTTGGGATTCAAGACATAACAGCTTATGTCAAAGGTAAATCCTCTCTCTTGCTAAGATCCAGCCTGCGGTTGGCAATCTTTCTGCTAAAGGTCTCCGCTTTGGCTCTGCTTCTCATTCGCCTCGACACATGCACTTCACTGTCATTGTTTGTATTGTTTGGAGTGACCAATGCCCTAACCAAACTGGGTCTGTCCCTGGGCATTAACCTTAGTCCATCTCCGTTCTGCTGCAGCGATTCCTCTAAAGCTAGGCCCAGCCTAACCATATTTGGCTCAGGGCTACTATCTCCTCCTGAGCCTCTAGAAGCCCCATCTTTGGATTCTCTGGGCCGATTATGGGCTTTTAGGTAAGGCCTGTCCTCAGCTATTCAACTTCCAGCATTTCTACATTAACAGATTTGTTCAATTAAAATCAATCTTAATCTATGGAAATTGATTGTTTTTGACATAAATTATTGTTCAGTCAGTCTGGCTATGTTTATTGGTCGTACTCGGCTTAGAAATTCAAACAACATTTTTTAAGTAAACTTTTAACTCTAAAAGTTTCACAAGTTGATGTGAAACTAAACGAGCTAATATTTTATCAACTGTACTAGAATTATAATTAAATAATAATTTAGGGATAATTAATTAAGAAAATGATGAACGTATAAATTCTATTCTGATAATAAATTATAGTGTTATAATTATTTAGTAATGTTAATCAGTTAATTTTAATTATCAAAAATAAATACAAATTTTCCCAACATTTCCATCATTGCATATTTCTTTTAGTAGAATTGTTCGAATAGGATGAGATTTTTATCCAATAAAATCAATCTTACATTTGGATATTTTAAGATTTATTAAATTTATTAAATATATAAAACCAATAGAATAGATAAACTAAAACGGTATAAAATGTGGCTAACATCATCTACATAATAAAAATATACTGTAAAGAATACCCTTATCATTATAATATTTTAATTTTTATTCATTTAACTTCTTATTTTCTCTGTTAGTTATTTTCTTCTTTTTACTCTCTAATTGCATCGATCCCTTTATTACTTGTTCACAAAGCACAATCAATTCCTTCGGAAGAAAGGACTCCCTAAGAAAAATCGACATAGATATCAGATATTTGTTTGGGATAAGATAAGGTACATTGAAACACTCCTATTCTTTTATTTTGATTACAGATTTTTTTATTATTTTATTCTTTTCTGATTTTAAATTTTGGGATATCTTTTGATGGGAGAGAAAATGAGTGAAAATTAATGTAATGGTAATATATATCACAATATTTATTCAATCTTTTAAAACTCTAAATTTATTACGGAAAATTAGATAGAGTGAAGTTGTTTATACATAAGCCAAACCAGAATTTTAATTTTAGTAAGTCTACATAATTTTAAGCTTAAAATGTAATCTCATAACCCGTGATTGTAGTTTGTTGATATTATTTTGGTTGGAATGTGTTTGTGTTAATCCAACTTTAATGTATTCTTTCTTGTATTTAATTTATGCAGCAATAAAAAAAAGCAAAGATTCAATAAAAATCAGAAGTGGAGATGGAGGAAAGCAATTATATTGCAGTAATAATATATTATTGGTTGAGCATTATGCGAATGATGGTTTTATATATTCAATATATACTTCATATGATTAGGATGAATGATCAGCAAATCTCTTCGTGGAGAGCATTTCAACAGTTTTACTGATAGAAGATTGCATATGGATGATTTAGTTTATAAGCGTGGTGAGACTTGCATTACACAACTTAGAATGGATAGGCATATCTTCACGATATTATGCGATATGTTGGTTAAAGAAGGCAGGTTACGAGACTGGAAGTTTATGTTGGTTAATGAACAAGTGGCAATATTCTTACATCTTATTGCACATCATGTTAAGAATAAGGTAGTAAAATTCAGATTTTGACGATCTGGTGAGACCATTAGCTGACATTTTCGAAGCGTGCTATATGCTGTTATTAAGCTCCACAAGATACTATTAAACTCGCCAGAACCAATTTCTTCTGACTCTTGTGATGATAGATGGAAATATTTTAAGGTACTTCTCTTATCTTATTTAATTGTTGATTTGCTAGTTTGGATTGACATAATTCTTCACGATGTGTTTAAATTTATTTTGTGAATTTTGTATTTGGTATCTAGAATTGCTTAGGTGCATTGGATGGGACTCATATCAAGTTACGGTGCAAACCACAAATAAGTCAAGGTACAGGACACGCAAGGGGGATATCTCACAAAATGTTTTAGCTTTATGTTCACCTAATGAGTAATTTACATATATTTTGTCTGGTTGGTGAGGTTCTGCTGCAGACAATAGAGTATTACGTGATGCCATTGATAGACCAAATTGTCTTAAGATTCCTAAAGGTATAGGTTAGTTTAAAATTTTATAATATAAAATATGTTATGATGATAGTTATTTATGACATATAGTTACTAATTTTTGCAGGTAAATATTACTTAGTAGATGCTGGGTTTAGTAATGCTGAGGGGTTTATAGCACCTTATAAAGGACAACGTTATCATCTAAATGATTGGAGAGATGGATACAGACCAACCACAGCTCAAAAATATTTTAATATGAGACATTCTTCTGCTCGAAACGTAATTGAAAGATGTTTTGGTCAAATAAAAGGATGATGGGAAATTATTCGGAGTCCATCGTTTTATCCCATTGAGATCCAGAGTCATATTATCCTAGCTTGTTGTTTGCTTCAAAACCATATCAAACAAAGTTTGAGAGTTGATCCAATTGCAGAGGCAATTGCTGTAGAATCTATTATTTCTAACTTGCATATTGAAGATTTTATTACCACCATAGAGAGTTCAGACACATGGACTTCATTTAGGGATGACACAGCTAATATTATGTTCGAACAATGGTGTGAATCTAGGCATATATTACAGTGATGCAAAAATTTTGATATTTAGTTGTATATTTTTTCATTTGTTATGACAAAATGTTTGATATATTTGTCATTTTTGTTGTTTTTAAGCATTGTTATTATAAAAGACAATATCATTTTCCATTTTGTCTGATAATATATTTGACAACCCTCTATTTTGTTTTTTTTATGACTGGAAATGTTTATCCTTGGGATGATCGTCCACTTGATCTATGATTTCACTTGAAATTGCTCCATCTTTCCTGCATTTACAGGTCAATGGCTTTTTCTCCAAACTGAAAGCCATTGATCTTCCTTTTTCACTTGTTGCATCTTGAAGCAGGTTTCCTTATATACCATTTCACATTAAACTTTTGTTCCTTTAGTTTATCACTGATCTTCCCGACTTCAAATGTTAATCATTAGTTTTATAAAAAACAGAACCTGTATGTACCAAAATATGACGATTTGCTATTTTTCTTCGACTTGCAGTTACTATTCTATGAATCTTAACATAGACCAATCTACCTATCAGGGATCAGCATAATTTCTTTTCGGTGGAACCCCATATCGGAGCTCCTATTCTTACTTCAATGTCCAACTTTACCAATCCACGCTTACGCTGGTAAGAAAAGGATAGAACCAACAGGAAAGAATCACTCTTTTATGTTATTCCTGATTCCTGATCTATATAACTTCTTGATATCTCAGATAAAGAACAATCTAAATGGAAAGCCACTAAAAGAAGCCACCCAAGGACAAGGAACTGGTCGTCTGCTGGAAGGCCGCAAAGCCTATCAAATCTATAAGTGAGGTCAGGAACTACTTCCAGCCCCTGGCAATACAATCTAAAGGAGGAAAAATTTGTTCAACTGCTTTTGGTGCCAGAAGTCTATCTCATTGTCTCCGTGAGTATTGGATATCTCCAGAAACCATTTACATATTCCTACCAAGTGGTGGTTTATGACAATGAGAAACATCAGATTGGATGGTTTCCTACCAATTACAATCGAGCTTTCAAGGGTTGGCAAAGCTCTGGTCAGTACATTCTTCATTTAGAAAATAAAAAGGAAACAGCTTCATACTACCTTGTAAATGGCGCATTGTTTTTTCTCCAAAATATAATGAAATATTACAGGAGACTAAGTGCATACCATCACTCGATTACCTAATGGGTACCTTAACTTTTTATAATGTGTACACTTTCAAAAAAACTAGCTAGATCCCTCAGAAGAAAAAAGAAAGGAAGAAAGAACAAAGTATACTTTAATTCTCGGCTGCAACTATATGTGTTTAAACTTTATCATATTAGCCAAAACGAAAACTGAGCTTGCTTTGGTTGCCATAGTCGACCCCATGAATGCCACTAACTTGATCAAATTTTTATCATTATGAATCTTCAAAGACACGGTTAATTGCACGAGAATATATATTATCTGAACCAGTTACATAAAAAAAAACAGAATTGAAGAGGGATAAGTCAATTTAAAAGGGAAATTAAAAATTATGTAACTGGTTTGACGCGTATTAGTGTTTGTGTATGTTGTTTTCCCTTTTAATTTCCTTTGTATTTGACAGAATTGAAGCGTATCTTTTACAAAATAAATCCCAAAAAAAATACAACCGAAATTAAAAAGGAAAACAACATTCTGTCAATTTAAATTTTAGTAAGGGTAAAGTCAATATAAACAAAACACAAACACAGATTTGACACGATAAATTCTTATATTTCATCTTGCGGAACAGTGAAGAATACTTGCAATAAATCTTTATTGCATCCAATTACTCGTTAAGGCGCAACCCGCATGTGCATTGTGAGTCTAGAAAGTTTTAGAAACTCATTGTGTAATTGTTTTCTTCTCTTCTGAATCTCCATATTTGTTATGGCATTACACAATTTGTCTGCTGTAATATTCATAACATTGACAAAAGTGTACATGGTTTTTTTAATGGAATCAACAATCTCAATATCTGTAAAGCACAATAGAGGAGATAGTTGCGCAAGCTTGAAGAAAAAACGGTATGTGCTCTCAAGCCCCGCCACCCCTCATCCCAAACGCTCCCCTCCCCCCATCCGCGAAATCTGGTTCTCCAACCCTGCCCACCCTAAACACCACCCCCCAAAGAACTATCGTTCCTCATCTCGACCCAGACTTCACATCTAGTCCGGGCATAGCACTTGCCCCTCCTGCACCTTTGGCACCTTCTCCAGATCCTCCTTGTGGCGACCACCCTCCTGGGCCTTCTCGGGTCAACAAATCCGTCCCTCTCCTTGAAGGACGGAGTGGCCATGTGGCGGCCAAAGAACGATCAAAGGATATGTCTCGTCCCAGCTACGCTTCCAAATGGAACCCGAGGAGAACATTTAGTAACGAAAGGTTCATAACATATTTCGTTGATTTCGTGCCCGAAGGGTGGGATTCTAGTAAACTCATTCAGGCTGTTAATGTGTGGGAACAAGCGGTTGACGCCTACGTCCCAAGCAAAAGGAGCGCTTGTAACTCTCGGTTAGGTTTTGTTCGCTTCCTCTGCAGGAGTGAATATGAGGAAGCTAGAAGCGAAAGGCTGAACAGAGTCCTGTTAGATGGATATCAACTGCACTTTAGTGTGGCAAAATATAACCCCTTAGACAACTCGAGAAGAGATGATAGAGTCAAGAGGGGTACTGAGAATCAAAGGTCAGTAGTGACAGAGACGGGAGGGTTACATCTTGTAGAGGAGGTTCACAACCTGAACTCGATGGTCTCTCCTAAGCGCACCTTTTCCATAGTGGTCGCTAATAGTAGGAGAGTGGAAAACACAAAAGAGACGGATGATATCATCGAAATATCAGCCTCTGAGGATAATAAGCAATGGCTGAGCAGAAGTTTAGTGGGGGTGGCAAGAGACGGTGTACTGAGAAAATATAGTCTCCCAGCATCTGCATCTGCCCGCAAGCTGGGAGGCGACACCTTCCTGGTTACTTTCTCGACACATGATAGGATGCTTTCGGAGATTACCCAGAATTCAGGTTTATGGAACACGCTCTTTGTTGAGTTCCACCCGTGGAAACCTGAAGATTGTGTGATAGAGAGATCGTGTTGGCTGCAGTTGCATGGCATCCCACTTCATGCATGGAATGAGGACAGCTTCAAGAAGGTGACACAGAGTTTTGGTGAGTTAACCCAGATCCACTCCGACACGCTCACCCGAGTTGACCTCGAAGCAGCAAAAGTGAGTATACGTACCAGATTGTCAGATAGGATTGACGGGCAGGTAAAAATCAAGGTGCAACATAGTATCTTTATTGTCTCTCTGACCGAGGACTACTCTACAAAAAGAAAAGTGGACTTAGAGACCTGAAGCAAGGAAGTCTAGAGACCTGCTACAGGGGAAGGAAGTACCAAGGGCTGCGAAGGCCAGACGCAGGACATGCCCAAAGAAAGTCTAAAAGCAAGGAAGGATTAAGTAGCTAGAGCTTGTTGATGGAAGGGATCATGGCTCTGTAGTGGAAATGATCAGCGAGGCCTCTGATCTAATCGGGTCAGACTGCCCCAGTCTAGACTCGGAGCTGGTACTGGCTAAAGCATATGACAAGATTCGGAAGAAGAGAACGGAAGGGAGGCAAAAAGCAACTGCTGAACGGATGCGAGATTCAAACTCGGTAAATTTTGGGGACCCAGATCCGGCCCTGGAATCTCCAGGAGACGTTGTGGTACCAGATTCCTTCACTACAGTACCCCCAGTACAAGAAACTAAACCGACCGGTAACAGTGAGGCTGACGATGAAGAGGCCGAGGATGAGATAGATGCCACATTAGCGGTTATGGACAAATTAGAGCTTGGGTTGAGTAAAAATAGGAAACAGGTGCGTACCAAGCTAAGAGAGATGATGGAAGAGGAACAAGAAGAATGGGATCTCCACTCGGGAGGGTGTAGGGACTAAACAAGGAAACGTTTCCAACTGGGGGTCTTCCTGCTTTTATGATTAATATTTGCTTCTGGAACGTCAGGGGATTGGGAACTAGGTGGAAGAAGAAGGATGTCTCTAGTGTCATTACCTCCAATCTGGTGAAACTGTGCTTCATTGCCGAGACCAAGATTGAGAAGATGTGCGATGCAGCTGTGACTAAGATCTGGCTTGGCAAGACAATCAAATGGGCAGCAAGTGGGGCCAGAGGTAGATCGGGAGGGATACTAGTTTTGTGGGATAGTGTGGAGGTAGAGGTGAAGGAAGTTATCTGCTCGGATAGGTGGATTGCAGTTGAGGTAATGTGCCTATCGTTAGGATACCAGTTTATGGGGGTGGGTTTACATGCGCCCAATACGAGCACTGAAAGGGCTAGACTCTGGGAGGAAATCCTGTTGGTTAGAAACCAAAACGCACTACCCTGAGTAATACTAGGGGACTTCAATGAGGTACTAAGCTCTGAGGAACGGTCTAGCCAGGTTTTTGATGATAGAGGCGCAGAGGTGCTTAGAAACTTTATCGATAAAGGAGGGTTCGTAGATCTCTCGCTGGTTGGCAGGAAATACACATGGTTTTCTAATAGAGGTGCATCCAGAATAGACAGGGGTTTGGTGTCTGTGGATTGGTTGGCAGACCATCAAGCCTTTAAGCTTTTTTCCGGTGACAAGAGAATGTATGATCACTCTTCGATTGTCTTGAGGTCGGAGATACAGCAGTGGGGTGCAAAACCTTTCAGAACTTGGGATTTTTGGTGGAGCAATTATACTTTTCTAGACCTAGTCCAAGGCTTTTGGGAGGAGGGTTGTATACTTTTCCCCGGAAATTTTGCTTTAGTCCGTAAGCTTAATTACCTAAGGAAGAAACTGAAGGCTTGGAAGCAAGACCAGAATGTCGACCCGGCTGAGAAGTTGAAAACTACTTTGGCAGTGATTGATAAGCTGGACGAGGTAAGGGGATTATCAGGTAATTGGGATGAGAGGAAGGAAGTTGAGTACCGAAATCTCCAGATGCTGAAGTGGAGACTTAGATCCCAAACAGAGTCGATATGGAGGCAAAATTCCCGAATTCAATGGTTGAAATTGGGTGATAAAAACACTCAGTTTTTTCATATTTGTGCTAGCACGAGAAATAACAGGAACTATATTGGCACCCTAGAGGTCGAAGGAATACTGCTTACAGAACCCCCTGAGATAAAAGAAGCAATACAGAATTATTTCTATGATATATTCCAAGGAAGTAACGGGCCTTGGGTAAATCCGGGTACACTAGAGTTTCGGAGGTTGGAGGTAGAGGACTCACGAAAACTGATTTCACCTTTCATAGAGAAGGAAGTAGAAGCTGTTGTGTGGGATTGCGGTAGTAAGAAAGCCCCGGGACCCGACGGGTTCAACTTCTATTTTTTGAAGAGAGCATGGGGCGTGGTGAAAAAGGATGTCTTAAGTATGGTACAAGAGTTTTGGAAGTCGAGAAGATTGCCGAAGGGTGTTAACAACTCCTTCATTATCCTTATTCCGAAGATTGAAGGGGCTAAAAGACTAAATGATTTTAGACCAATCAGCCTTATGAACAGCATGTACAAAATTGTAGCGAAGATACTAACGAGCAGACTGAAGAGGGTGATACCTATACTGATATCGCCTTATCAGTCCGGGTTTGTGGAAGGTAGGAGTTTGGCAGATTCAGTTATGCTAGCGGCTGAAGCCATACATAAAATGAAAGGGACGAAAGAGAAGGGTTGGTGTTTCAAAATTGACTTCCAAAAAGCCTATGACACTGTAGATTGGTCTGCTCTGCTCACGGTCATGGAAAGGATGGGCTTTTGCGAGAAATGGAGGAGTTGGATTCAGGAGTGTGTGGGGACTGCTAGAATTACGGTTCTTGTCAATGGAGTGTACACAAAGGAGTTTAGTGTAGGGAGGGGACTTAGACAAGGAGACCCCTTATCCCCACTCCTATTTGATATTGCTGCAGAATCCTTATCAAGGATGCTACAGAAAGCTGAGGTTGCTGGTCTCATATCAGGGGTGAAGGTAGGGAGCATAAACCTAACACATCTCCAGTATGCGGATGATGTGCTCCTATTTAGCAAAAATGATCTTGAAAGTTTGCTAAATCTTAAGAGGCTTCTTCGTTGCTTTGCGGTATTCACGAGACTCAAAATAAATTTCTTCAAAAGTGCCATTGTGGGTGTTAATGCTACTAGGGAGGACTTGGTGACCATGGCTAGAAAGCTGAGATGTAGGGCGGAGTGTTTACCAGTTAGATACTTGGGGTTGCCACTTGGAGCCAATCCAAAAAGGTTCCAGACATGGGAAGGAGTTTTGCATAACCTGTGAAGGCGTCTTTCAGGGTGGAAAGGAAAATTGTTATCTTTGGGAGGGAGAATTGTCCTGATTAAGTCGGTGGTGAATAGCATTCCAGTGTTTTATATGTCTATGCTTAAGATGCCGGGACGGGTGATAAAAGAAGTGGAGAGGCTTACACGGAGATTCTTGTGGACAGGAAATGTAGAGAGGAGGTGTTTGAATAAAGTAAAGTGGGAAAGGACCTGTTTGCGCACTGGTAGAGGAGGAGCGGGACTAGGAGTTTTATCCCTCAAAAACACAGCTCTGTTAGCCAAATGGTGCTGGAGAATTCTCACAGAGAAAGAGAGCTTGTGGATTAAGGTGTTTAGAGAAATCTATAATCCCAGACTAGGTCCGGAAGGCAGCATTGTGACCACGGGTAGATTATCCTCCATATGGAAAGATATACTAAATACAGTGAATGGGGGCGGGTTGGCAGCTAGTCACATTAGATCAAAGCTGCAAGTGAGAGTAGGTAAAGCGGATATGACTAAGTTCTGGGAGGATAGGTGGTGGCGTGGGTGTACACTGGCAGAAAGGTTTGCCAGACTGTATGAAGTATCAGACCAGAAAGAGTAGAGGATTGGAGAGTTTGGTGAGTGGATCGAGGATAGGTGGATATGGAGACTTCGGTGGAGAAGAAGACTATTTGTTTGGGAAGAGGAGCTTGTAGGTGAGCTAGGTGAATGGATAGAGGGGGTGGAGCTCAAAAGAGAAGTAGATGATGTTGGGGTGTGGGACGGTGGGAGGGATAAGTTCTTGGTCAATATATGTTATAATGGCTTGGAGATTGCGATATATCCAGATGAAGGGGTGTTTGGGAGTAATGTGTGGGTTAAGCAAGGTCCGTTAAAATGCAAGGCCTTCCTGTGGTTGGCTAGTATTAACCGCATACTTACCAAAGGAAGATTAATTCGCTTGAGAATGCTGAATGAGGAGGACAACAATTGTCCTTGGTGTGGGGAGGAGAAAAAGGACGCAGATCACGTACTAGTGCTATGCATAAGGGCTTGGCTGTGGTGGTCGTACCTTATGAAGAGGTGGGGGGTTTCTTGGGTAACTTCAAGGTCAGTAAATAGCCTTATTTCTCAGTGGGAAAGCATCTACGTGAACAAGAAACAGGTGCACATCTGGGACAGTTTCCTAGTATCAGTATGCTGGAGCTTGTGGACCTCTCGGAATGCAAAGTTATTCAGAAACTGTGATAGCAACCACATGGACGTGGCACAAGAAGGCATGCTACTAGCAATTAGTTGGATCAGGTCTAATATCTCGGAGAAGATATGCCAAGGAATGGATTTGTTGCCCACAGATGATTGGTTTCGGTTAGTTGGGTAAAGATTGGACATTCGTGCTACTGTGGTGATGCTAGAGTAGCTAGAATATCCTGAATCTAGGAGCTAAAAGATTAGGTGCAGATTTGCTCCCCTGTTGAGCATGCGAGTTAAAAAGATTAGGTGTAGAATTGCTCTTTCTGTTGGGCATGTGATCTGTATAGTTTTTGGTGTAATCTTTATATAATAATATCGTCTTATTTCAAAAAAAATAATCTCAATATCTTTAGTGACCTTCATCTTCGTTCCAATACTTTTGTCATCAGATGAGCTTCTCCCTCCAATAGATTGTGTCATTGCAATATGGTCTGATTCGTCAGGAATATCAATGATATTGACATCAACACCATTGACCATATCTTCAACATCATCACATGAAGCTGCTCCTTGACCATTTGCACGATCCACACCAAAAATTATAGCCAACTCGTCATAATAATTGAAAGATTTTTCCTTATATTGAGCAGCATTCTTGTGAGCCTATACATCATCAACATCATAATATTATAATTCAGAATAAAAAATTTAAACTCCATAATTGAGTTATAACTCTAATAAAACAATAAATAATATAAAAATTTACTTTAATATAAGTCTCCCAAACAGCAGGTTCTGTAGTAACACATTTTTTTATAGAATCTGATCCAAATCCACTTGTTCCACCACTCACCATATCATGTACTATATTAAAATGGGTTTTCATTGTTTTCATACGGGAATAAATATGTGGATCAGCACGTATGCCACTACTTGGACTCCTTTTCACGAATTCTTTATCAACAGCAGCAAAAATCCCAAATTTGAAGCCTCTATTTGTTTTGTAACGACCAATTGAATTCAATTCTTGTAGAATTTGAATAAGTAATCCATCCTCATCTTCAGACCAGCTTCGTTTAGTCCTATTTGAAGGAGCAAATATTTCCTTTGTCTCTTTGTCCAAACATTTCAATAACTGCAAAAAGAATCACGCAAGATCACTATTAGTCAAAACACTCAGAAAAATATTTATAATTTTATAATAATTTACAAGCAACAGAGAAAGAAAATAATCAAAGAAAGAAAGAAGATAATCTAAAGGAGACAATCCACGAGAAGTAAGAAGACAATCGACGAAGAGAAAAAAAATAACAAACCGTTACTCACTAAGAAAAATAAAACAGAAAGATTTTTTTTGATTGTGAGATGAGATTATACTTATTTATTAGTAGATATGTAAATATTTATTTGGCGATATTTAAAATATCACTTACAAATTTAAATGTTCATTTACAAAATATTTTTACGTTGACGTTTCCCGTTAAAATAGATTCACATATATATATTTTTATATTAAATCTATATTATTATTATTATTATTATTATTATTATTAAAGATATTTTAATAATTATATCATTTAAAATATTTTTTTAATTTCTAATCTTTTCTCTACCAAATATATAAATATTATGAGGTTTATCAAAATATCCAAATCCACTAATTCATTTTTAATATATATTTCTATTCCAACAATTTTGATAATTATTCATACCAAACAACATGTTACAGAAATTTATTCTTATCGCCTCTTAATGAAATCATACATGACACTAGAGACATTCTCAAAACCCACAAGTTCAAACATAACAGCATCATCGGAGACAATAAAAGCAGTATAGCTAGACAGGGCAATATAGTTAAGGCTGATCCAAGTTTTAAGCAAAAATATCGTCCACCGACTCGGTTTCTTGTTCGGCTTTCTCCGCATCCAGCAACTTCTGCTCTTTAGCCAAACTCTTGAGCCTGGCCAGCTTCAGATCCTTACTCATCTTCCTTCTGTACATCTCACTGAATGTAATTGGCTCCTCCAGCACTGGCTTCTCTCCCTCTCTAATCTTGAGAGGGTACACTATGGCCTCTGGTGCTGGATTCTGAAACGTGGCTATGGACAGTCTGCTGCAGTCTGAGTTAACAACAGCTTGGTGGTCCGCGTTCTTGAACCTCCCATTGCTGAGGAACTGCCTCAAAGTAATACCAGAAAATTCATATAAAATAATTTAGATTTCCGGAAACAAAACCTATTTCAATTGGAAAAGGATGGAAGGGTATTTTACACTTACATGACCATGATCCCCTAGGTTAACCACAAAAGCAGCTTCAACAGGCTGGACAGTAATCCAAGTGTTTCCATTGTCCCTAGTGGCCTGAAGACCACCAACTTGGTCCTGAAGCAATAGGGTGATGGTTCCTGGGTCTGTATGGCGCTTGAGTCCAAGGGTCAGATCTGGTTGTGGGCATTTTGGATAGAAATTCACAATAACCTTTTGGTCCATGTCCACGCATGCCTTGTTCAGGGCTTCGGTTTCCAAACCCATAGCCTCGGATAAAACCCCTAAAAGTTTGCAAGCAAGTCCCATGAGTTTCTCACTATATTCCTCGGTCACAGCCCTCCACCCCTCTGGTTCGTCAGGCCACCTTGAATAGTCTCGGGCGGGGATTGGATATGAGAAGTATGTCACGATCTCGCGCCAATCTTTGACGGCCTCTCCCTGCAAATACAGTTTGGAACGGATGAAGCTATCAAGGATAAAGTTTGAACTGTCTCTATCAAAAATCCGATAATACCCGTACACTAATTTATCAATGCTTTCACCGATCACCTTTATTAGTAACTAGAAATAGGCTCGTAGTGACAGAGGTCTGACAAAAACGCTTTAAAATTAAATTTCAAGTTATTTGCAAAAACTGTAGAGCTAAGAAACAAAATGGGTGTGTGACGATCATGGATTGCTAATCCTGAAAACAGTGTTTACAAAAGAAAAAGAAACACAAACCTGCAGATGGCTGGAGACAATGAAGCCACCCTTCTGTCCACCGGACATATCAAAGCGAAGCTTCTCTTCAGGAGGCAGAGCGAAAAACTCTCCGGCAAGACGAGTCATTTCAGAAATAACTTTGACATCAACGCCATGATCCACCACCTGAAAAATCCCCCAGTTCTCACATGCCTCGACAATCTTCTTACATATCTCTGCTCTCTTTTCTCCGCCACCATTTATTCCTTCCAATGAAATCACCGGAATTTCGTTGCTGAATTGGTTGTATGCAACTTTGGGACGCTCATCTTCGTCCCTGATAAATCCCTCTCGCAGGGTTTTCTCTCCTGCAAGGGCCGTCAGGGTAGAAGTTACCATTTTTTCCCCGTGCAGCTGGTTAAATTCAAAAAACCGCACTACTATCTTTGGGTGTAGCGCAACTGTTGCGCTCTTGGATGGGTAATGCAAGAACGGTGCTACTGACTAAATATGATGCGGCCCAAGGGCCTTCTTTCCCGGTTGTACCGTTGTACGTTGATCACGCGTTGGTTATGCCTATACTACGTGGCTCACGCGGTAGTTACTCCTGTACTGCGTTGCAAGCTCGTGGAGGTTGAGTACCCACCAGTCTCCCGCCTCTTTGGTTTGTCACCAATCGGTAGAACTGAATTCCAATTCTGGCGATTTAACAATTAATATTTTATAAATCATTAAAATCTTTAATTGATAATATTATATAATACAATATTAATAAAACACCCGTAGTAAAATCCTTAAATATGGTATGGTATTAATTATTTAACATTAATGATATTAAATATTGAAATAACGTCTTCGAATAGTTTTGTATTCGAGTTCAAAATAATGGAGAAAATCATTTACTTTTCAATTACGTAACTTATTTCTACGGGTGAAATCATGTTGTTTGGCAATATTGAGTAACGTTATGGGCTTGTATGATTTTTTTGAAACAAAAATAGAAAGGAATAATTAAAAAATATTATAATAATTTTATAATAATAAATGTTATTAATGTGATAGTATTATGGACTTGTTTGTTGGTGGTTTTGGGGTTCCAAAATTATTAATTTAAGAATTCTTGGTTTTTATTAATATCATTGTTAAACTAAAATTATATTTTAAAATAAAGAGAAATAAAAAATAAATTATAAAAATAATTTTATAATGCTAAATTTTAATTTAATTAAATAATATTCTAATATTTTTAATATTAAAATATAATATATTTTAAAGATGTTTTCTTTTGAATTTCTAAGAGGGCCTTAGACTAATAAGGTAGACTTTATCATCAGGCTGTAGATTAAATTTTCTTAAAGTAAAAACACTAGAATCGTGTGCAAATTGACTTGACTGGCAAGTGGCTGTTGGAATTACTTAATCCTAACATGATTTTTGGTTGTAAAATCTATTAAAATATAACCCTAAGTTTTGATAGATAGAATTGTTGGTTTTGATTTTGTAAAATTTTTAATTTTGAAAATATTAGTTTTGATGGTTGGTATTGTAAAATCAAAATTATATTTATAAATAATGATTGGTTTTGACAATCAGTATAAATAAATATTTTAAATATAGTATTTAAATTTATTTTTAAAAAAATCATTTTCACATGAATATTTATTAAAATAAATATTAATTTAGTTATTAATAATTAATTTTACAAATATCACTTCACTCATCGTTATCAAAACCAAAATTAGAAAAACGATAAATTATTATTTTAGTTTTGATTTTATAAAATCAAAATCAAAAGATACCAACGTAATGGCAATGGCCAAGAGCGTGACTATCTGCGTCATTGTCGTCATTAATGATCAATAAATTTGTACCTAAGAGAAAATTTAATTTGTAGAGTTTTAAAAATAAATAAATCTCTCTGTATACAAAGATGAGTGTCGTCACATCAGGGGCAAGAGGCTACCCAATGATTACCAGTCCCTACCCGAAAAAATTTAATTTAAAGAGTTCTCAGCGATACCAACATTACCTAGCACTTATTAATCCAAGTAAAGAAAAAAATAATTTCCCACGTGTCACTTTTAAAAAATTTATACCACATCCAGTAAAAAAAGAAATTTAACCGCATAAGATTTTAAACAATATCCAAAACAGATTTTCTTCTTTTTTTTTCGTCTTTAAAAATCATAATGATATAGAAAATATAATATGTTGTATTGTGATGTTTATTTAAAGTCAATCAACATTATAAAGAAGTTTCTTCTCTTGTAAGATTCATATTAAAAGACTTGTTATCAAGGTTTTTAATGCTACATCGATCATTGAACCATTTAAAATTTAGGGATTAGATTTTCCTCCGCTTTAAGAGATAACTAGAGGAATAGAGTTCGTAAAGCTCTCAGATTTGAAAGTTTCGCCAGGATAAAGTAAGCAACCTTCACGACAAGGAAATGGAGAAATCTCCGTCCTCTTCCAGGGACAGATTGGTGAGCCATACCAAAGGTATCACGGTGTATGAGGATATTCTTGATGTGGGTATCTTTGCCTATGAATAAAGGGTCCTTTCATTTTATTGTCGAAGCCCAACTGAGACAATCTTGACGTTTTTCAGTAGTCAAGCTTTTGGGTAGATCCATTGGGTATCCGCTTATCTTCACTAAACTGAAGGTATTGTGGAGACTATCTGATGAACCAAAAGTCATCGATATGGAGAATGACTTCTTAGTCAAGTTTTCAAGTGAGGAGGAAATAAATAATGCGTTGTTACCTAGTGAGCTAATATGACTTTAGGGGCATCTACAGGTTTCAAGTTCACTACATCATCTATTGTCATTCCCATCTACTGCGGTGGGTAGAGCAAGCGTGAACCAATTGCCTTTGGTTGCGAACAGACCCAGCCTACCAAACAGAAAATCCAAGGACCGCCCATCAACACAGAAGGCTCGCAGCCCAAATTTATCTCGGTAGCACTCCACTGATCTCCTCTGGACGATGAGATGACAGTTGTTTCATCAGTTGATGAAACGATAAACACGCTCGCTTGTCCACTGATCTCCTCACGACGATGAAATGACAGTTGTTTCATCAATTCATGAAACGATAAACACGCTTGCTTGTCCGAAACGGCGACCAAACTCGTATTTTGATTAAAATCGATCAAAAACGATAATTATATGTCCTTTTTATTAAATAAATATAATATTATATATAATAATAATAATAATAATAATAATATTTATTATTATTTATTAATAGAGAAAATTATTTAAAATTCTCAATAAATATTAAAATACTTAGAAAAATATACATTTTTTATAAATAGTATCACCGAAATTTAAAAAATATTTTTTATATAAATATATAATTTAATAAAAACTAAATATCATTATAAATTTTTTAAAAAAAATCATAATAATCTAAAATATATTTTTGAAAATTCATAAAAAAATCATAGACATCTCTAACAAAATAATGGACCAATTTAAGGTTCTAAAATATCAAAATGACCAGTATAACTGATTATATAATTTTAAATAATTAAATAAATAATTAAAAATATTTTCTCAAAACTTATAATAAATCTTAAAAATATAATAATTCTTAATAACGATATTTATAATAGATACGATGTAAATTAGAGATTTAAATTAGAAAAAAAATCTATTATCATCTCAACTAGGATAATTTTCTCTTTTCTATGACTGGCGTATTGTTAAATATATATCTAGTAGGTAACCTATAAATTAAATGCATAGTTAAGACCTTTCAGTGTTATGTTGTTGGGCACCATCAGCATGTTTTTTTTTGTATAATATAAGATGATATGGAATCCATCTATTTCGCCCTATGTAGTAAAATTAAATTTTTACTAATAAAAGACAATCCTCTTGCACGTCCTTGTGACCTTCTTTCACACATACATGTTATATGGTAGGTCGATATTATTAAAAAAATTCAAATAGTCCTTTTACGAAAAAAAGTGATTAGGCCACCGAAACAAAATATAATAAATTTAATTTTAAATAATATATATATTTTTTATGTTTGCAAATGAAAATATTAATTATCATTGTTATTAAATATTCTTTTCTTAAAAAATGTTCATAATAAAGAAATATACAGTAGGTTAATATTTTGCCAATTAATCTAATCGCGTCAATAATAAGAATTATATTGTAATTTTATAATTAGAGTGCATAATTCATTTTGCGAGCTACAAAATAATATTCACTCTACTAATATACTTAAACCATATTCATATTAATTTAAGATCATCTACTATCTTTAGAACGTGATTTTCAATCATATCATTAAGAAAATTGAAGATGTTAGAGCTATTTTTTTCAATCCCAAAATCACCTAATTTAGGTTTTGAATTTAAGACCTTCGTCCTGATAATTTACAAGGTTTCCAAATATAATTAACACATCTCAATAGTAAACATATCTTGGTCGTATGACTAAAATTTTGTACAAATGATCGAACACATTGGCAATGTAATAAGTTTTATTTGGAATTTCAAATTCTAATTAAATACTGGAAATACCATAGAGAGAAATATTAATAATAATGGTATTT
Source organism: Passiflora organensis (assembly GCA_019739055.1). NCBI lineage: Eukaryota > Viridiplantae > Streptophyta > Magnoliopsida > Malpighiales > Passifloraceae > Passiflora > Passiflora organensis. Next base: position 2,353,458 of record JAEPBF010000029.1, read on the forward strand.
AGCCTAAAAATGAAGAATAGATATAAAAGTGACTAGGGTTTTATGATTCATGAAGAGATACTGAGATACCTTTATTGCATGATCATATTAAGTGCATGCCTAAGTGATCTCTGGCAATCTGATTTCAGAGAATTTCAAATTCTGTTTCTAGGATTGCAGAATAGGTAATTATAATAAATAAAATTAATTTTCTTGGAAAGTTATAAACCCCAGCCAAAATTGTCAAGAAATATGACCTGAAAGGAAAGGCCCAGATTAGGATCCAATCTGCATAACAGGTAAGGACTAAGCCTTAGGCGGAGTATCCCAAAATTAAAATCCAACGGCTAGTTTCCTGGCAATCGTGCGTGTACGCTACAACGGTCATATTACCGTTCAAACCCCGCTGCCAAATTCCACTTTATAAAGCTTCCAACTTTGCACAAAAACATCTACTTTGTGATTCGCTTTAGATTTGCTTTCTCCCCCTTCTCTCTAGTCCTCTGCTCTTATTTTTCCATTTGAATTTAACACTGCAATGGAGACGCCATCTTCATCAACAAGAAGAGTGACAAGATCACAGACTATAGCTGCCGTTAACAACGCTTCAGTCAACAACAATATTCCAATCTCGAGTGAGTGATTTTTTTTTCAGTTTCTATCTAAGAAAGAAGTCAAGATTTATTATGAGAAGACACAGCTTAATTCAACAATATCGGGTTTCATGGAAGACTAAAACATTATTGTTCCTTGACTCGATCATGGGTCGGTAAAATATTTTGGGTCTAGCATAAATTGATTAGAGATTTGTGTTCTTGTTTCTTCAGGGAAAGCCGAAGATTCTGAGAAGGGTCTCACAAAATCAAGAATAAGAAACGTGAAACAACAGCAAGATCGATCTGTTCTCATTGACATAACAAATGATTCACCAATTGTTGGGCTCGCATCGGGAAAGTTGGAGACCCCTTCGTCGGCCATGGCCAAGCAGAGAAGCAGTGGAGTCATTATCTCCGGCACGCCTGGCTCTGGAGAGGCTTTGCTTAGGGGGCAAGTGAAATCCCTGTTGCAGAAAGTTGAAGAAGAGGCAGAGCTGTCAAAGCTGTCTCTGGAGAGTCGTCCTTTGATCCGTCTACAAGGTTTTGTCAGTTCCCCAATGGGACTTCTTGCGCCCACTCCGGCAAACACACCACAAGTCCCTACTCTCGATGGGGACGGTAACGACAAGTTGGCCTTGGTGACTCCATTGCCTGTTGTTCAGGAGCCACTGAATATTTGTCAGGTGCACTTGATGATTTCTTGTTCTTGGAAGATTGTGATTCAATGTTATTCTATATCAAAAGTCTCATGTAGATTCTTGTTTGGTGGATTCTTGTGGCAGGCGGTGGGGGGTGATACTGATGATGGCATAAAGCAAGAAAGCCTGGAATCACAGAAGAGTTTGACCAGGTCTTTGATGTTGGATTTCTCGGAGAAATTTGAAACAACTGATTCATCAGAAAGCTCCTCGGTGCTTACTTGTGAAGGTGATGGAGAAGTTGCAAGCAGTGCTTTCAATTCCTTACCAGCAGACGATGACAAAGCATCTGTCTGGTCCATCCAGGCCAATGCAAGTACCCAAGATGAAGAAGATGACGAGGAAATATCATTTGAAGGGGAAGAAGCAGATGAAGAGTATTACGACGAGTGTGATGAAGACTATGATGATGATGGAAGTTTGATTGATGAGCTGTGTGAAGGCATTGGCAAGATAACAGTAAAAGAGACCACAACGGCTCAATTTGCCGGAAAACACACAAGATTTGTGTACAACAGCGATGAGGATGAGATAGTTGATGAAGAATTATGTTCAGCTAGGCTATCGCCCGGTGTTCTGCACCTGAAAGGCATCCCAACCCCCAAAGGAAAGCACCTGCGATTTCCTGTGGAGGAGGAAGATGAATAAATGAATAATGCGCAACTGCGCGAGTGTGTTCTTCGGGGTGGTGGGGGACGCGTTGGGTTGTCTATCTCGACACCACGTTGGTTGGTGGGGTAGCATTTGTTTTGTTATTTTTCCCTTTAAAGAGATTGCTTGCATTTGTTTTTCCTCAAACTGACAAATAAAGCCAAGCATTTGATGATCAATTAAGATTGTGTTTTCTCATTCCTTTGAGTTTCGGTTTATAGACTTATGGCTTCTATACAGTAAAACATGGGCTGAAATGAGAGCTTTCATATAAGCCCAAGGCTTCTATATAAGCCTTTGATCCGAAGCTTTATTATTAGTTCAACTCCTAGAATCCTTGCCATAAGTCATCGCATGACCAGTTGGGGGGGGGGGGTCGGCCAACGGGCTCCACTGAAAAGGAAGCGAGTCACAGTCACCATGAGGTGCCAAAAGGGAGATTTTTTGGGAAGGAGCTAACGACCAACAAAACCGATGGTCCAACCACCCATGTCAACTTCAATTAACATAATTCCAGTGTAGTGAACGCCAAGAAACAAGAAACCATTAACTTTATTTTTTCAAGTCTTTGTTTTAAGTAAACGAAGATCATCATCCACTTTAGTAACAACCTGTAATAACTAATCACATCTTATATCGTGTATCCCCTTCCATCTTCTTCTTCAGCTCTTATATATGAACGAAGTGGCTCCTCTTATCAACCAACACGTTCGTGTAGAATCAGTTCATCTGCTTGCATTTTCCCCTCCTGAGCCAACCAGGCACTTAGTAGCTGACCATGAATGGAGGTGAGGGCGGGGTAGTGGTTATGGGACGGGCAGAGATCGATACGAGAGCTCCATTCCGGTCAGTTAAGGAAGCAGTCATGTTGTTTGGAGAGAAAGTTCTAGTGGGGGAGATTTATGCCAACAAGCTCAAAGAGGTAAGAATGATATACCGAGCTACCTAATTATCCAACAAGTTTTAATATTTATTCAAATAAAGTTTGCGTTGTTAGATGCGAGCAGGAGCAAGTGAAAATAGGCAGGTTCCTGCGTCCAGGGTTGGTGCCTTGACAGCAGAACTAGAAGAAACGAAAGTGAGCCTGCAGAAAGCTAGAGAGGAAAGCAGCATCATGTCTTACTGCATCAAATCTCTTAAAGAAGAACTAGAACAGGCCAAGAGAGAGCTACACCGATGGAAGGCGAGAGAAGTGCTTCAGAAACAACCGATTGATCCAGAGATTGAAGACCTCAAGTTCATTGAAAATTCCAGCAGAGTGGAAATCAAGAAGCAGACAGAAGAGTACTCGCCTACCGACTTCCAAAAGAAGAGATATGTGAAATTCGCCAGCCCTCCTTCGCTGGAAAAGCTCATCGTTAGCAAAGATGAAATGCTAGAGAGTCCTCCTACTCTTAAGAAGACAATGAAGAAGAGATCGATGGCTCTTCTAGGCTGGCTATTCTCGAAAAGAAAGGGAAGCGGAGATAAGGAATATCCGGGAGAGTGAGGCTCCAATGGAAGAACTTGTCGCACATTATGCTCCCTCTATCGTTCGTCATATTGTACAAGATTTTTGCCAAAGTCAGTGTGTCCATAGTTATATTCCTGCAGTTAGCCAGCAGCAAGAAAAATAATCACTGACCCCGTCAATGTAAGAGAAGATTTTGAATGTCTAAACATAATAAAATCATTTTTTTATAAACTAAATTTGAAATTTTGACAAGAATATTTAATTTTAATATGTGTGATCAAAATTGGGAAAAAAATTAGAAAATGAATTGAAAAAGTAATAGAAAACAATGTTTTTGGTTGAATTGGGTTTGATAGGCCCAACTTCTCAACGAACTACTGGATCAGTAACTTTTCAAGTTGGGCCACAATGTCCAGGTTTCGTAAGATTGCAAATTGAGCTTTAGCCCAGATTTAGAACCGGATGGGCTGTAAATTCCGCGAACAGGCTGTCAAAATATTCAGTACTACAGTAATAGTATAATAGTGCCATGCTATTACTCCAAAGCATGGAGGAGTGATTCTCCCTCGTGCCATAGTTATTGTGCTCCATATCTTCCCACCTTCCCTCCCTATCTGTTCATCAGACAGCACGTCCCCCTACCTACACAATTCTCTCTTTTGTTTGGGGTACAAGAGCTCTGAAGATTCCGTTGTTTGTCTCATTGTTATCAGATAGAAACACAAGTCAATGGGTACGTCGGTTGAACTGATTTGAATAGAGATGTGTGGTGAAGAATAATCGATCGAATGAATTTAAAACCTGTAACCTTACACATGCAACCATGTGAGTCTTATCAGTGCTCAAAGTTAATCCTCCTTTCATGCATCTCCTTCTAACCCATCAACCCCCACCACTTTGCCTGCATTTGTTGTCTTAATCTATGTGAGATTCAAACTTGGATGATGGATAAAAATCTTGATGGGGTCGGTCAAGGATTACGTTTCAAAGCATCTTAATTTATTGTAGTTATGGATGAAGGAGATTCTGTTATGATAAAGAATACAAAACAAGAAAAGCAGAAGAAATAGAGAAAGGAAAAAAACACTCAGAATTTAACGAGATTCGGCCAATTTAGCCTACGTCCTCAGATACTACCACTTAATATTTCACTGAAGAAATATTACAAATTACAACTTTGCAAATTTACCACAAATGGTATATTACATAAGTTGTATAATTTTTGGTGTAATCATAAGTGAAGAGGGCTCCTCCTTTTATAGGGAAAAAGGGGGCATGGCTTTGCAAATCCCACGATGTGGGATTTGCATTATGCCACATTTGGCCATATTCGCTACAAATCTCCACCTTGGCCAAATATCAAATTATTCCCAATGTAGTGTCTCCAATTTTGCGCCATGAGGCGCTAACTTAAAATATTAACCAAGTTTAAACAGTGTTCAAACTTGGTTCTTGTAACCACTTTGGTCAGCATATCTGCAGGATTCTCAGCTGTATGTATCTTCTGGATAAGTATCTCCTCTTCTTCAAGAATCTCCCGCACAAAATGATAGCGAACATCAATGTGCTTTGTCCGTGCATGAAAGACTTGATTCTTTGCTAAATGAATAGCACTCTGACTGTCAGAAAACAATACAAGTTGTTTTTGACCAACTCCCAAGTCTTCAAGTAATCCATAAAGCCAAATAGCTTCCTTCACAGCTTCTGTAATTGCCATATACTCTGCCTCTGTTGTAGACAAAGCCACCGTTGACTGCAAAGTAGATTTCCAACTAACTGGCGCTTTTGCTAAAGTAAACAAATAGCCAGTTGTAGATCGTCGCTTATCCAAATCTCCTGCATAGTCAGAATCACAATATCCAACCATACATAAACCAAGTGATTCTCCTCTTTCAAATACCAAGCCAATGTCTACAGTACTTTGGATATACCGTAGAATCCATTTTACAGCTTTCCAGTGACCCTTGCCTGGGTCATGCATATACCTGCTCACAACACTAACAGCTTGTGAAATATCTGGTCTCGTACACACCATAGCATACATCAGACTTCCAACTGCATTTGCATAAGGAATTTTTGCCATGTATTCTCGCTCTTCATCTGTTGTTGGAGATAACTGGCTACTAAGTTTCAACTGAGGAGCAAGTGGGGTACTTACAGATTTTGTATTTTCATGCATACCAAAACGTTGTAGTACCTTTTCCAAATATTGCTTTTGTTTCAGCCAAAGCTTGCCACTCCTTCTGTCTCTGTTGATCTCCATGCCGAGAATCTTCTTAGCTTCCCCAAGATCCTTCATCTCGAACTCTTTACTCAATTGAGCCTTTATTTTGTCAATCTCAGCTTGGCTCTTTGATGCTATCAGCATGTCATCCACATATAAGAGTAAATAGATGTAGGATTCATCTTGAAGTCTTCGCAGATAAACACAATGATCATATTTGCTTCTTGTGTACTTTTGGCTTCTCATAAATTTATCAAATCGTTTGTACCACTGCCTTGGAGATTGCTTCAGTCCATACAAAGATTTGTTTAATTTACAAACCAAATTTTCCTTACCAGCACTTTTAAAACCTTCTGGTTGAACCATGTAGATTTCCTCATCCAAATCACCGTGTAGAAATGCGGTCTTCACATCAAGTTGAGCTAACTCCAAATTCAACTGTGCTACCAAGGCCAATAAAATTCTGATAGAGGAATGTTTAACGACTGGAGAAAATACCTCGTTGTAGTCGATTCCTTCCTTCTGAGCGTAGCCTTTAGCCACTAACCTTGCCTTGTACCGTGGATCTTCTTTGTCAGGAAATCCTTCTTTCTTAGCAAACACCCATTTGCATCCAATTGCCTTCTTGCCTTTGGGTAGTTGTGTCAGCTTCCACGTCTTATTTTTCTCAAGTGACTGCATTTCTTCCTCCATTGCACTTGCCCATCTTTCGCTATCTGTAGTTCGGATTGCTTCTGAGTAAGTGGATGGAACATCGTCATGAACTGGTAGTGCATAAGCCACCATATCTGCAAAACGAGCAGGTTTATGAATCTCTCTTCTTTCTCGTCTGACGGCAATTGGCTCTGATTGTTGTTGAGTTTCTTGGGTCAAAAACTCTTCATCTTCTGACTCTTCCTCTGCCATCGAAGAATCAGTCATAATGCTGCTGGCTGGAAATGTCTGCTCGAAATCCACTTGCTTTGGTGTATGCTCCACCTGCTGCTGAGTACTATCAGTCTCTTCTGAATTTATCTTCTTCAACATGGAAGATTCATCAAATGTAACATCTCTACTGATGATCGTCTTCTTTGACTCCAAACACCACAAACGATATCCTTTGACGCCAGTAGTAAAGCCCATGAAAAGAGCTTTCTTCGCTCGTGGATCTAACTTTGATTCATTCACATGATAATATGCAATAGAGCCAAAGACATGTAAAGTGTCATAATCAGTAGCATGTTTTCCAGACCATACCTCCAAAGGAGTTTTGCCATTAAGAGCAGATGATGGCAAACGATTTACAATGTGTTGTGCGTATGTCACAGCCTCAGCCCAAAATCTTCTGTCCAACCCAGCATTAGACAGCATACAACGAACTTTCTCCACTAGTGTTCGGTTCATACGCTCAGACACCCCGTTCTGTTGAGGTGTTTTTCTGACTGTAAAGTGCCGGACTATTCCACTTTCTTGGCATACCTCCTGGAATGGATCACTCTTGTATTCTTCTCCATTGTCTGTTCGGAGAACTTTGATCTTTCTTCCTTCTTGATTTTCAACTTGAGCTTTCCACTTCAGAAAAATCTCCAGCACCTCATCCTTGCTCTTCATCGTGAATACCCAAACTCTCCTGGAAAAATCATCAACAAAAGTGACAAAATAATGCCTACCTCCAAGTGATGGAGTCTTGGCAGGTCCCCATACATCAGAATGCACATAATCCAAAATACCTTTAGTATTATGAATAGCAGTGCCAAATTTCACTTTTCGTTGTTTTCCCAGTATACAATGTTGACATAATTCTAATCTGCAGGTCTTCGTACCTTTCAATAATCCTTGTTTGGACAGAATTTGCAAGGATTTTTCTCCAGCATGTCCCAATCGCATATGCCACAGCTTTGTCATCTCAGCATCCTTCTTGCTACTTGAAGTTACTGTCGCCACGGTCCCAACTACTGTACTACCTTGGAAGTAATACAGATTGTTTCTTCTTATTCCTTTCAGCATCACAAGTGCTCCAGAAGTTGCTTTGAGAACTCCATCTCGTAATGTCACCACTAGGCCTTTTGATTCTAAAGCTCCCAATGAGATCAGATTCTTCTTTAGCTTTGGCACGTACCGTACATCCTTCAGAATTCTGGTGGATCCATCGTGATTCTGGAGCTTGATTGAACCTATCCCAGTTGTTTTACATGAGTTGTTATTTCCCATGTAAACAACTCCACCATCGAGTTCCTGAAATTCAAAGAACCACTCCCGAATGGGACACATATGATAGGTACATCCAGAATCTAATATCCACTCATCTGGGTGTGTTTCTGAAGATGAAATCACCAAGGAGATATCTGACTCTCCATCACTTCTGCATTCTGCGACATTTGCATCACGTGGAGCTATGCTTTTCTTATTCAACTTCGGACAATTTTTCTTCCAATGTCCCTTCTCTTGACAGAATGCGCATTCATCTTTAGCAATTCTGCTCTTTGATTTGGACCTTCCTCTTCTCCCTATTGATTTGTTTTGTTGTCGTCCTCGTGCCACCAATGCTTTTTCAGATGTCAATGATTTGACTTTCATTTTATCCTGCTTTCTCAATTCATGACTATATAAAGCAGAACGAACAGCATCTAGTGATACATGCTCTTTACCATGTAGTAAAGTAGTCTCCAAATGTTCAAATTCATCAGGGAGAGAAGATAACAGCATCAAAGCTAAATCTTCATCTTCAAATTTCACATCTAAATTCAACAGATCTGCAACTAATCGATCAAACATAGTGATGTGTTCATTCATAGTGGTACCTGGTCGGTAATTAAACCGGAAGAGTCTTTTCTTCATGAGGAGTTTATTCTGACCATTCTTCTTCAGAAATTTATCCTCCAGTGTCTTTCATAGTTTGTGTGCAGAAGTTTCTCTTGAGAATGCATACTTCTGCTCCTTGGACAAGCATGATCGAATCGTACCACATGCCAATCGATTTATGGTGATCCAATCTCTATCTTCAATGTCTTCTGGTTTCTTTTCATCAATGGCAATATCAAGGCCTTGTTGGAAAAGAGAGTCCAGGACTTCTCCTTGCCACATGCCGAAATGGTCAGTGCCATCAAATATATCCACCACCAGTTTCAAACTGGGTTGTGGGATCCTTGACCATGATGACCTGGTCGTCATACTTGATGTTGCTATAGCCTCCTCTTTAGCTGCCATTAGTACCAATAGTATTCAATATCACGCACAAACAAACCTCCAGCTCCACGAACGGGCCTCTACCTCCAACAATAGGTTTCTGCCTCCAAAGATAGACCTTCGCCTCCAAAGATGAGCCTGCGGAACAATGAGCCAAAGAAAATTTTTCTGATGTGGCAGATCAGATGAAACTGCAACCACAGAGCATACTCAGTGTAACTTGGCTTCTATCAATGCAGAACAATGAGAACAATGAGCCAGAAAACTTTTCTGATGTGGCAGATCAGATAAAACTGCAACCACAGAGCATACTCAGTATAACCTTCGGCTCCGCTACCACTTGTTATGATAAAGAATACAAAACAAGAAAAGCAGAAGAAATAGAGAAAGGAAAAACACACTCAGAATTTAACGAGGTTCGGCCAATTTAGCCTACGTCCTCAGACACTACCACTTAATATTTCACTGAAGAAATATTACAAATTACAACTTTGCAAATTTACCACAAATGGTATATTACATAAGTTGTATAATTTTTGGTGTAATCATAAGTGAAGAGAGCTCCTCCTTTTATAGGGAAAAAGGGGGCATGGCTTTGCAAATCCCACGATGTGGGATTTGCATTAGGCCACATTTGGCCATATTCGCTACAGATTCTTTATCCTGCCGTCCCTGATGTGCAGGAATTAACTAAATGACGGAAAGAGTTATCTGTGTGTGAGGAATGGAATGAGAACCTCTTGTATTTTATTTTATGCATGTTCAGGAAATAACCAAAGGGGGTTCCCTCGAGCTAGCTTAGCTCCTAGCCACATGGTGTGCTAACCAAACACAGAAGTTTGTCTATATATATATATATATATACATATCCGAATCTGATGAGTCAATCCGAAGATCAGAAGCTGAAACTGCAGAAGTTGAGGGAACTCCCCCGAACAGAATGAAGAGCCATCTATGCGTCCCCAGGTTCAGAGGCAATAGCTCTTACACCCTCAGAAGCAACCGTTTGTCTCCAATGACTCTGCTGGAGCGTTTTCGAGAAGCTGTGTTCCGGTTGATGATGTTGTCTGCACTTTCCAAGACCAGAAATAGTGCAGAAGGTGAATCAGGAAAGCCTGAACGTCGTGTGAAAAGATCTTATAACTACAACGGGGCCGACCCTCATCATAGCGAAGCCGTTGCTGATTGCATAGAGTTTATCAAGAAGTCTGCGCTGACAGTGGATAAACTTGACTCCCTTTCCCGGAGGTCCCTTGATGCCACCACGGAGATGGTCATTCCGGTTATGTAAAACGATTAGTTTGTCTGGCTGTTTTGATGACAGTATATGCATTTTGTAAACTTACTTAATTCGTGTGCTTGAAATTCATCGAAAAAATAGACCAACCATTTTATTTTATGGTTCTTAATTAATTCTCCCTCTACTTTATTTGTTTATTAATGAAGCCAACATCAAATTAATCCAAAAATTTTAGATTGACCGGCTGATGAGGCATAATCATTGACTTTCGATTTAATTATGATAACATATAAATTAATATTTAAAATTATATACTCTGATTTTTAAATTCTAATTATGATAATATCTTTTTTCAAATTACATAATTTTTCATAATCTAGATATAATAATTATTTTATTTATTTATTATTATTATATATTAAATAAAGAAGAAGAGGAAAATATGTTATTAATTTTATTCGATCATCTAATTATTTTGATCATATTTAAAATATCTAATTATATATGTATATTTAAAATATCTAATTAATTTCGTATCCACTCTCTGACGATTCGGTGATACCTTAAAAATAATTATATTCTGCATAGGAGAAGGATAATATAATCCAAGGATAGTCATTCCTGTATAATTTTATTCCATGAGAAAACTTGTATGAAAGGTCTTGGGCCAGGCCCAGGCCCAGGCCAGCAACTATAAACCCAGATGTAACTTCCATTACAAGCGAAAGCCTCGCCCTTAAACACTTTTACTCAGCCGTTGACGGCGGTCGGAAATGTTGCAGTAGAGGAATTTTTTAGCTCTATTGCGGTATTCCAGCAAATTATTCGTCTCAAACTATCGCGGCGCAGCTAAATTAGTTGGAAATGATGCTCGGTACCGATATTCTCTGTTCAAATTTGCTTTAGTGGTCTTAAATAAAATTGCGGTTACCGCCTGATTTTTCCCTCTCTCATGTAATCTTCTTAACTCCTCGAGGTACACAAGCTGAAAGAGAAGAGAAAGTATCGTTAGAGCTCACGGAAGAGATTCTTCAGAGTATGGAAATTGGCATGGTTTTCGGAGATTACGTAATAAAAACTCCTACCCTCAAATGCTCTCCATTTATTGCTTTGTTTCTCCTCATGTTTTACATCTTCAAACCCCAAGCTGAATGCATTTTTATTCTTAATTTTTATCTTAATGTAGTACGTGTGTTAACTCGTCTTTTTCTTCTCGAGTACGATTCTTACGCGATGATTTAATTGTCATTACAGAATGGTAGAATTAGTTCATTGGACTTTCACAAGACATCAAATTACATGGTAACTGCTAGTGACGATGAATCCATTCGCCTCTATGATGTTGCTAGCGCCACGTATACTCTCTCACTGTGCCTCCTGGTTTCGATATCTTTTGGCTATTTACTTTGAGCGTCTCGGTTTTTATGCGTGTTTGTTCTAGTTGAAGTTACTATTACTTTCACGACATCTTGTAATCCTTGCTTGTATCAAAGCATTTAAAAGATAGGGAGCCCTCATTCTTTTCGGAGATTTCATTACATCTTTTCAAATGATGGGCGATAACTGCGTTTATAATTGTGCTGTGGTAGTGGGAAGGTAGTGATTTTGATGTTTAACGTTTTCAAAGGACCATGATGACGGTTAGGTGTTCCTTTGCTGTGGCTGTTTATTCTGTTGTGTGAATTGCTGAAAGTTTAATTCATTTTCCAACTCTGAGTAACCTTGACTATTTGCTCTCATGCCCGACCATTTTGCTGCTGATGTAACATTCTTACTTTTGCATTGTATATATCTTTTCAGGATGTTATACAATCTCTAAAAATTCTCTTAATGTGGACTATGTTTATACATGTGGATTCACGAGAACTGGGGTTTCTTTGATATTAGAAAGAATTTTGTAACCATTATATCGTCCCTGGTTCCAGTGTTGTGGATGCTTATCTGAGTAACTCGTTCATTTGATTCACCATATTCATATATTTGCCATTCTTAGTTTATATTTTCTCGTCTTTTTTCTACTGGTATGCATGGTTGAGACAACCTTTTTGTTTCAGATGTTTGAAGACAATTAACAGCAAAAAGTATGGGGTTGATCTGGTTTGCTTCACATCTCATCCTACAACTGTTATATATTCTTCAAAAAATGGATGGGATGGTATTTATCAACACTTCATCTATTCCAGAATACCATCATTCAAATGATCGTATGTTTGTTTGGAAACTTTTATCCTATTTCATTTTATTAATGTCTTTCTGGTTCAGAATCCCTGCGCCTTCTCTCCTTGCATGATAACAAGTACTTGCGGTATTTCAAAGGTCACCATGACAGGTATGACGGTCAAGGGAATTGTTATATTGGAAACATGTTTTTCATAGAATTGAAGTGACATTTCCTTCTTTTCTGCAAGGGTTGTTTCTCTAAGTCTGTGCTCTCGCAAGGAATGCTTTATCTCTGGCTCTCTTGATCGAACTGTTCTGCTATGGGATCAACGAGCTGAAAAGTGTCAGGTTGGTGTCATGAGATACATACATGCCTCAGAAAACTGGAATTCCGTTTTCATATAAATTAATGTCCTGTTAGCAATGTTTTAGGGTCTTCTGCGTGTACAAGGAAGGCCAGCTGCAGCATATGATGATCAAGGACAAGTTTTTGCTATTGCCTTTGGAGGATACATTAGAATGTTTGATTCGCGCAAGTATGAAAAGGTTTGTGTTTATGTATGGAACAAATGTGAGTCGCATTTGTGAAAACAATTGTTTAGCATGAAGTTAGTCCTTGGAATTCAAATCTCTCAGGGTCCATTTGAGATATTTGCTGTTGGGGGAGATGTATCTGATGCCAATGTTGTCAAGTTCAGCAACGATGGCAGACTTATGCTCCTGACAACTACAGATGGACATGTTCATGTACTTGATTCATTTCGTGGCACACTTGTGAGTCAGACCTAAAATTTTCTTTGTAAATTTTGCATTTCTGATTAATTGTTGAAGATCATATTGTATCCATAGTAATACCTTTGATGCTCTTCCATCTACTTTTGTGTTAGTTATCTACATATAATGTGAAGCCGGTTTCAACAAATTCCACCTTAGAGGCATCTTTCAGCCCGGAGGGAATGTTTGTCATGTCAGGTATTACATGATCTGTTCATTTTTTTCAAGGGGTACATTGGAGATTCTGTTTCCAGATGATTTAATTGCTTCTGTCACATACAATGGTCTCACTACCATTTGTGGTATTTGATTGTCAAGTAAATCAGATCAGTTTGGTTGCATGATATAGAGTTAATGTGGGCTGTTAAGTTAGTGCCAACTTAGTGCTACATTAATGGTGATGACTAGTGTTAACTGATATTAACAGATATTACATGAGCTGTGTTATGACTGCAAGCTTGATTATTTTGACAGGTTCAGGTGATGGTCGTGTGCATGCTTGGAGTGTAAGAAGTGGGAAAGAAGTATGATAAGCAACTTTTTAACAATCTGCAGTTCCATGGACCTCTCTCTCTTTCATGCACACACACACACACTCACAAACACATGATACTAGTCATCTAGTGGTATATTATACTTTTGATATTTTATATTCAATGAATATGCAAACATAATGTTGCCAAGTATTTTAGAAAAATAGTAACGGAAATGGTCATCACAACCAAGAAATATTTTCTACATTCTTGTTCAATGTTAGTTAGGCTGAACATGTTGATGGGACTTCTGAGATGGAGAGTTTTTTTTTTTTTTTTTACTTTGGTACATCAGTTCTGCATATGCCTTCCTTTATTAACTTGTCTGGCTCTGACTTATTCATGGGTGAAATGCATTTTGGAATTTATGAATTGGAGTCACAGAACCTTAGCCAAGTTTTGAATATAACTCCTATAGACCAACTGAAACCTTTCCTCTCATTATTGAAGCTTGCATTCAACTAACTACCTTTGTGTTAGCTAAAAATATAGGACCTCTATTTTCTTTTCCCACTTTTTCCTTCTTGGAGACTAAATGATGATGTGTGGGCTATTTTATTTATTTCGACCATGCATATTTATCTTGTTCCTCATTTCTTTATTTATTTTATTGTGCTTTCTCTATTTTATATCGTGATTGTCATTAGACTCGGTTACATAATCTTTTTGATCTTGTTCAGGTTGCAAGTTGGATGACCTATGAAACAGAGCCTCATGTTATAAAATGGGCTCCTGGAAATCTCATGTTTGCTACCGGATCTTCTGAGCTATCATTTTGGATTCCAGATTTATCTAAACTGGCAGCATATGTTGGGAGGAAATAAAACCTGTCCATGGGACCCTCTAAATGTTCCATCATGAAGCACAAAGGTTCATTGCTTTGACTAACTAATTTTGTTTACAAGATCTTGTAGCCATAAAAGTATATAGTTCTTGAATGTGTAAAGATTTATAGTTTTAAAGTAATTTCTTTTATTGTCTCTGTAATCAGGTTAAAATTTCTGTGGAGACCCATATATCTGTTGAAGCAGGAAGTTGTCATTACTTTACTTTTGATCCACCCCACCGGGTAATATCTCAGACCTGTAAATGATCTTATAGTAGTATTCAGTTGGTATCAACCAGGTCTTGGTATTCCGGCCGAACCCTATAACTATAACAGTCAAGTCACCAAATGAATCTCACTGAAGTATTGAAAGTGTTCAAACATACGGTTCTACCTGCAGAAACTGTCGTTACAGGAAGCCCTCTGGAGAACTTGTGTTGTATATATTTTTACACTTGGTCTAATAAATTCCTTGCACTTTCAGTGCTTCCCTCCCGATCAAATTTGTCTATGCATATGCTTGTTCTTCCGGCTTTCAGTTTTCAAATGACAAATTTCTTGGGTTATCCACCTGATAGGTTTTATATGTAACTTTATTGCTATTTCTCGTAAACTGGCACTACTGCACTAGCTCTAGTAGATAAGTAAAGAAAAGCAAACGTGGACGTAAGCTGCACATAACAGCATCAGAAAAATATGGGGAAAGCGTAAGGATTGGATATGGATTTCATCGTTAGATATTGGATTCGCTCTCGATAGATTTCCAGATGAAACATGTTTGAGTAAAATTATAATTGTTTAGTCGTAATCATTATTATCAAAGGTGGATATCAAAATGTTAGTTCATTATCAAAATCAAAATCAAAATTCTGAGAATAGACTTGGTGATCAAAATGGTAAAGAAACCAACTGAGAAGGAGCATTTAGCAGGGTTCCATAAAATATGAGTGAAAGTATTGATGATGTATGGCATGCATCATACGGCTACTGGTTTAGGAGATTGCGTATTGGGAGCCTCAAAAAGCTTTGGAGATTTTTTCTTGGATCTACATTTTGCAAAATCTGTGTACCCACCGGCCAGGAATAGAAGCATGTTTTATGGTATCCTCACAACACCTCTTGCTCCTCTCATCTTTCAAGCCTTAAATGCCGTAAATGACACAAGTGCCATCCCTACGCAAAAGGTATGAGATTATGCCAAACCAATAAAGGAATGCATCCCCAGTCCCCACCAAAAAATAATACCGATGGAGAACCTTCTAAATACGAATCCTGTTTCAAAACTACCTCTAACTGGAGATAGAAAGAGTGAAGAACTGAAAAAATAAATAACAACTTGGGTTGTTGTTTGAATGTTCCCTTTTTCTTTTTTTCTTTATTCTTTATAATTATTCAATCAGTTGCTCAACGTTTGTGCACTAAAAAATATTATCTCAGAGATGTGGGGTCCCCAACCTTGCCACGCAACCTACATAGGCTTTGTACTTTTTTTACTTTTAATATAGGGCGATCGAGTGGACATGTCTTTTACGTTATTTTAATAAATTTTAATCGAAATAATAATAAGTTGGTCCGGAGTAAGAACTCGAATTTGCTACGAAATATTTTAAAATTTTGGACTAACTAATCTGTCCATATTTATCACTTTATATGTTGCCGTTGCCAAAGTATGTTAACAAAGAGTATGCTAACAAATGAAGAAGCAATCCCGAATCTGTTTGCATGCTCATAAACCCAAAGTGGGTGGTGTTCGACGCTTTTATAGATTGATGGGGGAAGAGAGAGGTGGCTATGGCTGGTCTTGAGGATTTGGTTCTCTTGTTATGCCTGCAAAATATGTATCCCTTTTCAATTATACCATTGAAATAGGCTTTTGGCTAACAGCCTCCTTTCGCATGTAGCTCCACTCTAGCTTATAGACAACATGATGATGTTATCCTGTCATTAGCGTGGTTATTGCTTCTCCAGACGACATAATACCTACAAAACCCTAGTTAATAGCAAGGACATGTACTATAGTATTAGAGAATGTACGAAGCTAACATAAAAAGGTTTTACTCTAAGGATCCTACAACCCCCAACTTGCGGGATTGGACCCACCACAGTTCAATCTCTCTCCAGTGCAGGCTTTCCCTAGAGGGAAGAAATACAGTGCTATTTTGTTTGGTATGGCATTTGGTTTTGCAAGTTATTTCTCAATTCTTGGAGGATTTCGGACTTCCAACTTTTCATAATTAGGTTCTGATTGATTCTGAAAGAGCTACCCTTTTATACTTGCATAGATTTGAGTACTGAAAGAGACTCAAAACCATCCAACTGTTGCTATCCACCTAATTAAAAGTCGCTGCTCTAGTCTTATTGGCGGAGAAGCCTAGTTTCATGTACGATCAACAGGAGGATTGAGGATTTACCCAACCAGGCTTGCTTAGGAGATATCTTATGGTACAATCTTGGGTTATGCGGGTAATCTGATTTGTTAATTTGGTTGGTATAAGTTACAGCTACAGTTCTTCAGAACAAACGCTCCCTAGAAGATGACCTGTCCCAGCTGGCTGATTAACTTTCCAGTTTCCTCTCTGTGTTTTATGTCAGAAAGAAAGAATTAATGGGGAGGGAGTGCTGTTTTCTTGCTTTGCATAAGTTTCATGACGCATTGTACTAAGAACATAAGATTCTTAGGTAATCATAAGATTAGAAGAGTAAAGACATTTGCATGCTCAGTTCTTGTGGATGACTGAGACAAAGTACACCAGGTTAATTAAGTACTCACAGGAAACTAGTCAACACCAGAAAGCAGCGTTCCGGTGAATATTATGATCATGGGAATTAGAGACATGTAATTAACTAGGATGGTAACCAAAGGATTATATTTTAGAGGGAATCCGGAGCCTGCCCGGTGTAGGAGTTTAGGCTGAGTTCCAAGCAAGCACTACGAGAACTGGCGCTGCCATCATCATCGCCGTACCAGTTTCTGTAGTAAGGATGTGGGCTGGACCTGATGTTGCAGAAGCTATTGATGTTCTCGCGGTGCATGGGGAAGAGAGGCAGAGTTTCAATCTCTGGATCCGCTGCTGCTTCTTCTTCTTCTTCTTCTTCTTCTTCTTCATCTTCGTCTTCTTCCTCCTCTTTTAAGGCTTCATTGGTTGATTTTCTGTTATCAAATAGAGTGTAACCGTAGGGATCGATCCCAAACCTTGATCCATAGCTGTGGCCAACGCCACTGTCGGCACTAGCTGACAATGAACATTCCTGGTTGAACAAGTTGTTTTCAAATATGTCAGTAAACATTAATGGAGCTCATTTGAGTTTCACGATTACCTTCCATTTTGTTCAAATTTCTTTAAAGAAATCAAACCCAAATATTCCTCTTCAAATTCAAAAGTCCGAAGAAGCTCGAAAGAGCACACAGAAGTGGATATATGTAGATTTTGTCCTGTTTTCTTGCCATCATAGTCCCCAGCAAAAAAGTTCAGAGCAAGACCACAAGTGCACCAACCTCATGGATTAGGATATTCTAATCAAAGCCAAAAAAAGTGTTTCGTGGTTATATATATCTGCTAACCTTAAAACTTTTATTAATGGTTACAGGTCCAAATCCACAGTTCCCCATCTGCCCAACAGTAAGCATACCAGCTGAGGATGAAGATGAAGAACCAAACCCTGCAAATACATACAAGATTGAATAAAACAAGAGTACAAATGGGAGGATAAGAGAAAAACGTGAGGAGAAAAGAAGAGAGGGGAACTACCAGGGTTAATGTTAGAGTACTTGGCGTGGAAGGAGTAATCTTCAGGTTTCCAGTTAGCAGAGGCATTTACAACTGTTCTTTGTTGCATGGTTACATCAGTGTTGAACCTTTTCTTCTGCCTCTCACGAGCTTTATGGTTCTGAAACCAATAAAAGACATTCTTGCCTTCAATCTTGCCGTACTGTCTAAGCCTAGCAGAGATCCTCTGAATCTGCTCTGCAGTCGGGGACCTAACACCATTGTTGTAGTAAAGATCCTTTAGTATTCTTATCTGATCAGATGTGGGAGTCCACCTTGTACTGCTTTGCCTACAAAGGAAGCTTCCTTTGGCACAGCCGCTATTATCCTCGTTTTGAGGTTGTTGGCTCTGGTGATGATGCTGAGTAGTTTCCATGATAGACTGAAAGCAAGAAGAAAACAAAGGGAAGCCAACAAATTAATTAGCAGAGAGAAATCAAGAGTGGAAAATAGAGGTGGGTCAGGTTAAGAGTTGCGAGTGAATGAACAGAGTGAAGTGAGGAAAGGCTATGGATTTATATAAAAGAGAGAGAGAGAGGGCTAACGAGCACATGGAGGCATGAAGAGGGGATATCAGAGAAATATCCGAGTGAGAGTGACTGAAGTTGACAGTCAAGTGTTCGTAAAAGAAGATGGGACAAAAGAGCGCATAGAAAGAGACTGCATCAGTAGAATTACTTGGATCAAAAGGCATGAACAAGAATGTATGATTAAAAGTGCCTTCCTCCAGTGAGAGAAAGATAGACAAGTGAGTGAGATTTACAAACTGAGGCATAAAGTGATAATTGGGATGTAAAGGTAGCAAGCAAGACAAAAAGGAAGACAGGAAGTAAGAAAGAAAGAAAGAAAGAAAGAAAGAAAGAAAAACAAGAAAGCAACAAATAAATCTTTCAGAATGAATGAATGAAAGCCATAGAATTAGTAAAGTGGTCTGTGATTTATATAGCTCATGCGGACTTCGATTCCTGCCATGGAGAAATATGGCCCTCTTGTCTCATCAGGCTAAAAGGTGTATCTGTACCTTGTTATGGCTCGCGGGCATAGCTCTCCAAGCGCGATCAACCCCTCCAATGATTCCCAGACAAAGAGTATGCATGAAAAGGTAGAGAGTTCAGGGGTAGACAGAACTCGTATTCGCTGCAATAATTGCAGGATTTCAGGCTCGTCTTGGTGGTGCTAATTAATAGGGATCCTAATATATAGAGTAAAGAGGAAGATGAACAGACGAAGATATGGCAGTAGAAGCCAGTAAAGAATTGCAGAATCGCCATGGCTGGCTGCAGTCCTTGATGCTACGGAGCACGCGCCCCAAAAAATAAATGCAAATACATTAAAGAAGAGAGGTCATGGTTTCTGGAGCTTACATAGAAAAGGGTACACAATCAAACACACCATCATTCTTTCTTGCGTCCCCTTCCCCAAGAAATGACAACTGAAATTCAGCATCAGCTCCATGGTGCACGAGGCTGCTATATACTAGTCATATCTTTTACTCTTTGAGAATGGAGCATTTTGTCATCAGAGAAAGTTCATTGCCACGCATACTCATGGGAGGATCTTCATCAATACTCTGATCTGACCCCTTGTGGGCATTATGTTCCCGTCTCAACTCTCTCAAGTTTTATTTATTAATTTATACAAATATATATACCATATTGTTCTTTTGGGTCTGAGCTGATATAAATCTTTGCTTTTTACCTCATCGGTTTTCGAGGATAGACAGGTTTCTAGAAAAATGTTGTACAGGCCTGTAAGAGAAGAAGCAGAAATTTAATAAACAGCAAAAATTTTCGTGGAGAACTGGTGTTTCTTGTTCCATTCTCCGGATTCTGCAACATAGAAAAAGTATAATGATTACATAGCCAACACAGGAACACTTTTTTAATGGTTTTTTTCTCCTTTATCTTTAAATATTTAACACTGGGTTGGGTGAAGGGTGATAAGCTTTTTGGCCTCCTTGAATTCAACTTGTAACAGTGTCATTCCCCTTTTTTCACAAGTCCTGACAGCTGCAGTACTGCTGCTGCTATCTTTCTCCAGTTTAACTTTTTTCAGATTGTGCTTGATTTTGACACTCACATCATGAGAAGATTTGCCTCTCTTTATCATAATATTTAACATTGGTTTTTTCCATCTGCCTTTCTATCTCTATCTATCTCTTCCTTTTTCCACACATCAGATACAATAGCCATTGTCGTTATCCCTCCACCCTCTTTCGTTTTGCGAAGATGACATCCTTCTTTGATCAACTTTTAGGCTTTGATTTGCCACCGCAGCCTATATCTTATCAAAAATCCTCACCTGCTAGTGGTGCAGCCGTAGAGGGACGCTTCCTTTTCTTTCGGGTAATCATACATCCTCCTCTCCTCTCTTATTTTCTAACCCCAAATCTCCCAAGACAAATCACAATATCATTCCATATCTTTTTAACCTTTCAGCTGCTGGCATGCAGTCTTGTTTCTTATTATTGTGCTTTCTTTATCCTTCATTAATTCCTCGAAAGAGACCGATTACTACTACAACATATATATAGAGAGAGATGATCACCAAACATTGCCCACTGCCTTTTTTCTTTTATTTATTTTCCATTTTATGATATACGGAGAATGGTCTCTGTGTTGTGTGTGTGCCTTCACACCATCTTCTAGACTTCTACTCTTGCATAACGTTACATTTTTCATGCATTGAAGCAGCTTAAAACACGGTTTGGATCTCGTCGATCCAAGCATAGACTCAAGATTTATTCCAACACCAATTCGTCTCCGTTATTATTCATGTGAAAAGAACACACATACACATGAACAATGTAACTCCCGAAACACCATACTTTTTTCCATTCGTATCCTACTACACCTAAATGGCTAAGCCTCGTCTTGTAGGCTCCTGTCCCAAGTGCAAAATCCGGGTGGGTACATGATCGAAATTCTAAAAGATATTAACAGGATACTCATCGTAAGAGACGCGGCAGGTTAAACATAAACCCGACGGAAGAACCATCGATAACATCAAGATTTCTATATTCCGGATTTATTTGTGGAGCGAATGGAAACAGCATTGAGTAGAAGATTTCAAATACTGCGGCGGAGAAATATATAAAACATCCAATAATGACCTGATATCAAGGCTGAGGATTGAAATGAGTGGTCTGAGGCCACAGCAGAGACTGAAGGGTTTGTATCGCCATGATCAGGGGATAAACAAAATCGTCAATGTCAGGAAAGAAAGCAATCATTAAATCGTTCTGTTCCTCTCAGAATATACGTATTGCAGAGAAAAACATTATTGAAAACAACAAGACAAAGAATGACGACACTTTGTTCTGTTTTAACTTTTTAAGTTAACCCATTGCTTTTTTACATGGTTGGCTTAACACATCAAAACAATACCAAAATACATTAATGATCACCCCTACTTTTGTTAACCGGATATAATTTAAAAACAAAAAAGCAGTACTACCCACCAACCAACCACGCTGTTCAACTGATGTTCATTACAAACACCTTCATTCGTATTATGTATATAACCATTCTGGTCGAGTAACCTAGCCCCCACTATGATCCAGAAGCAGAAGTGTTCCCTTGCAACATTTAGATCCGTGTTTATCTTGAGACAGTTGCATACAATTGACATCATAAATAATGACCACAAACTTGCAGAGCCTTCACATTCTACAGCACAAAGCAATTTTACGAACGCAAGGCGTTGAGAAATGGCCGTAAATTATATATACTAGAATATGATACCCGTACCAAGTCGCCGCAGAGTTATGCCATCTATTTACTTGATGGCAACTCCAGCATAAACAACCAACTTCATCTAAGAAGATCAGCATCGTTCCAATCCTCGAATTGGGAAACCAACAAATCATACACTCAACCAAAACAAGCAGCTAGGCAGTCATTTCAGAAAGCGGCTACCCACATCTTTGCAGCCAAAGAGTAAAATCTTACGAATATACCAACAGCTCCTCATCGTGTTGAATCCCAGTCTTCATTCACAATCAAACTAATTTGGGTATTAGCCTCACTGAAATACATATAAACATTTATATGTGCTTAGCCCATCTCCACAACTCTTCCAGAAACTCGAATTTCATCTTGATCTTCTCAACTCTCTAGATCTGAAAATAAAATTTAAACCAGCTGAATCATCAGATCATCCATCAGGTGCCTGTATTCACCTTGATCCTCGGCTTATTTGCAGGCCCCCGTCGACTCCGAGTTGAGTAACGTGGTTCTGACTGGGAATCTCTGTCTACATAACTTCTTGCATCTGGCTTACTTCTGTATCGAAATGTATGCCTTTTCACGTGAGGCTCAGATTTGGGGGAGTTTAGCCTCTTTGTTTTGTCCACTTCATATGACAGAGGCTCAATATGTTGCAGATCAGGTTCTGGAACAAACCCAATAGGCCGTTTGGCCTCATCCATTTTCCTAAACGTGATTGATATCCTGCGGGGAGGAGATGCACCAGGAAATAAAAATAAAATAAAATAAAATAAAATTTATTGAACAGAATCCACAATTGAACTATGCATTTATAAAGAACCAGAAAATCATAAAGCTTATACTACACCTCTTCGTAGGAACTGAAGGCACACAATGCTTAGCTACGTCAGCTCCATTTCCATTTAACACAAGAACGGATCTGCAAAAACAAATCGTCAATTTGAGATTTTTCCCTCATGACAACAAAAAAGGAGCAAAGAAACATATCAGGGAAACACATCTAAAAAGAATGCTACTTATAAAGGAAAACGGAAATCACAGGAAGTCTAACTAAAAAAGTACACACTGGGCTTACCCCACAGGCAGAGGAATTGAGACTGGACCTTCAAACTCGCCAGCACCCACAATCTTTAGGTTTGTCCCAAATAATATATGGCATTCACTAAGGAATGATACTGTGCAGAAAGGACGAATAAAATCATGGTTGTCAATATGAGGAGGTATGCAGTCCCCTTCTTCATAAATGTTGACAATACAACTGTCAGGAACACATGTTGGAGGAAGAACATGCCACTGAATCAGTCTTTTGATCATCACTTTGAACAGGGGAGGCAAAGGATCTACCAATGAGTTCTGAAGGATGCCTGGTGGATTGCCATCTTTATCCTGCCACCAGAAAAATAAAAAATTTCAAGTTTTTCTCCCTAAATATCAACTGCCACTGCTGAAGCACCATAAGTTGAAGCACTGGCATATATAAAACATAACTAACCATGGCATAGTTATAACAGCAACCAAATTGGATAGTAACACGTCCTTTTCCCTTCATCCACTTCTGCGGAGCTGTATATGTCCTCTCTGCAAGACAATTTGGAATTCCAGGTGATATAATGAAATATGCTATAGCAGATAAATGGAAAGAATTTGCAATGACAAAAAGGATGAATGATTTAGAATTGAAACAGCAAGAGCCACTATATGCTAAAGAAACCAATTCTTACAGACAACCCATCATGAACTGACAACTCGTTTTGGCAATTAATCAACCAATTAACTCAAATAAATCCATATTGCAAAGAAAATTGTAATGACAGCTAAATTAGGACGTGTCGCCACACAGAGAGGTGAGGAAGATTTCATCTTGAAATAATATAAGGTATACATCCACAATCAATTGTAAAAACCATAGGCACACCCCAGGAAGTAAATGACATACCCCAGACCACAAAGATTCTTCAAAACTAATATACCTTGCAGCCATTGGAAATTGCTACAGGCATACACAATAATTAAGTATCAAACATGCAACAGAAAGGACTTTCAAAGGGGCTGATTGCTTTCTGGACCCTATAATGCGGTTTCATTTGCCTGTTTCCATTTCCATCATAGATTTGGAGAAATTGCAAAGAATTTCAGATCTGATTCCGAGTTGGCATCAGGCTGAATAGAGGGAGGTCAAGAATGAGGGTGTCGCTCTAGAAGGACTTAATGAATAATAATTTTTTACGAGAAGCTCACACTATCAAAGCAAATAGGTAAGATCTACAATTTTGTACATAAAAAATCACTGCTGAATCATAAGATAAACACCTTATGTTAGACTCTAGACTCAAATCTTAATTCAATAAACATTAAAGTCCTACTAAATAAAGAACCTGTTTGCTTTTACAAAACAAGAAAAAGCATTTATTAAAATTCATCAACGCATAAAAGCTTTACTGATATTTTCAGGTAAAATCTGAATTATCGCAAAATCCTGATGCTTCAAAACTGCAGAAATATCATTGACCACCAATGACTCTTTTGGCTTCTGCTAGGAGGGGAAATTAAATTGAAACTTAAACTAATTTCATGGTCATCCCATTAGCACTGTAAGAGAGACTTGATCTTTTTGGTTTTAAAGAATAAATACTTTTTTGAAAGATGCATCACCACCTTCAAACATAACTATAAAATTATATTTTCAAATCCAGCACATATTTAAACACTAAACCTATTCACAGCTTCCAATTCAGAGGACTCCAGCCACATATACTGGAGCCATCGCAAACTTCCATGTCAAACATAGGATTCCAAAATCAAAATCCACAACAAATGTAAGGCACACAAATCAGCCAATATGCTAGTTACAGCGATTAATAATAACCCATTGCCCATTGGCAGCAGTCAACAGCATACACCATGAGATCATAAGAAAACAGGAAAAAGAAAAGGAAAAGAATTTGACAAGTGATTTTAAAAACAGCACAAATTAGTCAGAAATACATATAGCTAGAATTTAAATTTATAATCCAGCACTTTATTCTTCCTAAACTAATATTATCGGCACTACAGTCCAAATAAAATAATGCTGGACTAACATGTCCAATTGTGAAACACTAGTTTACCTTACAGCCTAATTGGAATTCCCAATATAAAAAACTCTAGTGATTTAAGTCATAACAGTAGCCATTTCTCAAACATAATGAGAACAACTACAATACCAGAAATAGTAATAAGAAGCAGAATAGTATATCTATGATATACCCAAAAAAAAGCATATCTATGCAACTAAACTGGAAATAAAAGAAATAGACCATTAAAAGAGAGATAAAAAATCACTAATTGGATAATCCAGAAAGATCATCAAACACTTCACTGGAAAACAAGTGGTTTGTCACTGTCAAATTCTGAAACTACAGGAGACCATAAAAATGGTTACCAATACGGAACATCTGCACACAATGGTTAGAGTGACACTGGTCCTTCTCTAGTACATTAACAACACTACCTTCAAATTACATTTACCAGGTTTGCAGGAAGGATGCAACACAGCTTAGTACTTTGTTTATCCATTACAACTTGGGACACTTAAGCAGCCTTCTTCTATTAGATAATAAGGAGCTCCCAATCTTTTCAACAGATTAACTACCCAAGTGAGAGGTAATATATTGGACATATATGCACATGAATATGAAATGAGGACAAATAAATACATGCGGATAAGCATTAATTTATGCTCTACGGGTAGGATAACAATACCAACCTTTCAACTGTCCGTCACTCCCCATCTGCTGATATTGGTACACACAGTCAACTATCCTTCTCTGCTCGGCACCACTAAAAATACCCTTATGGAGTTCCAGTCCCTCAAGAACATTGGTAAACTTCCCATTCACCCTCTCCAAAGAAATAAAGTCCTTTTTCCTTTCCACATTCATAAACCGAATGTACTCTCTCTGCTCCCTTGGCAATCTAGGACGCTCTTCAACCTTAGTTATCGTCAGTTGCCCTGTCGTATCATTCACATCCACCACCCGGTTGCTTACCTCCCGCTGTTCCTCTTCTTCAGCGAGCTCATCTTCCTGAGCCATGTCTGCCCACGACATATGAGAACTCCGGGCTTCCAATGATGGCGCTGCCGCAACTAATCCGCCTGTAGAAGATTCCATTATAGGTTTGGACAGCCCGTTCTCTTCATCCTTCCAGCTACCTAAGGAATTGGCGTCGCCCCCATCTCTCAAACTTCCTGTGGAATTGTTATCGCAATTATCATCACAGCAGTTTCCGTGTGATTCCGCCTCATTATCCAGAGGAGAAGAAGTCAATTGCTTTGGCGGCCCAACAAGTTCTACAGCAGTTAGCAATACAGAACGATCAAAATAAAGAAACCGTTA
This sequence comes from Passiflora organensis, assembly GCA_019739055.1. Classification (NCBI taxonomy): domain Eukaryota; kingdom Viridiplantae; phylum Streptophyta; class Magnoliopsida; order Malpighiales; family Passifloraceae; genus Passiflora; species Passiflora organensis. The sequence continues at coordinate 2,379,628 of JAEPBF010000029.1, forward strand.
ATAGTACACCAAAACCTAACGGCAAAGATCTAAAACAACTCCCCAAACACTGCACTGGAGTCAACGTTAATTGACAAGGAATAAATACTCTGCAAATTCCGTTCGAGTGTGTGGAGGAGTACGTAAGAGAAAAGGATATAAGTCATGAAACATATTCTGATTGGAAGGTTTAAGAATTCCAGTCCCTGACAAGGGTAAACCGGGGTACCTGCGTCCAGAGAGCGGATACGATCGGAGAGTTTATGGGTACAGCGATCGCAGAGATCTCGGGAGAGGAAAGGGAGCCACGTAGAGAGAAACTCCGATGCAATTCGAAGATCGGACGGTTGGTATTGCCCAAGGAAGGGATCATCCTTCTCGGCCGGTCTCGGCTCTGTCATGGCTCTTGATTCGTTTTGGCGACGGTTCGGAGAGAAGGACAGTGGAAGAACGAGTTGTACTTTATCTTTGTGTTTTTCTTTCCGTACTCGAACATATATAGATAGATATACATACAGAACACATAAAGGTGTGGGCTGCGTTTGGGTTCTAAGGCGGTGTCTTAAAAACCTTGGGTTGGGCTCCCAAAAATAAATAAATTAAAATTTTTTTTTTCATAATTATATCAATATTAAAGTGTTTTACCCAAAAAGCATCAATAGTAAAAATACTTTATTCCATAATAAATATGAAGTATATACTAAAAACAAAATAGAGGGAATGCTCGTTTATTGCAATTTAATTATTAAAATTAATGGCTATCATACGGCGTATGGGCATTCTGCTACATCAACCAAAGTCCAGCCCCACATAAAGACGATAAGCTCCCAACTCCCAAGCAAATCCAACCAGTTACTTCCGCTAGCACAGAACAGCAATGGAAGCAAGAACCCTTCAATACCTCGCTTCGACAACCCTTCCCATCCACACAAACACTTTAACGTCAGCAACGAAAGCAAATCGAACTCAAATTTTGTTGACGCGCCGTGGACGGTATTCGAGAGTCAATTCAACAGACAACACCGACAACAGTTTCACACCACCGCCAATCCAGCCCACCATGACGCCACCGGACGCTGTGGAGATAAGGTTTAAACGTGGGTCGAGAAAGAGAAGGAAAAATCAGAGGAAAGATGGTGTCAACGGTGGTCTACAAGCGAAGGCTAAGGTTCCTGATCCTCCCAAGAAGTGGGAGGACATGAGCCTCAATGAGAAGGCAGTTGAGCTCTATGTGGGAGAGAAGGGCTTGCTGTTCTGGCTTAACAAGTTTGCTTATGCTTCCATTTTCATTGTGATTGGAGGTTGGATACTGTTCCGATTTGTGGGTCCTGCCCTCAATCTTTACCAGTTGGATACTCCTCCTCTGTCTCCGTCGTCGATTTTAAAAGGTTGATTCACCATACCATTCGAGAGAAGGCTTTCTGCCCGGTTGCTTCTTTTCCGTCGAGGTTTTGTAGCTTGTCCAATGAATATGAATGATTTGCGTAAATGAAACGTGATTTTTTGGTTTTAAATTTTTGCTTGGTAATCGTAGAACAGGGTTGCTCGAAGTGCGCTAGGATATACTTCTGTATGGAATCAAACATGTCTGTATGTTTTTCGCTTATATGGAATCAAACATTAAAAAGGTGAGGCAGATAAATAGACCGCCGTTTTATCGAGATGAGATTAACTATGTGATCATATGGAAATTTTTTAATTAAAAAAATTAAAAACAGATTCTTAAAAAACCGGTATTAACTGATCTGACCAAATTTTTAATGTATTTAAAATTAAAATTTACAAAATTGATTGGACATTGATTCTAGTTTAATCAGGGTCAGTGGATTTTAATATTATTGATATTATTGTTTCCATGGCATAATACAACTATTTATCATGATTAATCTTTTTCTGAATTTCAATGATATTTTTCATCATCTAGTGCCAACTTAGTGCTAACAGACACTCATACACCTTACTAGATTCATCAACCTTGAAAAATTGGAGGATGACTAGTCGGGGTGTCCAAATAAATTCGAATCCAACCAAATAAGATTGGTTTAATATACAGTCGGTTTAAATACAAATATAAAGAAAACTTTTGAGATTTTTATATATTGCACCAAGCTATAATAAGTATTAGTTTACACATGGTAGAATATTATGAAAGTCCAAAATATATAATTAGTATTATTTACTTAAATACAACCTGAAATATTCATAGATCTTGATCTCATTTTCTATATTATAATTCAAACTGGTTATAGTGGGTATTACATGTGCCTAGCTTGTATGCAGAATGATCAAACTAATGCTCATTCAATGATTTAGTGAAAATATCTATAGGTTGATCAAGTGTTGTCATATGGTGAAGTTATATATTTCTCTCTCTTTTTTTATAATTTTTCACTAATAACGTGACAATCCCCCTCAATATGCTTGGTTTGTTCGTGACAAACGCAATATTGAGTGTATAATGACAATCACAGCACACTTTTGAAGTATTGTCTTGTACATTCAAGAATTTTAACAAGCTTTTCAACCATATTACCTCAATAGTTGTGAGTGTCGTGGCCTTGTACTCGGGATCTGCTAATGATCTTGATATTTGGATACACCCAATTAGAATGTGATCTAAAGATATGATGGATAAATATTAATGTTAATGTTAAAATGAGTTGAAATGAATGTTAGGATTCTTAATGGGTGGAGATTATTTGTGCATTAATTGTATCTCAAAGACGCACTTGATTGATTTGTGGCGCATTGGATTAGGTGTCACACCCCAGACACCAAAATCTTCACAAGACAACCACCATATGCCCACCATATACGCTATTTTAACACTCAACAATGCATATAATAGTCCTACAAGGCTAATGGTACAAATTAAAACGAAGATATTAATTAAAATAATTTATCGATATATTGAGCAACAGAATTACAAGGGAGAAACGATGATGTCCGAGTATCATTGATGAATATTTAGTCTAGCAATTAGTACCCAGGAATCAAATTATTACGATGGCTCTAATATACTCGACAATCTCGGGGAAAAAACCATGAATACGATACTCGTAAAATTACCTCAATTGCACTTTTCGATAGTCATTTGATTTGTCGTTTCATTCTTGTGATGCTTGGAAGCGAACCTCTAATTATCATCCCTGTATTTCATGCCAATATATTGGCAGAATCCTGCCATTATACTGCTCGATCCACTGACAATGCCAAAACGTTAAGTGATGGTAGCTCCACATGACCTTTCCCACACTGCAAGATCTTGATCAATAATTAAATTAATAATAAAATAAATAAAAACTCGTTACATCCTTATTACCTCGTGATTGACGTCTTCACGCCACGCTACCAGACCCGGAGAGCTCTCAAGGATTGCATAGGTTACCCTATGTGGACTCGATGCATTCCTCATGCTGATGACAATTCCCGGATGTACTCGAGGTATTCATGCATCTCAGTCATAGTATGGCACATTCATGCATTTCATATCATGTTATGCTACTCAATGTATGCTATATTAATAAGTATGCTCGACATATCATTTATTACACATATGCACGCAAGATTTCAATTAATGAATTCTTATAAATCACAAGTCAATATTCATGCCAGTAATTTATCAAAATAAAGGAAATTCTGTCCACTCACGGGTTTTCGAATCCCAATTAGCCGGCGATGGTGTTCCAGACTGATTCCTCAAAGTCCTGCCATTGTAGAATCCACCTACGCCCAACGATCCCACATTCTCAATAAACCATTCACATATCATAACAGATCAAATAATGTGCTTAACTCTTTAACTTGACATGTCACGACCTGGTCCCTGGACCCATGGCCCAGCGGGCCTGGACGTGCATGTGTGCGTGATGGATTACAACTGCAACGCTCAATGAGGCTTTTAACCACATGACCCAAAAGATGCATCTTGTTACAAATGATACCATCACACAAGACATATAAGCCCAAAACCTTCCCTGCTCCTTTCCGATGTGGGATTGGGTAACCTAACCCCCCTACGGGCTGGGTCTCACATGACACGTTCTACTCGACAATCGACTTGAGACCCAAGCGGGTGATTTTTCTTTTTTTCCTTAATTTTTTAAATTTTTTTCAATTTAATTGACTTATCAAATCAAATCAAATTTATGCAAATTTGATATCATTATACTCAAAATTAAATCTAGTATTTTCTGTAATTTTCTCATTTTTTACTATTTTTCCCAAATTTTATAAATTTTATGGCTACTTTTTCTATTTTTGAAATTTATTTAATTCAGGCCAATCAGAAGGCTACACGTGGCAGTGTTGTTGTTACCAAACCTAATTCTGAACCTACATGTGGCGGCACTAGGAGCTGGCGGCTTACTATCTGGAGCTGCCAGGACGTGACACGAGGCTCCATAAAAACGTGCCACGTCGCCCTACACCTATACCTTCAAATGGACGATACATCACCTGCATATTGTCAAGGGACTAGAGTTTTGCAGAATAGAAACTCTCTGTGCGGTCTTAGACTATTGCTCTTACAATAAACTAAATCAGTCTTCCTTACAAAGCTAGCTAGAATACTAAGCTTAGAACATAACCAAAAGAGAGAGACATAAAAAAATTGAGAGAAAACTATAAACTCTCAATATTATAAGAATTGTTGGATGATTACAAATGAGGGGAGGCACCTCTTATATAGCCAATACAATTTTCTAATGAATGGTGGAGATTGAGTCAACCGATCTAACGGTGTATATACAAAGATATACAAGGCAAGCATTAATAGTTGACTTCCCAGCTATGGTAATCTTCGATTACATTGATTACCTTGATTCCCCAAATCGGATCTCTTATATGGCAAGAACGGAATCCTATTGAATTACCCAATTGCCTCTGATTGATCTTCAATTAATATGTCAATTCTCCTTCATTGGGGGTCTCGGATTGAGGGATGTGTCATGCAAAAAGCCGAGTAGCATGTAATTTAACTTTGGGTTGTGATATTCTCCCCTACCAAACTCAACAACGTCCTCGTTGTGTGCTACCTCAAAAATTTATTGATCTTGTCTTAATATTGCCAAAGATCGGATTCACTCCCCTAACTAGTCTCATTGAGGGATCACCTTTCCAATGAACTAGATACTCCGTATGGTTCATATGCTTTCCGCTCACCCACCTTGATAAAATCTCATCAAGGTATTTGTCATGAGTCTTGATGGCTGCAAGCTCCACCCTTCTACTGAGAGCATCCGCCACCAAGTTTACCTTCCTCAGCTTATACTCAAGTATATAATCAAACTCTGCCAAAAAATCTTGCCACCTTGCTTGCTTCGGCGATAGCTTCTTTTGCGTAAGGAAGTAGCTTATGACAATGTTGCCAGTCTTGACAACGAACTTGCTCCCAACAAGTAATGTCTTCAAACTCGCAAGCAATGCACCATGGCTATCATCTCTTTTTCTTGCACCTTATACCATCTCTCGGTATTATTCAGCTTGCAGCTCTCATAGCCAATTGGGTGTCCTTCTTGCATCAAGACACTACCAATTGCAAAATCTAAGGCATTCGTCTGTACCTCGTATAGAAGTAGATGGTTGGACAATGTTAACATTGGCTCCTTCACAATGGTTGCCTTCAAAGAGTCAAATGCCTCTTGACATCCACTAGACCAATCTCATGTATTGTTCTTCTTGAATAACTCGGTCAAGGGTATGGCAATGGAAGAGTACCCTAGTATGAACTGCCAATAGTAATTGGCCAACCCCAAGAAGGAATGAAGATTCGTGACCCTCTTAGGTGGTTGCCAATCCTTGATAGCTTGGATCTTGACGCCATCCATGTTGATGCTTCTTCTGCCCACTGTGTGATCGAGAAAAGTCACCTCTGTTTGGCAAATACAAACCTCTCCCGCTTGACATACAACTCATTGTCCCTCAAAGCTTGAAACACCATCCTTAAATATTGGATGTGCTCCTAAAATGTGTGGTTGTACATCACTATGTCATCCAAATACACAACAACAAAGCGGTCTAAGAACTTGTGGAGCACTTTGTTCATTAGTGTGCAAAAGGTAGTTGGTGCATTTGTTAAACCAAATGGCATGACCAAAAATTCATAAGAACCATATCGTGTGACACATGCGATCTTAGCCTCATCTCCCTTTGTTATGCGGACTTGATAGTAGCCTGACCTCATATCCAACTTGGTGAACCATCTTACATCCCTAAGTTGATCGAACAAGTCAACAATGAGAGGAATGAGGTACTTGTTCTTCACTGTCATCTTATTCAAGGCTTAGTAGTCAATGCACAACCTCAACGATCTATCTTGCTTCTTTTGAAAAAGCACGGGTGCTCTGTAAGGTGCTTTGGATGGTTAGATGAAGGCTGCATCCAACAACTCCTTCAAATGTCTCCATAATTCAGCTAACTTCGGAGATTTCATTCAATAAGGGGCTCTTGCAGGTGGCTTGGTCCCGATTTTTAATTCGATGGCATGGTCTACCTCCAATATGGATGGTAGCTTCTTCGGGAGCTCCTTGAGTATCACATCGTCAAACTCCCCTAGAACTTCCATAACTTGGATGGGCACATCGTCCTCAGCAGTTGTGCCTTCATCCATCACCAAGGCAACTAGGAATGTGGGTTCCAGCTTCCTTACTCCTTTCTTCAGCTACATGGCTGAAAGTATTTTTGCCTTCAGCTCCTACTCTCGAGCAACAGGCACCACACAACACTAGCTTCTTTCCAAAAGAATGAGGGTGTTGGTGCAGGGTATCAGGACTGCTCTAGTTTAATCCGAGAATTGTATCCCCAACATAATCAGAAATTCATCCATAGAAACAATGAAGAAGTCAAGTTTATATTTCCTTTCTTCTATTTGTAGCTCGACCCCTCGGGCTACTCCAAAGATTAGCTGGGTTGTAGTGTTCACTGACTTCAGCCAACCTTTCTCCTCTTGGAACTTGATGCCAAGTCGTTGTGCCTCCTCCTTCTTCATGAAGTTTTGGGTCACTAGTATCAATCAATGCACATCCCTCCCTTGCACAATGGGCCTAGCAAATATTCTCACAGCTTGCTCCACCTTGGCACCATTGGTTAAGATTTTAACAACACTCAACAATTGTATGGAACTCATCTTTGGGGCCTCCATCTCTTCGACCTCCATAGAAATTGTTTCTAACTTGTTTCTCACTGGGTAATCCAGAGCTTTATGTTGTCCCTCACATAGAAAACAAGAGAGCTTGGGTCTCTTGCCCTTGCTGCGATTTTCACCTCCCCCTTGTGTGGGTTTGGGTAGACGTGAGGACTTGAAAGACTTGAAAGGTTTCTCCTTCACCTCCTTAACTTCGTGGACTGTTCCCTCACCTTTAGCCTTATAGTTGTAGAACTCTTAGGCTTAGGTGGGATAAAACCCTCGGGTCTTCTCTCGAACTCCGCTAAGGATTTAGCCTTAGTAATATCATTATTGAGCTTATTGATGTTGTGCCCAATAAACACATACATGGCCTCTATCTCTAACATGTATGGGATCTCCAACAGGACTTCCGTAAACTCCCTAATGTAGTCTTAGATATCGTCCTTGTGGGACAACTTGCGAAGCTTCTCCCTCGTTTCTAGCTCCACATTTCTCAATGAGAATTGAGCTCTCAGGAGCCTTTTGAAATCTTCTCACGTCTCCAACTTCAAGGTGCCATGCTGTGAGGACCCGTACCCGGTAACTAGGAGCCTCACCGCCGTGCAACCCCGGTTGTCCCAACTGGTAGACCAAGCGGAACTACACAAGGCTTAACCGTAAAAGTCTGTTACGCTAATCGTAATAAATACACAACATATGAATTTTTATTTTTTTTTCAAAATATGGCACGCATCAAATTATACTCGGCATAACCAACAAACAACGGAGTAACAAACACATGCAGCGAAGATAACAAATCACATATAACGGGCCATTCGGCCTTAAACATGTAATACCTCGAGTCCACACTCACAGATTCCCAGAAACTCAAAATAACATCACTTCTTATATATATCAGCACAATGCACAAGTATCCAAATATACAAAAAGATGTGAAAAATGCCGAGTCAAAAAAAAAACATGCATGTGCATTTGTCCAGTCCTACGACCAATACCGGAATAACAAACTCGAAGTTGAATAGCTATCTCTCACAACTTAGTCCTGAAACAAAACAATAGAGAGATCAAGGACCTCAGTGGAAGTTACCGCGTCATAAGCATAAACGGTGGAATGGAGACAAAACCAAATCATAGTATCAAACATTTATTCAAACCATTACAATCTATGTTCTTCTATGTATCCATCCTAAGTGCACACACCAAACGTCATAAGGAAAATAAATACAAGAGATCCATAAATCACAGCTTTGATATTTGGCTACTATGCCCAAAATATAACGGGGTGGACACAAACTACTTTCACGTAACCCCCGCTAAAGGGGTTACCTAAAAGCCTACCGATGGTTTTCAGTTGTACCATATATATAAACAAAATCCCACCATTAGTATTGTCCAAAATTGAATGGAAAAACACAAGCTATCACATTCAATTTTGAGCACACGTAGATATAACGTCGTAAAATATATATGAAGCATTTGTAAAGCCTTTCCCTTCATAGTGCACACAACATTCAATATACATACATATATCCAACCATACCTCTCCAAGGTAAACAAATGTCCTCTCTATAAGGACTCCATATACTTACCTAACTTGATCAAGCTCGTCAATTCCAATCGGTACAGTGCCTAGAAAATATTTATATTTGGTACTCTTTTTTTTTTTACGAAAACATAATGCACAACACATAGCACAATTCATCACACTCAAAAGAAGACTTTCCGGGGTTAAAAACACTCATTCAGGGGTTACAAAAGGGTGTGAACATCATCGGGATCCTTAGTGGAAATCGGGAGGTCTGATCGGTTAGTGACCAAATAGTGAATTTATCACGTATGAGTTATTAAATCAAAAAATTCATCATATATTCCATGCATGCAATTAAACATTTCCAGCTTGTAAAACAGGTGTCAAACATCTCAAAATAATATTCAAAGTATTCGGCCACAATGAGAATCATGTATGTGGAAATGAAAAATCACATCGTATAGTAGGTCACAAAACACGTATGAAAATTCGTATGCTTTTAATCCATTTCTCGAAGTGGACTGGAACAATATATTTTCTTTTTAAATCTCCTCTCACTTCTCATGCCCAATAACACATGTATCATCATAATATTATCACAACAAATCACCCACAAGGGACTGCTCACCAAGGGTAACAATAAACACAACTCTCACAAGGGAAGTATACACCAAACAAGTCAGCATGCTTCAGCTTTGAATATATAGTTGATGCATTCACACATGGAAAGTATATTATGATTCTAATATAAATGTTAAACACAGGTCAAGTTTCGCCTCCATTCAAACCAAAAACATTTGATCATTTGATTCTGAAAACAAAACATTTCGCGTATGCAAATGAAACATAAACTCCCACCTCTCGTCGCGTCGACGGTTCTCCAACAATATCCTTGCCTCTACCGCTCGATCCGGTACCGCCTAAACAAGCACAAACCATACAGCCATACTAAGCATAACCAATCAAGGAATCAAATGGAAAATAATTGAAAGCAATCCTATGGATCCTCTCACGCTGCACACACTTCTACATTTTCCTATCCAATCTAAACAACTACATCACAACACTCCTTACATTCAGATACTCTCATTACCAGCTCAACATCAATTCCTCACATAATCAACACGTTTCCTCTCAATACTGACTACAACCACTCAATTAACATGAATAAACACACCAACATGATCAATAACATGAAGAAACAACCCCCTGATACTGTTCATCCGGAATTCATACAAGAATCATAGGTTGTTTTCATGCATTTCCATCCATCAAAAACACTTAATCACATCACTAGCAACCTAATAAACTAACCAATCCAAAAAGAAAACCAAAGATTAAGCATTTACCAACAACTCTGAAATTTTCGGCCAAAATGATGAACACCTCAAAATCAGGCCTTAGACCCCAATGTAACAGTGGAAAAGTGTAGAAAATTGATGGGAAAGTGTTTTGGGACAATCCCCCACAAGTTTTTAGGGTCAAATTGAACAAAGTTTGGATTTTGGTAGGTTGGAAGGGTGAAGGAAGGAGAAAAACGGGTTAGGGTTGGTGATGAGTGTGTGTTCTGCTGGTCACTTATGGAAGAGGAGTGTTTAAAGGATGAAGTGTGGGCTTGTGCTGATGGGTTTCGGGCCCAAAAGTTCAACAAGGCTGAAACGTGAAATCGAAGGCCCGTTTCATCACAAATGAGCCCAAGTGACACGTGAAATGTCCATCAAGTGTCCCAACAACTTCTTTGAGTATATATAAAGCCATAACATAAGGGCTGGGAATGGAAAAAAAAATGGCAACAACCCAATACACAAAATTTTGGCCCAAACGGCTCGCGGTCGCTCAAAACGGACCAAAATCAACCTGGTTTGTTTTCCACTGACTCCACCTCGATCGTCTAACCTATCTCACTCACAATCATACTTAAACACTCTCAGATTTACTATAGGTTACTTAAAGGCTTCCTACGGCCGTGTTCACAACCAACCACTTAGCATCGGCGCGCTGCCGCCGGCACTAACGCTACTGTTAGCGCTGGCACTGACCGACACTACAATAGACGGAATCTCACATGCTCAATTTGAGCATGCTTTATCCTCCACCAGATTGTGGCACTATCGATAAGATACAGCGAGGCTTGGGAAAGTCAATCTCCATCGCTCTCCATGCCTACCACTAGTGAAAAGGAAGTTGTCCACCTCCTCGGCATTCCTCGTCCCGTCAAATGACTTCGGCTTTGGGACATCCAGCTTCACCTTGGGTTTGGTAACCCCATGCTCCATGCCTTTCTTACATTCATTCTTGATTTCAGCTAAATCATCTTTGAACAAAGTAATTTCAGCAAGAAGATTTACCTTGAAATCATATAACTCTTGCCTCCAATAGTTGATAGCAATGAGGGCGCCTTACATCTCCCCATGAAGCTCATTCATCTATGCGTTGGCTATACTCCTCAAGATTACCGTTGTCATTGGCAACCTTCATCTCCATCCGATTGATCCTTGCCTCTAATGATGATAGATGATCCAAAGTCTTTATTCTCTTTTTACTAGGTTTGGGAGCATGTTGGGGTGGTCTCCCTATACGGACCTCCTCCACCTCCTCAACAACAAAGATGTTGACATTTGCATCAGTAGGCATCTCCATTTCTCTCTCAAAGAATTGAGCCTTAGCTCCACTACCAACTATCACGGGACTAGAGTTTTATGGAATAAAAACTCTTTGTGGGGTCTTAGACTATCGTTCTCGCAATAGGCTAAGTCAGTCTTCCTCACAAAGCTAGCTAGAATGCTAAGCTTAGAACACAACCAAAAGAGACACACAAGAGAATGAAGAGAAACTACAAAGTCTCAATATTGCAAGAATTTCTGGATGATTACAAATGAACGGAGGCACCCCTTATATAGTCAATACAACTCCCCTATGAATGATGGAGATCAAGTCAACTGATCTAGCAGTGTCTATATAAAGACGTACAAGGCAAGCACTAATGGTTGATTTCCCATCTATGGTAATCTTCGATTATATTGATTACCTTGATTCCCCAAATCAGGTTTCCTATATGGTAAGAACGGATTTCCATTGAATTATCTATTTTCCTCTGATTGATTTTCAATTAATATATCAATTCTCCTTGATTGGGGATCTCGGATTGAGGGACGTGTCACACACAAAGTCAAGTGACATGTAGTTTGAATTTAGGGCGTGACAATATGCATGCGACATGTCGCTCGACCCATCACACAGACTACATGTCACATGAAGAAGCCTCGGACGATATGTCATCCAAGGTTGTCTTCAACCTAAGGTTAGCCAGTGATCACCTATAGTTCAAGCCGGAAAATGGCTCGAAAGCCGGAAAGTACCCTACACCTCACACACACGTTCATATCTTGCAAAAACTACATCAAATCGAGGCTTAAAACATTTCGGATCCAATCCCATCAAAACCTATCGACCTTCGCTATCTAAAACGACCAAATCGGAGGAAAAAGTTACCAGGATTCCGGGCACAAATTCTTACATGAAACCGACCAAGAAATCGTCATATTTATCTCAAAATGACACGGGCGAGTTTGTGGAAGTGAAGGGAAGACTTTGGGAGCAAAATTCTTGTTTGATACACACTGGGACGAAACTATCAGAAATCTCGATTTAATTCATTTTTATTCCGGTCAAGCGGTGGGGGTGGACTAGCGGGTGTCCTAATGTCCAAACGACGTCGTATGGGCTTGTAGTCAATGCGGCATCGTTTCAGAAGAAATGACGCTCCCTAGTCCCCTGTTCATCAAAACGACATGGCCTGTAGCCTTTTTGACCAACCCATGTCAAAACGACGATGTAGCCCGTCATTTTGACTATTATATTAATAATTAATATTATATTATATAATAATACTAATTATATTACTTAATTTCTTAAATTTAGTATAAAATTCATAATAAATCACATAAACTTCTGAAAAATACACCAAAATTTTCTTTGGATCCCTTATAAATAGAGGAATCCATAAAACCAAAAAAAATTCTAATAAATACTTAATTTACTAAAAATAAAAAACTTCATAATTTCTCTTTGAAAAATCATAAAAATTACAAATACTCTTCTGAAAATTCTTCAAAACTTTATACAATCTTAAATACATGTCATAGACCAAGGTCTTAAAATTCCAAAATCATTAATAGAACTCTATTTTTGATTTTTTAATCATAATTAAATAATTACGATAAATTCTGAAAATTACAAATTTTCCTAAAAAATAAGTCTATTCTATTTCCTAAGTCCGAAATCAACACCGATTCATGAAGGTAAATCTCATTAATCTCATTAGTCCTTAAATGGGCTTTCTAACACAAATAACTCGAAATTTTCCGATCTTCACATCAGTCATATAGATTTTAAAGCATAAGATATGTGTCTCTGGCAATCGGAGCATAAGTAACAAAGGTCCTGATTTTTGTATCTATGGAGGCTATTAATCATCCTTTGATGAAGGAGTTGCATCGGTTCCAAGCTTCTATTTGAGCCACATTATTTTACAATCGTGCGAGTGTACCGTCTACAAAGCCAGGCTTCATAGTGGTTTGGAGATTATTGTATAATATAAATGCTCATGCAGTGAAATTTTCACTCATAAGAATAGTAGGACTGACGGAAAAAGTAGAATTATCTAAGTTAGTAATATAATATGGTAAAGAAAGATTAGATATGAGATTTGTTGTGTATGTGTTACCTTTCATATTTTGTGTTGTGGATAACATACTATTTTTGAAAGAGTTTGACTCAAAAATGCCTACTCAGCTATCATGAAAGACTCGTAGATTTTGATCTTACTTTTTTATATTATAATTAAAGCTGGTTAAAATGGGTATATATACATAAATATATCAAAAGGTATTAAATTATGAATAACTATTATTTCAGATGTTATCTTGCTCAATAAATACAAAATATCAATCGTATTCATACACAATATATCCATTATTTATATTTCTCCCTTAGATCACACACACAATCCTCAATACAACCATAATAATCTTGTAAAATATGAATAAATTATATAAAATTAATTAAATATATTTTTATAAAAAATCAATTGGATATTTATATCATATGCAAAGATTAATATGTATTTGACTTTCTCCGGTATTATGACAGAAAAGATATAAGGATTATGTTGAGAAATTAGAAGGTTTTAGGCATCCTAAAATTAAGTTTAGTTTAATTTAAATTATTGGCCTTATGAATCCGAAATAGGAATAACAATTTAACCCAAACTATAGATACCCATCCGACCTATATTAGATCAACATGCATTTGGTCCAAATTGATTAGGTATAGGTTGAATTTGGTTAAAAACGAAATGATATAATGAGTAAGAATAAAATATAAATTTGATGTAAATTTGCTCCCACTCAATTATATATAATATATAATTCTTAATAATAATAAATATAAAAATTTATTATTTATTATTATTAAGAATTATATATTATATATAATTAAGTCGAATCAAATTTATATCAAATTCATAATTAATAAATATAAAAATTTAATATTTATATTTTAAAATAAATATTGAATAAATTTAAAATTTTTTAACTTTGATTGATCCATAAATAACTAAAAATTTATTAATTTATAATTTTAATATCCATTTAGATTTGAGTATAATTTAAATATATAAATTTGGATAGTCCTAATAGGAAGGGATGCCAAAAATACTGGCGGTAATCCAACTGCGCCAACTCAAGATTACCGATTTTAATTTTATGGCGGGAGAAAAACCAAACGAAATAGGTGAAATTGAAAGTTTGAAATTCACTTCGACTTCCACTTCCGCGCTGCCGATTCAAGACCGTACAATACGCGTTCGATGTTCAGTTTATCAACGGTCTCGATTAAAAACTATTTTCTAAGTTGAATATCCACGCTGGCAATCCACACATACGAGAGGCCAAACCGCAGCCAATCTCAGATACGAGGATCGAGAATTATAACCATGGATGAAGCCATATCGAACGGCTATCAGTGAGCACCTAGAGAAACCGCGATTTCGAAAGCCTATGCGTTTCTGCTCCTATTTAAGCCCAGCCAAGCATACATTTACATCGCTAACAAATCTTTAATTTTCAATCGGAGTCAGAACTAGGCCAATCTTTTGAGTTCAGGAGAAGATGTCAGGTAGGGGAAAGGGAGGCAAGGGATTGGGAAAGGGAGGGGCAAAGAGGCACAGGAAGGTGTTGAGAGATAATATTCAAGGCATCACAAAGCCAGCCATTCGCAGGCTCGCTCGCCGAGGAGGGGTTAAGCGTATAAGCGGTTTGATCTACGAGGAGACAAGAGGCGTCCTCAAGATCTTCCTCGAGAATGTGATTCGCGATGCTGTAACCTACACTGAGCACGCCAGGAGGAAGACCGTGACTGCCATGGATGTTGTGTACGCTCTCAAGAGGCAGGGTCGCACTCTCTATGGATTCGGGGGTTAATTTTCTCATTTTTTCTATTTAGCTTCGATGTGTAAGCGAATGAACTAAAGCATATGATTATGGAATGAAGTGCTAGTTGTTTTATTCCGGACGGCCCTTTTGGTAGTTTTTATACTTGCCTGCCATGTTTATATGTGAATCTGAGTTTGCCTGTTTAAATTTCTCTAATCATCCCTGATTTTCATCATAGCCATTAAAGTTGAACACTGAATAATTGAGCGACTGATTTGACGGAGCTATTAAAGAATTTGGTTTCCTGTTATTAGTGTAAAGTTAAATTTGGTAAATTCTGTTTCCACATTAAGCAAATGTCTGCTTTCTAAATTGGATCTGTTTGGGGAAAAGCAGAGTATATTTCATTCTACCGTATAGATACAAACTATAATTTGTCGGAGCGAAGGTCTTGGAGTCTAGTTTGAGTGATGAGTATGGATACGACTATACAGGATATAACTATAGTTGTATTGCTATGTGAAAGACTTGTCAACTGAAGCATTCCTGACCAATCCCGAGAGAAGACCAACAATGAGGGCACTGTTATAAGTGGTGGGTTCCGCTTGCATCGAGTTGTTTCGGAGATCAATGTAGCTTTCGTTCAGGAAGGGACCCCCAACTAGTGCACCAATAGCTATATTTGGGTTGGGGTTGGTTGAATTAAGCCATATGAATCCATCACTGCAGCCAGTTTTGGCATCGATTGGAATTGAAGAACCCCTGTGGTGTATAAATTGGGGATAGTCACTCCCATATCCGACAAGATAACTTAGGTGCATAGGATTATGACCTAAAACGTAATCCGCCTGGAAGTAATTTCATTTGGATCAGAAGTTAAAGAAACGAAGGCTGCTAGTGGGGGGAATTTGATGTTGGAACCGTGAAGGCAGAAGCATACCTGGGAAATGGCAAAGTTGCGTAGATCGTCTGGTGTGTAGAGTTTCCCATTGCACTGCAGAGTTGTAGTCCGTGACTTAAACATGTAATCGCTGAATAGTAGGGCTAGGAATGCAGAAGCCACAGGATGTTGCAGGGAGTTAAATTCTGAGATCCATATCAGGCCACCTGGACAGAAAAGCAGTCACCAGTACATGTATATGAATGATGAATCAAGTGGGTGCTTTGTTGTTAGGTAATTATTATCAGCAAACAAATTACATTCTGTTCTGCTGGAGGTGGCTGTTGGTGAATCTGGGAGGAGTGCACACATAATGTCCTCGGATGTTTTCCGGTACATTTGGAGATAATTAAGCTTCTCCTTATCGGACATGTCTTTTGTACCAAAGATATGTATCCTGGACAGCAGAACCTGTTCCAAAGTGGGAATAATGTAAGCTTGAATTTGCGAGTGTGTAAAATCAGACTGCAGCTTATCTATCCGTCACATCAAATGCTCATTGCATCGTTTTATACCTGAGTTCCAGCATGCTTGTCATCCCAACTAAACCAACTTGTGCTTCCCCAATTGGCAAATTGTGTCCCATGTACTTCAGTTACGTAGTTTATGTAAAACTCCTCTCTCGTTGCATGATAAAGCCAGGCAGCTGCCCACAAGAGTTCATCTCCGTATCCTGTGGAGTTGTAATATATCTGCAACTGTGGAACGCTGGTGCTATAGGAACCTCTGTAAGTGTCGGCAAAAGCAAATAGTTGCTTGGCATGCATAAGAAGCAAATCGGAGTAAGATGAGTTGATTTTTCTGAAAACAAGAGATGCTGATGCCATAGCAGCCGCAGTTTCTGCGGCAACCTCTGTCCCGGGGAATGACGTATTGACTTGGGTAAGGGGTCTGTTCTCTGTTGTGGTTTCAGGTCTTTGCCAACACTTATGATCTATTTCAGGATCACCCACCTGAAACGGAAATTCATTCATTCTTTTAATTCCTTTGATCGAAATTCATTCATTCTTTTAATCAAAAGACGTTCTAAATTTGGTAAAGTGGAGCAACTGTACGAACATGAATCCACAGTGCTTAGTTGGGGACAAGCAGGAACCTGAATATAAAGAACATCTGCAGAAGGATGAGCATTGAGGAGATAATCAGTGATCCATTTTAGTGAATCGCGAGCATTTTCCAATTGTTTCGCTGCATTCATACCGTCACCATATTCCAGAATCGCCCATGATAACATGGTTGTTGTGAAAGCCATGGGAAATCCAAACTTGACTTGATCCCCAGCATCATACAATCCCATGGATAAATCCAGGCCTTCCACTCTTCCATCCTGCAACCCTGAATCCCCTCTCCATGAAATTTCGTTGTTCACCAACTTACCAGCTGCAAACAACAAATCAACAGCTGATTACATAGCATCTAGATATTTCCTTAAAAAAAACATAGCATCAAGATATCTCATTCGATTAAGACTATTTAAAACAAAAAAAGAAGAGCTACTGATATTATCGAAATCCCAAAGACTAAAAGATACCAACATTTCTGGACATCGAAGAACTGCATGGCTACTTGGAGAGCATCAGCGTATTTCTTCACAGTGGGGCCATGATTATGTGATGGGCCCTTCTTAAACAGATCAAATTCTTTGAAGAGAGTGAGCAGTCCTGTGACTAGAACAGCAACTGCAAAAACTGCCACCAGCAACCAAACCCAACCACCCTTTGATTTTGTTTCCTCACCTACTTCTTTATGTTTACTCGTCATTCTAGGCTCAACAGGTTTTGTTTATTCAAGCATGCAAAAAAACTTGAGCTAACTCAGAAGTCTGAGCGGAGTTGTTTTCATAGAATTCGATATTGTTGGATTTGTGGGTTGAGTTATTTATAGAAAAATCTTCAATCCACTGTAATATGCGGGAATTTGGAGGCTTGTGCAAAGAATCTATGCTACATTCTTATATGGAACCACAACGATGAACATTGACAAATGTGAGCAATATAATACTCGGGGAGTTGCTTGTGTGGGCGGTCAGATGCGGCCGAGGAAGATACCGTTACAGAAGATAGACCGGACAAGAGCAAATAACAAAAGTATCGAGAGGCGGCTTGTTGTTTGTAAGGAAACTGCATTTGCCGTGTTACAATCCTGCCCGGGCGGCGGGATTCTTTGGCAGGCACTGCGATTTTGCCACGTTTAAAGCAATCTCGAGACTTTTGGAGTCTTCACTGCTTGGACCGATCTGCCGCCATTTGTGTTCATATTATCTTCTCTGTGGCTCATATTGCATCAAAGATCAAATGTCAAAGTTAGTCAACCAAACATCTTTCTCAGATCTCAATGTACAAATTTATTTTTTTCCCTTGAAACTTATGGCTATGCTTCTTCGCTAATACAAAGAATCCATCAACGCAATGGTTGCTAAAAGTTCAACCTTAAAAGAAAAAATATAGGGGGTTTCCTGATAGTTTAATAATTATTTATATATTTTAATATTGTGTTTGGTATAATAATTTAATTGGTGTTGGTTTTCATTTTTAGATATATTCGTTTGTAAATTAAAAATAGAAAATCAAAATTAATGATTCATCAAATTAATGTTATAATACGATAAATCAAATTTTTTTTAAAAAATTAATTTATCGATCGACAGTATTTTTATACTATAAAAAATATAATTTTATATCATATCATATAACATAAAAAAAGGAAAAAATATATTATAATATATCGAATCATTTATTTTTTTGTTAAAAATAGATAAATAGTATTTCATTGGAAGTGATTTAATAGATTTTAATTTCTTTTATTTGTAAAAATTAACCATAGTGTATGGTGAGGAATAAAGTGAATAAAAATAGGTAGATTAATTAAGTTTTGATTTAATTATACTTGGGTTTTTACATTCTGTATTTCCAAGGCCAATTTGGATAGAATTTGAGCCATTTAATTTTGCAGATCCAACTTCAATTCGAGAGGTTGACTACTTTGATATTATTAAAATGATATTTTGTATTCAAAGATTTTATTATTATTCTAAGGTCTTAGACGATATTTTAAAGAAAACAATGAAGAATAAGCAGAAAAATTATTTGATTTTGAGAATTTTGAGTTAGAAAATTTTAGGAAGAGAGAGTAGAGAGATGATTTGTAAAAAGCAAACAGAGACAGACCTGAAGGAAAGCAGAGTAAATGTTAGGTAAGCCAACAAAAAGGTAAAGAAGGTGAAGACAACGGACAAGGCCTTCTTTCTCCTTCCTTGCACGCATATTCTTACTTTCTTCCCCAAGGGAACAGCTAGTGTGCTGCAAACTTCAAAGGTAGAGTCTGGACTCGACCCAATCTAATCCCCTGTCGCTTTGCCCACCTCTTCCACCTATCAGACTTCATGCTGTTGTTTTATCTCCAGTAGCTGCTACCCGTATTTTCGTTTTCCGGCCTTTAACGATTTTCGAAATCTTTTCTTGTTCCTGTAATTTTCTAGTTTTGTGTGTGATCCTGTGTTCCTTCTTATAGTCCTTTGTCTGGTTGAATTTTGCCTTTTTGATTAAGGACGCGTCGGATCACGTCCAAATTAGGGTTTATCCATGCTTGTTTTGGTTGTATAAATTTATGCATTTTGTTTGGGGGGGATCGTTGATATCAAGCTTTTGATAATGCTACTTCATTTTCTGGTTATTTTTTATTTGTTTTGGTTGTTCGTTTTCTGTTTATTGTTTTTATATGTTTTTGCTGTTCTTTTTATTTTATTTTTATTTATGTATTTTTTATTTTCTAAAGTCTTCATGTTGTTTTGTCTCTGTAGAGGAGTTTTTAATTCTTTTCAGTGAAAGTTATGTGCTTTGGACATTCAATTTCGTCAATCCACTCCAATGATGAAAGTGACTACGCAATTATGAGGATGAGTTATTGTCTTAAATGCCATAATTAAGTTCTAAGATCGGTAGTTTTCTTAAAGAATCTGAATGATAATCGACAACGAAAACCTTCCTACATATGGAACATTCATTGTGTAGAAAAACTACTTTATTAGCTTTGTATGAGTTAAGTTGTGTGTGTTGCTGTCATGTTACAGTCAAGATTGCTAGTCGGTTGACCCACTTGAATTTGAAATCCTTACATTTCTTTCTTTCTCAACTTGGAACAGGGAATGGCTAGTGGAGAGGACATTGATTCGTCTAGCTTCAAGTCCCAGTCAAGTGGAGCTCATGAAATACGGAAACTAGAGACGGAAGAATGGGAATCTCAAGTTGATGCATTGCAAGCAAAGATTATGGAGATTAAGACTTCTGTACTGTTGTCTGATGGAGGTGCATATGAAGGGTTGGAGGTTCTTTGGAGAAGATTGAAAACCATCGCAACATTACTGTCTTACTTAAAATCAAAAGCAAGAGTGATGGCAGTTCCGGATTTAGCACATACATCATGTGGCATCAGGCAATTAGAAGGAGTGGGATTTGTTGACAAGAATGGTACACCACTCTCTAGTTGGTCTAGGAATGTTGATCTTTCTTCATTTGATGGTCCAGATGAAGAAACATGGACTAGACTCAATATGCAACATGGAAACGTTGATGAGCAAGAAGAAATTTATGTAGGGGAATTGCTCAAGTCTGTTCAGATGGTAAGTGATGTGATGGAAGGGCTTGTGAAAAGGGTTATAATGGCAGAATCTGAAACTGCAATTGAGAAAAAGAAGGTGACCTTAAGTCAGGAAGAAATCAGAAGGAAGGCAATCCAAATTGAGAACATGTCACTAAAATTAGATGAGATGGACCGATTTACACAGGTTACAAATGGTATTCTTAATGAAATGCGTCAGAGGGTTGAGGATCTGGTTGAAGAAACAACTAGACAAAGGCAAAGGGCTTCAGAAAACGAGCAGGAGCTGTGCCGAGTGAAAAGGGATTTTGAGTCACTGAAATCCTATGTGAGCAGTCTCATTAGTGTGAGAGAAACCCTTCTTTCATCTGAAAAGCAATTTCAGACGATTGAGAGGCTTTTTGAACAGTCAGTCCAATGCTTTCCCTACCTGTTCAGTGCAATTATATTTATCCCTTCTTTTTGCTAGCATGATTAACAGATATTATCACTCTATTTTGTGCGGTTTGCTAAAGCTTATAATCATTGATCTTATGGTGATTATGTCCGTATCAATATGACCATTGTTTTTAGTAACTCTCAAGTGCTATATTAGAGTCATGCAAGATGTTGGATGCTGAGCTGAATTACAGTACATACTAACTGGTTCTGTTGTGAAGCAGGCTGGTTCTAAAGACAACACAACTAGAGGGTGAGAAGACGCAGAAAGAGGCTGAAGTTCAGAAACTTATGGAAGATAATGTGAGGTTGAATGCTCTTCTTGACAAGAAAGAGGCTCAACTTCTTGCCATGAACGAGCAATGCAAGGTAATGGCCTTGAGCGCTTCAAATATATGATATGCCTGGGCCAATTGCTCTATAACTTGTGGCTTTTCCTGTAAATGGCTGATTCCTTCCGAGTGCGATCAATCCCCACCTGGGAAGAGCTTGGAGATTAGTATGATACTCAATAGTTTATTTGATCTCCTTCCCGGACCTGTAACATTGTGACGAAAAGAGTCACATACATGTTCACCGCAAATATTCTTATGCTGTTAGAAAACGTAGCCACAAACGATTGATCAGAAACAGTTGTGTTGTTGTGATTCATTGGATTAGTCAGATAGTTGATGAGTTCAATTGCTGCAAATTCTGTCGGTGCCTTTTTATATTTGACTAATTCCCTCCTCCTTTGTCTCATATGAAATCCGTAAATGAATTTGATCGCTCAGATTTAATTTTAATATTTAATTAATAATAGATGAATTTTATAATTTAATCACATTTCATTACAGACTAAATAGACCACATGCCGTGTAGGAACACTATTAGGGTAGCAGGTTTCATCTGAGACGATATCTCATTTTCCATGGAAAGTTTGATTAGAGAGCAAATGAAAGTTACCGAGGGAGGACTGTAGGGAATATCAGGAAGTGTAAGGTCTCATATTAAGCATCAACCTTGATTCTCACTCTTTATACAGAATGATTTTTGATCATTCGTGTCATGTTAACTCTTTATCATTCGGTAGTCAGCGTAGTGTCGTCCGTCATTTCGATGGCGGGGATCGGTCTACACGATAAAATCGATCAAAGTCTTGCAATCACAAAGAATCCAGGTGCAGGTGATACCATTTAATCTAAATGCAGAAACCGATGAGTCATACTTGAATGGCAAATCTTTGGATTTCCTCATCCGCAGTGCACAACTCTGTCATGCTACCAGAAACTTACAGAAAACGAATTAATAAAATGTAAAACTGATTTTGTTTATCAATCAAGTTATGCTGAAGAGGAGTTGGCGGTTTGCTTGGCTCGTGTACCCAAAGCATGTAAACACCCGGGCCGCTTGATGCGAACAATCACATCACAAAGCAAAGCACCCTTGGGCGAGTTTGTCAACTAAAGAATGCAATTCAAAGTTATATTCCAACAGAAAGCTATTCGAAGTAATGAGCCTCTATACAACTTTCAAAACAGGCCAACCTTTTTTTACTATGTCGTTTATCTTGGCATTAATCTGCTTTTGAGTATTCCTAGGACACAACTCTGCTGCATACCCATTTAGTTTTGCGGCCAAAGTTGATCTTTCAAGCTCCTCTTCAGGAAGGTTTCCCATCAGCTGAAGAAGAAAAGGATTTCGCTTAAGCTCAAATTTCTGCATTGGAAAAGGATTTTGATGTCTATCAGTAGTCACATCACCTCAGGTAGAATAATTCAGTAGGGTATGCTAAACTATAGAAGGGAAATCACCAACATGGATCAAATAGTTAATGACTCAGGAGTTCTAATTGCTTTGCAAAGCAGACACTCGATGAAATTATCAGGTGTCTAAAAAACAAGACCTGGCTGTAATTTTTGTTCATTTTTTTCAAAATAAAAAAAAATATCAGATAATCTAATTCTCACCCGATCACAATTAAGCTTTCAAAATGATAAAGCGAAATACTACGTGGTTTACCTATGGTCCATAACCCCACAAAATACATATTTGACTACCTCTATAAAACTCAATGGATCATTTGATAACCTATCAAAGCTGTCACAACACATCCGGTCTGCTTGGAGTTGCCTTAAAACTACTAGTAAGGCCAAAGCATGATAGGATATAAATAATAGCAAGATAAACAAACTGAAACATGAAAATATTAACAAGAATTACCAAACAACCTGATGCTCGGGTTCGGCAGGATAGAATGTTTCGATTTGTTGAATCTGCGTGGTTACTACACTGCTCCTTGATTTTAGTTGTTCTTTCTCTTTGCTAATCGCAGCCAATCTAGACTCCTCGGTGCCATTAGTAAAAATGACAGACCTGAACATGTGCAATGGTTGTTACGAAGGATGCAAAGGTCCTCACAATTGAAAAACCTTTTAGTGGCGGAAATAGATTTCTCGACCTGTACTGGCTTCCCACATCAGGACCTTGACCGAACACTTGCCTACAGTCATGACTTGACCAGAAAACCTCCAGGAGTTCGCTGAAACTGATCAGCTTCGGATCATACTCTACCTGTACATCAGTAAACTCTCTACATCATCTAAAAAGAAGCTGAAAAGGACATGCTCATCAAATAATCAAAAGTGCTCAAATTCAGACAAAAGAAAAAGATACCTGTACGGACTCAGCGTGGTCGCCCAAGCTTCGGTACTCGGGGTTTGATTTGGATCCACCAGCGTAACCCGCTGTGGTCCGTACAGCCCCATTCAAGCACCCGAAAACGGCTTCCGATCTCCAGAAGCTACCCAGCGCAAAAACGGCCGTTTTCAATGAGGGATCAGACGACACGCCGCCAGCGGAGTTGGAAATCCGATCCGGCAACCGAATGCAAGAGGCTTCCTTCGGGACATATATCACGTGTACCAATAGCACGAAGAAAAGAGGAAGAGAGCCGTTCCTCCACGAGAAAGCCATTCTTGGATCTCGCGTATAGATGGAGGGAGGCGGGGGTTTCGTGTCCGGAACTGGAACGGACAAAAAAAGAGAGGAAATAATTTGGGCGTCTGCCTACACAACCATCCACAGTTCGTACCCATGGATACAAGTAAACCTTCCATAATTTCAATTAAAATGCGCACCAATGAAATTTTAAATTTGGAATTTCGTTCAAATTTATTACATCTTTTTTACGATCTTAAATTAAAAAGCTTCACATCAAAACTTGACGGTTTACATTTTAGATATGGGAAACTGCTTTCTTCGTCATATTATTAACATAAACCATCTACTGCTAGCAATTTTACTAATAAAGTTACCAGTAGCTTTTATAATTTAGATTAAATAATATATAAATTAATTATCAAATTAATAAAATTTTATTATTAAAAAAATTAATTTAATACTTTTTATTCTTAATTTCATTATATTTTCATATAATATATGACGACAACAAAATCAATTGGTGCAGTGATAATAAACAAAAAAAAAAATCAAAAGATGGTCATTAAACAAAATTGATCTGAAAAATAAACATCCCCACTAGTCTTTGAAACAATATATAAAAAAACATAACTAGATAAATACGTCTTAAGCCTTATCAGCCTTGGAAGCCGTAGCAGCAGCTTGTCCTCTGAGACGACCAGTCCTCCTTGCAGCAATAAGACCAACCTTCTGGCCAGGAGGTGCATCACGCCTGACTGTGCTGGCATGACCAATGTGCTGGTGGTTACCTCCTCCGTGAGGATGCTCCACAGGGTTCATAGCCACACCACGAACCTTAGGCCAGCAGTTTCTCTTCACTCTGAACTTGTGATACGCATTGCCAGCCTTAAGCAGCGGCTTCTCGGTTCTTCCACCACCAGCAACTTGTCCAATCATAGCACGGCAGCCGCTAGGGATGATCTTCTTGGCACCGGATGGGAGCTTGACCCTGAGGCAATAATAAATTACAAGATGCCAGATATCAGCACAAAAATGATGGAAGATGATACCATACACAGAAGACTTTGCTGTACATCAGCAGGAAAAAACCAGAAATTGATGAACAATGTGGTAATTCAGAAACATTAATCCACATAGAACTTGGAGAATGAAGAGAATCTTGTAAGGTGAGAAACATCATTTTCATCTACAAATATATTAAATTAATTCCCAAGCAGACACGAAGGGTATAGGGTTTACAGGCCATCACACAAAGTGGCAATATATTGGCTAGACTAAGAAGATGAATAAACAAGTATACACTAACGAAATCTTAACATACGAAAACAGTTACTTCAACATGTCTACCGATCCAGATACATTTCATCCAATAACACAAGAGCAAACGACGAGATAAAATGGGATATGAGAGACCTGGTAGTATCGTTATCAGTGTTGTGGCTGATAATAACAGCATAATCGCCGGAACATCTAGCTAAAACACCACGGTCGCCGACATGATGCTCGACGTTGCAAACAACAGCACCTTCGGGGATAGATCTCACAGGAAGGACGTTACCGACGACAAGAGTAGCTTTCTTCCCGCAGTAGAGAAATTGGCCGGTGTAAATGCCCTCGGCGGCGATGAAGAGCTCCTTCTGTTTCTGGTAACGGAATGGGTGGCGGAAGGATACTCGGGCTAGTGGTGCGCCGCGGCCGGGGTCGTGAATGATTTCAGTGACAACGCCCTTGAGATAGCCGTTGCGCTCGCCGAAGTCGAGGGAACGGAATCGAGCGGGACCCTTGCGGTGGTGGGTGTGGGATTTGAATACCGATCCGGCACCCTTACGCTGAGCACGGATAACACGACCCATCGTGCAAATGCGCGGTTTGTCTCTCGCACTCTAGCTCTGTTACGAGGGAGCGGCGAAGTACTTAACAGTGTGTGATGATTTATATGGGGTAGGGGCAGTGAAAAGCTTTTATGAGGGGCGTCGCCTTTCCAGTAACGAATGAACATTAGGGTTTAGGCTGTTTGGAGTTTGGGCTCGGGCTCTCGCTCTATCAACTTTCAATAATGGGCTATTTACTGTGGGCTTTCCCATTTTAGCGAACAGTAGTGGTCCTTATGTTATCAGAACTGGTCCAAGGCAGGTGCTAACTCTCTATGTAGATGCATTGTCCTCTTCCTGGTGGCTGACACTGCTGTAAGCCACTGATCCCTATTTTTATACGCGTCTTGTAGGAGAGCTAGCCAATTTGGACTTGGCAACACGAGAAGAGGGATACACAACAGAGGCTGTAAAGATTGAGTCGGATCGGAAGAGGAAGAAGGAGTCGATCTCGTCGGCAGATCGAGCATCGAGAGATAGAGGGAAAGAGCGTGATCGCGAGAGGGAGAGACACCGGAAGAAGACCAAAATGGCGTCCTCTAATCAAGTGAGGGCATCCCACATACTGATAAAGCATGAAGGCTCTAGGAGGAAGGCCTCCTGGAAGGACCCGGAAGGACGCGTCATACGGGTCACTACTAGAGATGCCGCCGCCTCCCAGCTCAAAGCCATTCGAGAAGACATCATCTCCGGAAATGCTAAGTTCGAGGATGTTGCCTCCCGACTCTCTGACTGCAGCTCGGCCAAGCGTGGCGGCGATCTTGGTTAGTTTCTCCTTTTGTCCTAGTTTTTTATTTTTCATAAATGTTGTGCTTTACTTGTTCCTAGATCTCCTCGGCTCGAGTTTTAAATTTTGTGGGTGGATCCGATGCCTTATATTTGGACAGTAGTATCAGACTTTTAGGATTCAGCAGTTGTGAGCATATGGCGTGAAACTGTAAGGTTCGAGATGTGGTTTGTGATGTGATTCCTTTTTTATGGATTACTTCGATGTTTGATGACTGAACTTGGGATTGTATCTTTAGAAAACACTTATACATGACCAATCCACTGGTGTGCAGCCTTGTTAAAAGAATACTCAAGCTGAAAAATGTGTGTTGAGATAGTCTTCAATCTCTTCACTATGCGTTCTGCATCAGTTCCAAACTTTGGCCGGTGTGCATTTTTGTCCGTGTAAACCTATGTTACCAATGAATTCAGCATTTAAGCCCCATGGTTCAACTTATACTGGGAGAAAGAAGATGTGTGCCTATGATAAGCAGTAGCGTCATATTGAGATGACATGCAAATTTAAGTGCCTGATAACATACTGCGGCATGATAAGTGCAGTGCTATCCCCTATTAATTCAAATTTGGCTGCAGATAAGGAACAAAGTTACTTATAGTACTATAAATGATCGATTTTGGTGTTTCATTTGTGCAGGTCCGTTCGGACGAGGCCAGATGCAGAAACCTTTTGAAGATGCAACGTTTGTTCTTAAGGTTGGTGAGATAAGTGACATTGTGGATACTGACAGTGGTGTTCATATCATTATGAGGACTGGTTAATTGTAGAAGGAGATGCTTCCTAAATTGAATGATTTCTCAATGCGTGGGCTGGCATAGGCTATTCGAAGGTTCAGTGTTGTTTTTGCTTACAGATTGCATATTATGACGAATTCTACTACCTATTTTGTCATATTTATTAACTGATGTGATTCTGACTCCTGGATTGGTCCAACGGCTGGTCTTGCCTGTTTGGGATTCAGCTATCTCTGAAAATTTATTGTGTGGTTCTCGAATGCTGACAATTCCACTCTATAATAAAGCATGCATTGTTAGTCTATTTCATTCTGATGATTATTATTCTTTCCAAGATATTAGATATCAGGAGCTTAACCATATCTTACTTGGACAACAGCAATGAATGACAAAAAACTCTCGGATTGTAGACCTTCTGTAAAGAAAAGACTAGTCGTTGAAAGGTTTTATTTGAAGAATACTATTCTATCATCCGTAAATTAATTTCATGTCAGCGCAATGGCGGCTCCCATTGATCCATTAAAATGGATCAGATTTTTCCGGAACTTATTATTTTGTCTCTCCTTGTTTAAAATTTTGCATGAAATTCCATGTTTTGGTTCTGACGATAACGAGTTGCAGAAAATGAGGCATGCTTGGGTCACGTGTAGCGTTCTCATAACTCGGCTGTGAATAGACCGGTTAATCAATGTGGATAAGGGTGTTGCGGATTTTGATAGGAATAATTAGAGGATTTAAATTGGATGGATTATATATTTACGTTGGATTTAATATTGATTTTGATAGCGGAACAAACTAACTAGTGGGGCCGGTGGCTCTGGGTTGAGTTTGGAATTTCAGTTTCATGGACTATTGCATTTATATTTTGGTTTAATATATTTTATTCTTTTTATTTCATAA
This sequence comes from Passiflora organensis, assembly GCA_019739055.1. NCBI lineage: Eukaryota > Viridiplantae > Streptophyta > Magnoliopsida > Malpighiales > Passifloraceae > Passiflora > Passiflora organensis. The sequence goes on from JAEPBF010000029.1 coordinate 2,407,883, forward strand.
GATACTTGATTGGTTGTGTAACTGATTTAGATCCTGGTTTTGGTTTTGTAATTGCTTGACGTTTTATGTTGATTGTATTGTGATTGAGATTCGTGTTGATGAGTTGAATGTTTTGGTTTGTATGGCACACTTTGGTTTGGGAGGCTTTTGATTGAAAAGACTTTTATTGTGAATTTGATTGATTTTGTTTACTCGGATTTGTGTGTACTGCCAGGGTTGTTACCATATTTATACCGTATTTCATTTTAAAATAAAATTTTTAAGTTTTCTGTATTTTTGAAATATTTTGAAGAAGAATATTGTGTGGTTTTGATTATTCCTTAATTAAGTCAATTAAGGTTGTATAGCACTTGAGTGGCCAAAAAGTTTTTTAGACCTAATTTATTGGTATCGATTTTGACCTGTATTTGTTTTAAAAAATATATTTATATTTTAAAAGACCGTAAGTGACAAGATGGACTCTTGTTTGTTTGGATTCGAAAGCAAGTTTGTATGGAAAATCAGAAATATAACATTATTTTGGAGTATCCTCCACAACTCTACATATATATGTTCAGGAATCGCCCTCATTTTCTTATAGTGTGGTGATTGAGTATTTTATATTTTTTCTCTTTCAAGACCTCCTATCTTCGTAGGGAGAATTCAAATAATTCGTGTCTTTTAGTATGGGAATTGGATATCTTATAATCTTTTCTCTTCTAAGCCTTTATAGCTTCAGCGAGAATGGCCCAAATCACAAATCATATTTAACCCCTCTGAGTGAGACACAAACTCAAATCCAAAGCTCTAAGCCAAGCAAAATAAGGGTGAAATCGACTAATTTTTACATCCTGATCCAATGGGACAAATATGTGTACACAGAATCACATATATAATATTAATTTAAGCTACCATATTGCAGCTTAAAAAACATATTATTATTACACATTACTCTACAAATCCACATATATCCATAATCACTAAATTTTTTTCGATGTGAAATTGAATATCTCACTTGTTCGATACTACCAGCGTAATATTATATGGCCATGCATATGTTAAGAGGCCAATTGTTATCTCCAATTTATTATTTTTAAAAAATAAAGGTCTTAGCGAAGTACGATGATACAGTTCGCGTGCACAAAGATTAAAAACGCAACACACTTTTATTCTTCTTGAAGCAACACAATAAGGAAAAAACATGTTGTTTTGGGTTATGCTCAATCAAGAATGACAAGTGGTTCTTAATTAGTGTTGGATTAATTTTTTTCATATTATCTCGCTGTCGTTCTTAATTACTCCATTTGCATTGATTCAACAAAGGGTCTGCTTGGAAAACTTCATCAGTTGTGCGAGACTCCCTCTTGCGGATGTACCTATATGCCTAAGCTCCTTATTTATTAACAGAGCTGTATAATGTATTATGGAAAGAATCACGACAGATCTCATTAAAATCATTATTCTGTAATAACCTCTACATTAGTTTGACATATATATAATTTCCAGGAATTGACCTCCCAATTATACGTAAGATTTCTAAAATTTCTTTAAATTTCGAGTTAATTACTTCCACTTGTCCAAACTATTTCACATCTAATCTGTCTCCTGGTTGAAAGGTTTGATGTGTGGAATCCAGTGCTAAAATCTCTTCATTACGAAGACAAAAGTAAAATAAATCTAGAGGGATGTATGAATTTGAAGTTGATAAATTATTTTCCTTAAATATTACGTTTATGGTCTGTAATGTAATGTGAACAGAATAAATATGATTACAAGATATTCTTACTGTATTAATATTGAATTGAGATTAAAAAACTAGAAATATATATTACCTTGGATGATCTCTTGGTACAGTATAGGAAGAAAACAGCTGCTACTATCCTTATAACTGTCGCGCAGCCAAAAATAAGCTTACCTGTGCACCTTTCCTACTCTATCGATATAGTCTTCGGTTTCACCTTCCATAAGTTGACCTTTTACTGGTTTATGACTGGTCAGTCCTTACCCACAGAGGGGAGCCACCTGTTTATGCTTAAAACCGTCGATTTTGTGGAAAAATATATCTTAATTTTTCTTTAGTGGCTGCTTTGACTATTCTGGCTGGCCTTCCTTCTCCGTCATGGCACCCATTTTTATTAATTCAAGCAGCTATTCTTTTCCAGATCACCTCAGCAAAATAAAAAAGAAAAGAAGCGCGTAGTCCTCCACTCCGTTCCCCTCTCTTTCTCCGGCTCTCGGCCTATAAATATCCACCGACATCGCCTCTCAAGCAGCACACAATACAATCAAACACAATAGGCGCGCACATTCTCACTCCATTGCGCACCCGCTTCCATTGTCCACCAAATGGCGACCGAAAACGATACGCCCAGATCTGAAACCACTAATGGCGATGCTCCTGCCCCGAAACGCAAGATTGCCCTGATCACTGGCATAACCGGGCAAGATGGTTCATACCTCACCGAGTTCCTCCTCAACAAGGGCTATGATGTGCACGGTCTGATCCGTCGGTCTTCCAACTTCAACACCCAGCGCATCAACCATATCTACATAGATCCCCACAATACCCATAAGGCCAGGATGAAGCTCCACTATGCTGACCTGTCCGACGCGTCGTCTCTCAGACGCTGGCTGGACACCATCCTTCCCGATGAGGTCTACAACCTTGCTGCACAGTCCCATGTCGCTGTCTCTTTTGAAATCCCCGAATACACAGCCGATGTGGTGGCTACGGGCGCCCTGCGCCTCCTCGAGGCTGTCAGATCTCACATCTCCGCCACGGGCAGGTCTCATATCCGGTACTACCAGGCGGGATCGTCTGAAATGTTCGGATCCACCCCGCCCCCGCAGTCGGAGGCGACGCCCTTTCACCCGAGATCCCCTTACGCGGCGTCGAAATGCGCGGCGCATTGGTACACTGTCAATTACCGCGAGGCCTATGGGCTGTTCGCGTGTAATGGGATCTTGTTCAACCACGAGTCTCCCCGGCGGGGTGAGAATTTCGTGACGAGGAAGATCACTAGGGCGGTAGGCAGGATCAAGATTGGGCTGCAGAGCAAGCTGTTTCTGGGAAACCTGCAGGCGTCGAGGGATTGGGGATTCGCTGGCGATTACGTGGAGGCGATGTGGATGATGCTGCAGCAGGAGAAGCCGGACGATTACGTGGTGGCAACGGAGGAGTCGCACTCGGTGGAGGAATTCTTGGAGGTGGCGTTTGGGTATGTGGGATTGAACTGGAAGGATCACGTGGTGATTGACAAGAGATATTTTAGGCCCGCCGAGGTGGATAATCTAAAGGGGGATTCTAGCAAGGCTAGGAAAGTGCTCGGATGGAAGCCTAAGGTGGGGTTTGAGCAATTGGTGCAGATGATGGTGAGCGAAGATGTCGAGCTGGCCAAGCGGGAGAAGGTGCTAGTCGACGCCGGTTACATGGATGCCCAGCAGCAACCTTGACTTCGGATCAGCCCCTTCGAGTTTGTGTTAGAGATTTGAATCGACCGTTTCTACAGTTAAAAAACAGTTTCAACATTTTGTTATTTCATCAACAAATCATATTTAAGTAGTATTTCTTTTAATTTCGTTTACTCTTTAGTGCATTTCTTGTAATGTTTCCTCAAAATAAATCTTTTCCCTCCTCCGTATCTGCCTTCAAGAGTCTCTTGTTCTTTTAATTCAGCAAATTTGTTCATTCTGTAGCTTAGACACTGGCGTCCAAGCACAGGCATCCACAATCACGTTACTTTCGTGTTTCTGTGGTAACATATCTTGGCGGTTCTGTCTGTCGGAGGTTCAGAAACACATGGTGACCAGTGTATTTAATACAATCAAAACATCGTTGTTTTGTCCAGTCATATTTTTTATCGATATATATCTCAAAGTATCAGATCTGCTCTTATGTCGGTGCAACTAACTTGGATTCGAGTCGAGAGAAAATAGAGTGAAAATACCCTAAGAAAACAAGGTGACTCAAATTTTATCACCATAATTTTGCATTGCTAGCTCGTATTCTGTGAGATTTCTCATCCGTCGGTTAAACAATGACTATAAACAATGCCAAAACACCAGGTTAGACAGAAAAATAAAAAGAATCAGTTTGGCCCGCCTTCGTCAAGAGGCGGATTGTTTTCTGTTACTAATTGAGGTGAAGGTGAGCTAGAGCTTATCTCTGGATCAGTAGGGCAAACTGTTAATGGTTTAACAAATGTCCGGAGAGATTCTGGCCCCTCCATTTCAATTCTCTTGCATAATGCATCGCAGTTGCTTATAACCTCAGTCAATCTTCCTTTAAGTTCCCCAATCTCGACCTGTAGAGTATGTACTGCGATACATAATAAATACAAAGTAAGGTCGATCAAGGTCTGGATAGAAAAGGAAAAATTCTGGACAGAATACTAGTAGAAGGAGATTCACTTTTAGAAGCTGTGAAACAGTATGGTGAGTCAAACACTAGCACAAGTTCTTGTCGCACAGTTTTTGCATCTGATTCCCTGTCTTGTTACGAATGTAATAAGCATTTCATATATCAATACCTTCCGAAAGATGTTGTGAAGTAGTCTTCATTGCTGATGCTGAGTAATTAAATCGTTGAAGTAGTTTGACTGCCAAAGCATCAACAACCTCTATCTTATTTTCTATTTCCTCCTGCAATAGTCTTACCAAATCATTATGCAAGCACAGGAAGCTTTCATACATCTTACAGATGAGAATATAAAATGCATACAAATTTCCCCAACTAATAGCTGATGCCAAGTCTCAGGCAATAAAAAAGAAAATCAAGGTAGAGACTTTCTAGTTAATCTTCTAATAGCTACTTAAACTGTTATTACCAATACTGCAATGTAGCAATAAAGGGATTGTTACCAACGATTTTTTCCTGTTTCTGGAATTTCCAGAAACTTTGAAGAGCTGGATGAACACAAAGAACATAAACCCAAAAAACAAAACTCTGCAACTCAATCACATTCACACTCACATAAGTTATGGTGAATTGTTTTTTTGTTTCTTCACAGAGTTTCTCTTAACCAAAAACAAGAAGAAATATAAATCTCAACTTCTTGTTTTTCATAAACACACATTCAATTCATCATTCTTCGTTACAAAACAGGGACATCACATGTTTATGTACAAAAAATCTAGCTGACCATGATCCGGATTTTCAGTGTTAATTTCAATAGTTGATATAATAAGGTAACTTACTAACCATTATATTTTCTTAAACATCAATCAAAATTAATTCTGCCTCTCCATCCCCATACTTGCTCGTCTCTTTTCCAAACTAGTCAGCTTTCCCAACAAAAGTTTACTAAACCTAAGGATCATTTTTCTAACAGAGATGAACTCCCATGAAATATAAGATTCTCATGTTCAATATCTATAGCCACCTCGCTTGAAGATGCAAGAGTAGATCGAGGAGGCTTTCAGATGATGCCTCTCTCCTCATAAACAAAGAGAAGTGACAAAAGCAACTGTTCAAGTTGACTATAAAAGATCCTACAGTTTCTTTTCTATCATCACTATATTCTCCTTTCCCCAATTCTGTATTACCTCATCAAAAGGAAAACAGAACCCTAATCCCTATCTAGCTTCTGACTGAGAATTTTTTTAAAAAGAACAGTAAGGCCCAATGATCCATTGCAACCCTTGACCACCTAAATTGCAAATCATAACAAAATTTGATATTTCAACCACACTTATTTGATCAACATTCGCACATGGGGTTCACCAAGGATATAAAGGTCAGTATAAATGAGTCCGACCTGGTTTTTGCTTATCTGTTGGGCCTTTTGCTCCTGCCAGTCACGGTACATGGAGAAGAGCTCCAATATCACATTCGGATTGACAGTTCCTGTATAGATCATCATGCATTAAACAGATAAATATAAAAAAGTAAAAGATAATAGATCAAGCTCTCAGAATAATTGGAGTGGTTACAAGCAAAAAAGTGATCCAAGAACTAGCAAAGGATAATCTTGCAAGATCGTTTGAAGCATGCAACCCATAAAAAATCATATCAAATCAGTCATTCCCATAGTGTTGTTTTTTTCAGTGGAACTATCCAAAGCTAACAAGTATTCAACAAAAACAGATTCCGCCGTTACAAAGGAATTGATGGTCTAATTTCTCTTCCATGTATCATCTAAATCAAGCTTAGATTGGTGAAGAACGATAATTTCCATCAAATGAGTCCATAAACCTTTAACACACTCCAGAATTCTATTCTCAGAATAGGAGGATACGATTTGGAGGCACATTAACAAACTTAGAGAAAAGCAAGCAATGTATAACAATTTCAAACTTCTTGAACATGTCAGTTCTTTGGAGTGTTCAATCTGAGAGTTCTAAACTTACCGTGACCTGAAGATGAGGAAGGCTTTCTCACCAAAATGTCAGTCAGGCTGCTCTCCTCTGCTGGAAGGGCCGTCAGGATTGGTCTTGTCTACAGTTTAAAAACAATTAAACGTCCGAATTAGAGCTTTAAGATACTAATTGTCCATATTTGAAGACCAGAAGACATACAATCTTGAGAGATTTGAGCTTCTCCAAAACGGGATCCACGGCCTCTGATCGCTCTGAGACGGTAGTGATCCCGTCGGTCAATGTCTTGCCCCAAGGAATAGTCAGAATCAGTAAAAGACAGGGAAAGAACAAAAAATTAACGGGCACAACTTCACTTCCCGAGTAACAGGTAAAAATTGGAAAATCACCTGGGAGCTAGATAAAGAGGATTCTGCGGCACCCATTGATTCTACGTAACTGGCATCAGCTTCCAGCACAGGCCTCCAGTTCAAGAATGATAGCCAAGCTTACGGGGGGTCGTTTTCTGCTTGCTACCTCTGCTTCAGCTGAGAGGGTTGCACGTGCGGGTTAATCGCCGCCGGGTGCAGATCGGGTCATACGATTCACCTCTAGCCCGTGTTTGAAGAGGGCGCCAGGAGTTGCCGATTAGCCAAGCGGACAAAAGGAAAACGCCGTCGTTTCCTGTTATTAAAAGTAATTCGGTACTTCCATTTACTATTGAGAGCAAAGATGATAATTTATTATTGGGCCTGTGTTCCGAGGCTTATCCTTTGGTATTCTTGTTTGGTACGTAGTCAATAATCATAAAACGACGCCGCGAGTCCTTCCTGTATTCTATTCCCCTGTCTTCCGTCCATTTTATTACCACGGTTGAGTGATTGCCATCACAGCCTTCATCTGCAGCCTAAAGCGGTACCAAATCAATCAAACAAAACCCGTTGCCGACGTGGTTCCATCAGTTCTTGAAGAGATGAAAATGAAATCTAAAAAGGCAGACCCGACAAACTCGGCCAACCTTATAAAGACGCCGCCGGGGCGCAAACTTCCTGTTTCTAGAGTCGCTACTGATTCTGCCGCGGATTCGGCTAGTCTGAACACACCAGTAACTACGCGCGGCTCGGCTGCCAGAACGAAGCACTCTAAAAACATCGAGAGCGCAGCATCCCCAATTGTTGGTTCCGATTCAAAACCCGAACAATCAGAAGGTGTAAAAGGTTGGAAGTTTTTATATAATGAATTTATCGGTTTTTCACTTCAATGATTACAGCTTTCTTATGCTTATTACATATAATCTTGAATTGCCGGTTATTTGAATACTGCTGTGTAATTTTGGATAGAAATACTTTATCATAGCATACGAGAATTTGCAACGAATTTTGGCATTACAGTTTTTTACTATGGTATGCGGGGGAAAATGGCCTGTCCTATTTTTTTATTTTGCGATAATTTTATTATTTTATTATTTTTGTTTTGTTTAAGACATATAATTTTGGTTTTTTTAGGTGAAGAAGGAAAACCATCAACGGAAACTACCGTTATCACCTCGGATGAAAAAGTTACTCCTCGAACCAGAAAGGTTGTGAGGAAAATAGTGAAGAGGATAGTGAAGAAAACACCAGTCAGTGCCAAACCTACTGCTGCAGCAAATGTTATTGTTGCAGAGATACCAAAGACTTCAGTAGCTGAGAATGAGAAAGTTCAAGAATGTTCCAAGGAAGTTGAGGATCCTAAGGTTGTTAAAGATTTTGACAATGTTAAGAAAGAGGATTTTGCTGCTGAGATTCTAGGAGATTTTATTGAGAAGGAACAAGGCACAAAGGTAGGGGAAGCTGGTTCAGAATCTGAGAGAAGGCAACAATCTACGGTTGATGTGGGTGAAGAATATGCTGATAGAGCAAAAAGCTTGGTGGAAGTGGTTATGCAGCCGCAGGAGGTTTCTAAAACATCTTCTAAGAGTGTAGATAATGGAGCGGTGGAACAATCTTTGGAGGTCTCCAGAGAAAATGTTAGTGATAAGGAAGAACCAAGGAGCAAGTCCGTGGAAGGAAGTGAAAATAATGAGATCAGTAGAGAGGATACCCAAGCTGAGTATGGTGGAGATGAAGTATATGAAGAGTATGGCGATCGGGTGGACTTTGGTGATCAGGGTGAGGATGACTTTATTGAAGAGGATCCAGAGGAGCTTCCTGAAGAAGCCGAGGCACTGGAAGAGGAACGTAGAGAACTAACAGCTGCTGCTAATGAACGAAAAAATAAAAAAGAGTATGAGATATTTGTTGGGGGATTGGACAGAGATGCTACAGAAGAGGATCTGAAAAATGTTTTTGAGAAGATTGGTGAAGTAATTGAGGTTCGGCTACATAAAAATCTGTCAACAAATAAGAACAAAGGTTATGCATTTGTGAAGTTTGCAAACAAGGAGCATGCAAAGCGAGCTTTGTCAGAAATGAAAAACCCTGTGGTATGAATCTTTTCATTCCTTCGGTTCATTTAATTGTAATTTTATTCTAAATGCTTGTTGTCTACAGATTTGTGGAAAACGATGTGGGACAGCACCAAGTGAAGACAATGATACATTGTTCTTAGGGAATATATGCAACACATGGACAAAGGAAGCCGTAAGTATCTAAGAAATCTAGTGTGCTTATTTGCCTTCTGGATTGTTATCTCTGAGATTGTTCATTGTTTTGAGGACAGATAAGACAAAAGTTGAAAGAGTACGGAGTTGGAGGTGTAGAGAATATAACTCTTGTTGCTGATGTTCAACATGAAGGGAAAAGTCGTGGTTTTGCATTTCTTGAGTTTTCTTGCCATGCTGATGCTATGCTTGCGTACAAGAGGCTTCAGAAGCCTGATGTTTTGTTTGGTCACACTGAGAGAACTGCTAAAGTGGCTTTTGCTGAGCCAATACGTGAGCCTGACCCAGAAGTTATGGCTCAAGTAAAGACAATATTTCTTGATGGGCTTCCTCCTTACTGGGATGAAGATCGTGTTAGGGAGTGCTTAAAAGGTTATGGGGAAATTGTGCGTGTTGTTCTGGCTCGGAATATGTCAACTGCCAAACGGAAGGATTTTGGATTTGCTGATTTCTCTACCCATGATGCTGCTGTTGCTTGTATTGAGGGAATAAACAATAAAGAATTGCAAGATGGGAACTTGAAGGTAGAAATATATATTTTTGTTTTTTCATCGTGATATGTAGTCCTACATCGGATAGAAGTGTGAGTTATCTATCTGCTCATAGTTGTGGGTCTTATGCAATTCAATTTGTCATTATTTTCAGCAAAAATAGTGATCCCACTAGTCAGTAGCTGTAGTGTACCTGACTCAAGCTGGTACTTAGATTGTTTCTTGGAACGGAATTACACGTGAATAGTAGAGGCATAAGCCTTTTAGAAAGAGGGTGACAACATGACAAAATGATTTCTTTATTCATGCTCTGTCCTTTCATCATCCTATGTTCAAATCCACAGTTGTGTATAAATAATATATATTGAGTGAAGCAACTGCTGTTAACTCATCTTTTTGTTACTTTTGGCTCAGCTCAATTTTAATTGCTCTGATATAAATGTAGCATCATTTCAGTTGCATGGTACACCGTGGAATTATCGCCTTTGTTTAGATCTGATGCTGTAAGAGTCAACTGAGTGAATGATGTTGTTATGTACTGGCAGATAAGAGTTAAAGCCAGGCTGTCGAATCCAATGCCTAAAACTCAGGCTGTGAAAGGTGGAATGTGTGGTGGTTTTCGAATTGGTCATACCAGTGGTGGAAACTTTTCAAGATTTGGTAAATACTTGGTTTGCATTGTTTTAATTTCTGCTTTACTTTTTGATTTAGCTTAGCTGCTTTACAGGAAGGGGTTCTGTGCGCGGTGGACATGGCGGACATGGCGTACATGGCGTACATGGCGTACATGGTGGACATGGCGGACATGGTGGACATCACGTCAACAGGGCTAACTTTCAACGTGGTAGGGGTTTCTATCAGCGGGATCATGGCCAAACTAGTCGAATGGGCCCAAATGATCATGAATTTAACAACCGATACAGCATTTATCCAGGGAGACAAATGATTGGAAGAGGTTCTCTCTCTTGCTCAACATACACTTGTCAGTACACCCATGAAATCTAACTTATGCTGTGTATGAATGTAGGAGGAAGAAGGGCTCCTCTGAGAGGTCCTTATCACCCAGCTGGGAGAGAGATGATGGCTGATGGCCCATCAAGTTATGATAATAATAGAACTTGGTATGATCCCATCAGGAGAGGACATGGAGACCACTTTTCTGCTAGGAGGCAGCCATTTTCTCCAGAAGAAGCCTATGAAAGGTCCTTTGTTGAAAGGCGCTTTGGTGATCCATATTTCTATGATGATGGTCCCCTTGGAACGAAACGACCATTCTATATGACTGTGAGTTTTCATTTATTGGAGTCTACATGGTGGTCGCATTGTCATTTTCCTGTGGGTTATGGGAAAGGCTAATGATACTGTGAGTGAAAATGTCTTATTCTTGAAGACACTGATAGTTGGACATTCTTCTCAAATTTTAGGACCATGATCCTGATTACTCAGAGCCTAGCAGACTACGGCCCCGATTTGATTACCCTGACCCTTCAGCTTCATTTCGGGGAACACGCCATAATGGTAGAAATGTTCTCTGGCTAATTTATTTTTTTTTGGTTTGTAGTTCATATGCATTATTGCTTTGCAGTACCTATCATATTTGTTTGTGATATTTTCAGATACTTATGAAGCTGGCAATGATCCCTATGGACATGATTATTATGGTCCAGACGTAAGCAATAGCTACCGTGTTTGTCCAACTTGATCTGGTGGATTGATATTTACTGTTCTTATCTGTTTGTGATGCAGTATGGTCCATATCCACCATACTATGGAAGTGATCGCCCATATGGTGGTGGCTACTACTATTAGACTGATGAATATTGGTAATGCAAATTTCTGTTCAACATTTGTGTTTGTTTTGAAATCCAATTCTTGAAGGCGAGTGAGGCCATTTTCTAACTTTAATTGCATATAGGTTACTCAGAAATTCAGGATGCACATCCTCGGTGATAGGCAAATGGCTGGCTGTTCAAAAATCATCAAAGTTTCCTTGTGCTTTATCTTTTGGGCATTTTTTTTGTGACCGTCTCCTGATTCCCCTGCTCTATGTCTCAGTCCGTTATGTTTTGCCTGAAGTCCCAAGTTTTTGCATGTCTAGCTTAGGTAATGTATTTTGAGGACAGAGACTAAGATTGAAATATGCTATGTATGTCAGAGATTGAAATAGATGTTTCCCCTTTAAATCTAGTTATGAACTAGCCAGAACTTTGGGTACAGGCTGTGCTAAATCATGGTTATTGGTTCCTGCTGTGTTCATGATATGGATATCAAATCTTTATGATCCTTGGTTTCGTAGCCGAGACATAATTGATTGGTGAGTTATGGTTTGTGGAAGTTAGAATTTTCTAATCGAGGCTTATGGTATTGGAGGTGCAGAAGTTGAAAAGTATTTTGGCATGGCTTTCTAAACAATGCAGAGAAGATTTTTGTGGAGAGATGGGAAGGCTTAGTCCTTGTATATCTACCATATGTGGTGTATAAAATCTGAAATATCTTTTCAGGTCTGAACCAATTGATTTAATTTCAGACTGATCTGAATGAATCTGATTCATACCGGTATGATTTGGAACTATTTGATGTTCATGACATGGCTACTTTGATGTTGGCTGTTTATGCAACATATTTGCACCTACAGCAAAAAATGCATTTTATTTAAAGATGCATTCTCTATAAAGAAGCTAGGGTTTTAATTTTTTTCCACTGGTACCATTTTTGAGGAACATTGACAGTCGACTGGGTCAATCTCGTGTTTGATATGATAGCACTATCAGCTTTTAAATGTTTGGAGTGAATGTGCCGTAGTTTTGAAATGAGACAGATACATCGCTTCCAATGTGACAGACCTATCTTGTGGCGCAAATAGCTTATTGGATTATGTTTTACTTTGAACTACTTGCTGTGTATTGGCTTTCACCAATTAGATGAGATGTGAAAGTGGAGTCCTTAAAAGTATAGATTGATCATTGAATAACTTGTTGCTGCAAAGCTTGGATGAGTCATTTACTTTCAAAGCTTCCTATCACTATTTTTTGGGGGTAAAGCCTTTCTGAGTTCTTGCTTTGGTTGGAACTGGATCAGAATTTGGCTTCTAAGATGGGTTAACGGAAGTATTCTAATAAATCATTCTACGGTTATTGTTGCAATTGATCTGGATAATCTGGATATTGTTGTATGTCAAGGTATAGCCTGCACAACCTGCAGTATAAATCATTGGTATCCTGTGTTCTGGAAAAAACTCAGTTCTGTGCCTTTTATGGAATTCCATGCTTGAATTTGCATGTTAACATAGAACAGAAAGTGCCTCTTACTTAAAACTGTGAGAAATAACCTCTTTTTTGAAATGAGGAAATGTTGGTTCTTTGTGGAGAGTCTTATGTTTCTTAAGGTTTCTGGTATTCTTTAAACTTATGCTTTGAACATCCGTAGGCTATGGGATAGTGGGTAGCTAGTGCTTATTTTAAGGTAAACTAGGGATTCATGTTAAAAGAATTTTGAGGACTACAGTTGGCTGTTGTCTGTGGCTCAGCCTGTTGTTATTGTTTGTCTATTGTTGTCTTGACATTTTTTTCAGGAAAACTATGATTTATAATACTTTGTTCTTGGCAGTGCTGGTGATTACAGAAAGATGCTTAAGATTCTCTAATTTCGTCAGTGGAGTGTTCATCTAAATAATAATTTTATTTTTTTGTTAAAATAAATGATTATGTTATTTGATTCCTGCAGTAAAAATAGTATATTAGTAGAAACTACAACTGATAGCTTTCTTTCTAATGACCAAGGTGATTTGGAGATGGCTGATTAATTTCTACATCTTCTTATCGTTTTCCCCTTTCTTTTCCACTATTATCTTTTTCTCAGTACACTTGTTCGCCAGATGTTTATTTTGGTTATCATAGGGTGGTTTGAAGAGTACGTCGCAATTAATGGAAGAAAAATTACAATGGGTTGGCTGATTAGTCTTTATCCATAAATATGTGGTTTATCCATTCAAGAGCTTTCTGAGTTATCATTATTCTTTGGTTAGAATTTATTACGAGAGGACTTTCTCTATGTTTTACGAGTACGGTCATCAGTGTTGGATAATAGTTTTTAATATTTTAACTCTGTTTATGGAAGATACAGTAGTTAATTAGTATTTGCTTCAATCAGCCATGGGAATTTTTGTATAATCCCAGGAGTGATTCCTTTGGACATGTCTTGGTTTTCTTGTTGGTGTTTCGGTGCAAAAGTTCTTACACTCAGAATGATGTCTACTGCTTTGTTCTCCTCGCTTATGTCTATTTATTCTCTTCATCAGTATTTCTAGATTGTAATTTCTTGCTTATTGCCTTGTAATCCATTTCTTTTATCTTCAGGTTCTATCGCCGTTTGGTCCTTTCTGTTAAACATTTTGTTGAACTTCCATTTGTGGACCAAAATGTGATTGAATCTGTTTACTGTTTAGATTCTCGTTTATTAATTGCCAGAACTTTCCCGTATATTGTACGCGGGGTGTTTGGAACCTTTGTGTGATTGTTTTGACCCAAATGTGAATAATGAAAGTGTCTGTCAAAGCTTGTAGGATTGGTTATAACCCTAAGTTCAATTTGACAATTTCTGGAGGCTTTTCCTGGTTGGACCCAAATATTTTATACTTTTTTCTATTTCACGAGATGAAATTTATTTAAATTTCAGCCTCTCTTATTTTTGGACAATTGGCTTTCTGTATTTTTTAAAAATTTTCTTTATACAGCCAAAGTTAATTGTGTTATTTTTAAATTTATTTTTGCTATCAGTGTTACGGAAAATGATTGCTACGTATGAGCATAGCCTTTCTTAGCTAGATGTTACATCTTCAACTCCTGTTGGTCATTGTTCTGGTTATCATATGTACAGTATTCCTATTCTGAAGGGATTTCTTTTGTAGAATCTCGATTGTTTTTCCTAACCACGGTATTTATATAGGGATGTGTGGAAGGTTATTCAATACTGATTTGATCGTTATCAGCCTTTCTTACATTGATAAGAGCTTCCCCGTAAGAACCAAACTTCCCAGGTATTCTGTCTTGTAGAATTAGTTCTTAATGATATTCTCAAGTACTTAAGTAGGAACAACCACCACATGGTGGAAGTGACTGAACCATATCTATAGTGGCATGAACTGGGCAGCCACGTGCGAGATCAAGTACTACGAAGTAAGCTCTCCAAAGTCCAAACACCAAACAAGCTCCAGATATCCCTCCACGTGCGAGCTCTATAATTATCTTTGTACATGGTGGAAATCCTTTCCATTCGGACCAAACATAACGCGATTAAAGCCACCCAAGCCAAGCTCGTGTAAAATTGACCTTCTCTGCTCTTTTGTTTGTGGTGATTGTTCCTGTGGTTGCACGGCATCTGTGATTTGCATGGCAGCAGAAGTCGTTTAAGTTCACGGTGTGGACGACCAAGAAAGCTAGGGTTCCCAAGGAGAAAAAGCCTAAACAGCTCTTGGGCCTCATCCGCTGTATTTTGAGGTATTTTTCCATTTAATCGTTGCCTATTTTTTTGCCTCTGCTTTTTTTTTCGTGCAGATTTATCAGGAGGCTCTATTGGTCTTGAACGAGAATTACGGATGTAGTCCAATCGTTGTTACCAAGTTCATGGAAGAGAATCGCAAGACACTGCTCCCAACGAATTTCTGGAGGATTCTTGGTCTTCAGGTCAAGAACTCTGTTAACATAGAGAAGTTTATCAATATCAGGGTTTATTACTTGTTTTTTTTAATAATGAAGAATATTTGAGTTTATAATCAATCAGATTTTTTTTTTATTATGATTTGACTATTTAAAATTATTTTTTAAAATCTAGTTTGGGATCATAAATTTATATGATATCGAAATTATTTTAAATGTGATTCTTAATTTTTTATGTGTTGAACTTAAAATCTTGAAATTAAGAAAAAATCGAATTTAAAATCTTAAAATTAAGATAATACAGAATGTGATAAAATATTGTGTGGATATTTTGCTAATTACTAAATCGGGTTAGAAATACAAGGATTTAGTCAGGTAAGAAATACAAAGAATTACCAAAGTTGAAAAAAAAAATAGAGAAGGAGCTGCCTAAGGTCACAAATACAAGAAATAAGATAAGAATCAAGTCTGTCAAAATAACCAAAGGTCCAAAAGAAGGCCAAGCAATCCGCCCTTGATAAGCCAAAAACAGCCCAAGACGATCAAGAAAATCAAAGAAACGAAAAACCACGACTCTTCCCTTTTGTTGAACATCAGCAACAAAAGTATTCTCTACACCTCCAACTCAGTAGTCTTTAATTTTATGTCTCATGTTCCACCGAAAAAACGTACAAAATCAGTGAAACAATCTAAAAGGCAGTTAAGCACACTAATTTTTTTGGTACTTACAGCTCCCTTTGCCCATTTGCTGCACACAGGCAAGCCGTTTGGAAAAGATCAGACAGCATGAAAAATGCTTAAAAAAAGGGTTTCTTTACATTTTTTTTTCTTTATCCATGTTTCTAGATCCTTTCATATATGAAGAACTCACTGTTTATCTCACCCTTTTTTGTTGTACTTTGTCTCAGCTCATTTCAATTGTTCTGATCAAGGTTTTTATAATATTAAACCGGACATCAAACCGATAAAGGTTAAGAGTAACTAGATTAAACTTGTTTAAGAATTAAAAAATTATTAAATAATAATAATAAATTTATAATGATAATATTTATCAAGTATTAATAATTTTTAATTTATCATTATTTACTAATAATAATTAATATCTCATTTTAGATGCATTGATATTGTATAATTTATTATCAAAGAACTATATTTCTTTTAATTTATTTTAAAACTAAAAATAATATTTAAAATTAATTAAATCTAATATAAAACTGATTGATTCGATTTCGATCGATTTTTAATATAACATTTTTAATGAGTTCAAATAATTCAGATTAGTGATCGATTTATAAAGATTAAATATTAACAATTTTGTCTAAGAATCAAATATTATATTTATTATTAAAAATATCAATTCGATATAAATTAAATCAAAAATTAAAATATTAAATATTAAATATTAAATATTTATTTTTCCAAATAAAAAAAATATTAATTTATGAGATAGTAAGCATAGAATAATTTAGACAAATCTTTTTTAAAAAGAGTGTGACAACAAATAATTTTAGAATAATTTTATTATTATAAATAATATTTTATATTAATTTTTTTATCTTTCTAATTAAAATATGAATGTTCATAATTAAATATTATATTTATATTAAAATATTTTTTATATTTTTAAAAAAATTATTAAAATTAAAGATTATCTTAGATTTTTGAATTTTTTAATAATTATTTTAATTTTAAAGACAATATTTTTTTTTTGTTTTTAAATAATTTATATACCATCCAAAATTTGGTTCTATTTTAGTAATATATTTTCTCGGATAAAATTCGATAATTATTAGAAGTATATTTGATTTATTATAGATTTCATAAAATTTATTTATTTATTAGAAAATATTATATACATGTATAAATAAATAATTAGAAAATATATATTAATTAAAAACGACGTACTTTGATAGTATGCTCACAGAGTGTTGTTCGTCCAAGAAAGAGGATCTGACCCTAACCAGCAACACTTTTTTAGATGCGTTGGTATTCCTCAGTAACTCACTATCAACAAATTTGACCAAAATCCAATCGGTTACAATTGAATGGAAACGAATCCACATAGGGCTGACCAAAACTTACCAATCCATTAGAAAATTCTCATCCCCCACAGTAGTCGGTTGGGAAATGGTTGGGAAAAGAGAAGATTTTTTCTTTGAAAGAATAGTAAACTTTACCGATTGAAAATTATGGATGAATTCGTTTATCCGACACAATCGTATAAAAGCCCCTTCCCGAGCTCAATACTCATTTTTCACTGTTACTGGATATGCATCCTCTGACATCTATGTGTGATGTAATTTATTTTTGTAGAATATGACTTGTCGTTGTTGGTTTGTTGTAATAAAAGATGATATCAATTGATAACATGATAGTATTTTGACTTGGATTTTATTTTTGTACAGTCTAAGAGATCAGTTGATTGATCTATGAATGCTGACTACCCTTTATGGTTTTTGTTAATTGTAAGATCAGTCATGACTAATGTAAATTCAACTTATTATTCTGTAAGTTTCTTCAATGATTTGCTATTCATTTCTTCATTTGTAATAATGTATAAACTTCTATGATGATTCACAATTCCATTGATCTTGATGTATAACAACTTTATGTAAAATATAAACTTTAAATATTTACAATTTATACTTTTACGATTCTCAAAAAAATAAATACTTTCATTTTCTAACCAAATGTATCGGTTCACCTGTTCTTGATGATCTTTTGTCGAAATGGGAAAAACTAATCTCATTTCCTCGATCGATAAATACAAAGTCGGTTAAAGAATTTGTTCGTAAATTTTTTTCACAAAAATTCCGGTTGGTGATTATTGACTCAACCTGACGCTCACCCCTAGATCGACCTTCCCATTTAACCTTGGATCAGATGTACACACATCCATTGTTATAACAATTTAGACTTTGTTTATGTATTTAGTTCATTAGGTTTGTGGACTCACAACTAATAACTAAAACCTATATGCAGAATATAAAACCTACTAGTGATTTTATTCTATTTTATAGGCTCAATCATCTTATAACTGGTGTAGGCTACCTATTGGGTATATGTAGAAACTCATTGGCTTATGACTAATGAGATTAGGCTTGGTTAGTATTAGAGGGTTACCCACTAAGTCTTCTATATGAGGGTTGTGATCCTTGAGTGTACGTATACTTCCGTCTTCTATCAAAATATCTTCTCATTTTCCTCTATAGTACCCATCACTTTTTTAAGAATCCGATATGAAACACTCAAAAGTTTCACAAAACCTTTCAGATTCAGAACTGCCAATAGATTTCGTCAAAATAGGTATGCTTCCGTTGTGTTTGATATTCGTTAGATTGAATCCTGATTCCATTCTGAGGTGAAGCATTAAAGACTGTAATTTACCTATTGAATAAAATACCAACGAAGGCAACTATTAAAACCCCATATGAATTATGGATTGGTAAACCACTCTTCCTTAAACACTTATGGAGATGGAGTTATTCAGCTAAAGCCAAACCTTATATCTCTATTGAAAGGAAAATGGATTTTCGAATAGTAATGTCATGTCCCGGACCTAAAAAAAAATCATACGACAATCGCCATAGGCCCACTATATACACTGTCTCAACGTACAATAATGCATATAACAAACCTACAAAGCTAGTAGTATGAAAGTAGAGCGGAGACATTAATAAAGAATTTGTCGACATATTGGGAAGCGGAATTAAAGAGAATATTCAACGTTATCCGGATGACATTGTAAAATGATCTAATTTATTATTACTTCCCAGGAATAAATCTCAGACAAATACATGATCATATTCAAATACACTAAGGGAAAAACTCTATAAATATACTGATCCTCAAATATTATCTCAGTTACAATTCTTCAATTGTCGATTGGTTCTCGATATGCCTGAGAGTGAGCTCCTAATCATAATTCCTGCATTGAATGCCAATAATCTGGCAAAAGCTTGCCAGGTGAGCAAACGGAAATAAACAAAATATCTCACAAGCATTCATAGCATACGTCAAAACATGTTGGCATTTAATGAATTAATCAATTCATGAATTAACACACAATCACAGTCATATAATATGCAGCAAGCACACTACTCTTCAGTGCACGCATGATTTTCATTTGGGCTTGGCAATATCTTCCAGTCTATCTAGGCCAGGGACATGACTGGAGTTCGTCAGTGACACTTTATTCTCGTTATCATTAATTTTATCTTATTGTTACATGCAATAGAAGAATCCATGTTAGATTAATACCTAGCCCAATCCACTGATGATGCCAGGGCGTTAGGTGATGGTAGCTCCACATAATCGATTCCCACACTGTAGGATCTTGATTTATAATTTAATTAGCAATAAAATAAATAAAACCTATTCCATCCTTATTATCTCATGAATTGACGTCTTCACACCACGTCATTAGACCCAGAGAGCTCTCAAGGGTTGCATAGGTTACCTTATGTGGACTCAGTGCATTCCTGATGTCGATGTCGATTCCCGAATGCACCCAATGCATTTAATGCATTTCAAATAATTCACAACAACATGGCGCATTCATATGGTTCATAGCATATTCATGATACTCGATGCGCATTACGTCAATTATCATGCTCAACATAACATTTCTTAAACACACATACAATTCATGGTTATTCATTTTATATTATTCTTATTTTACTCCTCATGCCAGTAATTAATGTAATAGAAAGAAAATTCCACCCACTCATGGTTTTCTGAAGTTCAATACGGCCACATATCCTTTGATGGCGTTCTGGACCGATTCCTAGAGATCTTGCCATTATAGGAGTCCACCTACACATAACGATTCTACATTCTCAATAAACCATTTATATATCATAATAGCACATTAAATCACATGCCCAAATCCTTATATTGACACGTTTCTACTAAATAAACAAACCGGGACACAACTAGGAGATTTTTCTTAATTTTCTGAATTTTGTATGATTTAATTGAGTTATCAAATCAAGTCCAATTCATTCGAATATGATATCACTAGACTTCAAATTAAATCTAGTAATTTCTGTAATTTTCTCAAATTTCTATTATTTTTCCTGATTTTCCTTATTTTCTGACTATTTTCCTAATTTTCCAAAATTTATTTAATTGCAACTAATCAACGAGCGACACCTGGCAGCATCATGCGCTATAGACCTACATCTGAAGCAACATGATCGTGACACACGACCCATCCTATGCATGCCACATTGTCCGAGCCTATGGCTTGGGTCTTAACCCAGCTTTACCCACAGACAAAACGTCGCTTGCACATATAGGCGACACGTTGTCTGAACCAAGGCCCGAACGACCAGTCATCTAGACAACCCTTAGATGACATGTCATCTGAGGTCGTCTCCTACCTCCTGACTCATCTGAGCATCACCAGTTTCTGCATATCTCATAATTGGATTTCACCAACATTCTGATCTCCCCAACTCCTCAACCACACTAAACTAGACATACACTAAAATGATCCTCACATCACAACTAATCTAAATAGGTATAAAACATTAAACATTACGGCAAAAAATGGCCGGAATGAACCAAGATAAGCTCGGATTCTGCGCAAGAAAACTCACCTAATAACTAGCCCAAATCTGCATAAATATTGATGATTCCTGCAAGGACGAGCTCGCGAGGGAGAGACGAAGCTCTCAGGTGAAGAATGAAGGCGCAAAACAGTCTTGAACGGGCTAGAAGGGAAACAGAATTTTATCTCATTGGGTCACCGGCCACTGACGGTGACCAGGAAATCCTGAAGCGGCAGCCCGTTACCGACCAAACAATGTAGTATTCATGTATAAGTGAAACGACGTCATTTCACTTAAAACATAACAAATCGTACATGTTGCCAAAACGCACAGATCGTGCATTTTGAGCAATACTGGTCAAAACGACATCTCCTCCCGTTGTTTTGGTTAATTAAATATTTATATAATATTATATTATATTATTAATAATAAATATTTTTTAATACTAAAATAATTATAAATTCATAATAAATGGTATAAACCTCCGAAAAATATATGGAAAATTTTTACGAATTCATTATAAATAGTACTATCTATCAGTACTATAAAATTATTTTTCTTATAAGTATATAAATTAATAAAAATTAAATATCTTTATATATTTTTTAAAAAGTCTCAATAATTATAAATACACTTCCAAAAATTCTTTAAAAATTCAAGTAACCTTAAATACATCAAATAGACCACTCTATGGTCTTGAAATTCCAAAATTATAATTAGAACTCCCTTTATGATTTTTCAATCATAACTAGATAATTATAATAATTCTCAAAAATCAAAATTTCTCTTTAAAATACTATAAATCATTGGTTAATTCTGTAAACTATTCCAATTGGTGGGCTAAGGCTCACTAACGATTTCGATCATCAAATGGGCTTCCCGGCCTAAGCAGCTCAAACTTTTCGATTCTCTCAAGTAAGTTGCTTCTTTGTTGGTTATTTTCAGAGGTTACAAGGGTATAAATTTTTTAATCCTTAAAATAGAACATTCTTGGAATCAGAGAATGCTAAATTTCTTGAGAATGTTGAGATTGAGAGAGAAAAAAATGATTTTATTTTTTAAGAAGAATTTAACTCTTCTCCAACGATATTATCTCTTCCAAGAGTACAAAGCAATGTTAAAAATTTTCTAATCAAGATCATTAAAATACATCTGATCAAAGATCAAGGAATAGATGTTGTTCCTCATTTGGATAATGTTGAAAATCAGTCAGACAGTTGAAAATCAGAATGCTCCTAAGTTGATTAACATATTGAATGAGGAGTTAAAATCTATATATGACAATGATGTTTGGGATTATACCATTGTCTGAAAATGAGAAACCTATTAGTTATAAATGGGTCTTCAAAACCTAACAGGATTCCAAAGGTGATATTGAAAGATACAAGGCCTGCCTTGTAGCAACGGGATTTACTCAAAGGAAAGACATTGATTTCAAAGAGACTTTTTCTCCAATTTCTTCAAAACACTATTTAAGAATACTTCTAGCACATGTAGCTCATTTTGATTTGGAATTGCATCAGATGGATATGAAGATGGATTTTCTCAATGAAAATATTGATAAAACAATTTACATGATACAACTAGAAAGCTTAGGTTCAAATTAATCTAA
Source organism: Passiflora organensis (assembly GCA_019739055.1). Classification (NCBI taxonomy): domain Eukaryota; kingdom Viridiplantae; phylum Streptophyta; class Magnoliopsida; order Malpighiales; family Passifloraceae; genus Passiflora; species Passiflora organensis. Next base: position 2,430,109 of record JAEPBF010000029.1, read on the forward strand.
GCATATGGTATGTAAATTAAAGAAATCAATATATGGGCTTAAACAAGCTTTCCGTCAATGGTACCACCGATTTCATCCATTAATTTTATCTTTCGGCTTTAAGATAAATGCAATTGATGATTGCATATATCATAATTTCTAGGGGAGGAAATGTATTTTTTTGACACTATATGTGGATGACATTCTGTTTGCCAATATTGATATAGATTTATTTCTTGATACTAAGAGATTTCTTTCAAAAACTTTTGAAATGAAAGGTTTTGGGTGAAGCATCTTTTGTGTTAAGAATCCAATTTTTCAGGATCATTCTTGAGGTATATTGGGTTTATCACAAAAGACTTATATTGAAAGAATACTACAACGGTTTGAAATGAAAAATTGTAAACTATTTGTTATTCCCGTGAGTAAAGGTGACAGATTTAATCTAAGTCACTGCCATAAGAATCAATTAGAAAATGATGATATACAGAGAATTCCCTATGCTTCTACAATGGAAAGTCTAATATACCTACAGGTTTGCACCCATCCTGATCTGACATTCATTATTAGAATGTTTGGTAAATATCAAAGTAATCCTACATTGAATTGTAACCAAAAGAGTAATGAGATATCTAGAGAAAACAAAGAAGAAAATGATGATATATAGAAAATTGGATAAACTAGAAATAGTTGGATATTCTGATTCTGATTTTGCTGAATGCAAGAATAACAGAAAATCAACTTCAAGCTATATTTACCTGCTTGTTGGAGAAGCAATTTCTTGGATGAAGAGACCGCTGAGGTTATTCTGTGATAATATAATTGTATTTCTGTATTCAAATAACAATAGAAGTCATCAAAGTCAAAGCGTATTCACAACAAAATTTTACTTAATTTGCTACTTTGTAACTTGTTATGAAGCATCGAATCTGGCAATATGGCTGCGCAATTTCATTGCAAGACTAAGAATGGTAATGAGATTGAGAGACCGCTGAGGTTATTCTGTGATAATAGAGTTGCATTTTTGTATTCAAATAATAATAGAAGCTCATCAAATTCAAAGCATATTCATTACAAAATTTTACTTGCTACTTAATATTTGCAACGAATATGGTTCGTAGCAAATTTGACTACAGATTTGCAATAATTATAGTAAAATATGTAAGAATAGATTTGATACAGATGGTTTGCAACCGACTTCCATAGTGAAAATTAAAAAATAATATTTTTAATATCATTAAATTTTGTTACTGATTTATAACTCACTTATTAACAAACTATACTAGTATAGATTTAGCTTGCGATCCACACGGAGCCACCAACACAAATATTTTAACCAATAGTAAAAAAAAACAAAAGAGAAAGATTGAGTCAAACCGTTATAGTATAACGATGGGGGATGGAAACCAACTAAGCAAAAGATATTCAACTTTGAAATTATTCTTTCTTTAAAAATATTAAATATAATTATTTATTATAACGGGTTGATTTTTATCTTTATAAATAGTGATAAACTTTCATTATGTTTTATCTTACTCATAAAAAATATCAAAGAAGGCATTACAGTTAAGTTTGAAGATAATTTTGTCATTTTATTTTGTTTAGTATCTGCTATATTTATATTTATTTAATTTAATTATCTAAAATAATTATTCTAACATTATCAATAATTTTTGGATGCAGAAATATTAGTGATGAAGAAGCTTTTTGACGATTTTTTTATTGATTTCAGGAGTTAAAAGGTTGAAGATAACTAGTTATTAACAAAAAATGATTTTTTAATATTTATTTTATTTATATTTATTTAATTTAGTTATCTAAAATATTTATTCTAATATTATCAATAATTTTTAGGTGCAGATTACAAATTATTATCTTAATTTTTACTGGCTATATTAATGTTGAAGAAGTTTTTTTAAGATTTTTTTATTGATTTTAATCGGTTCAAAATAATCAGCAAAAGAAAAGATTTCCCATATCAATTTTATTTATACTTATTTTATTTTATTTAATTATTTATAATATTTATTCTAACATTATCAATAATTTTTGGATGCAGATTATGAAATATTATCTTGATTTATTAGCTATATTAGTGTTGATGAAGTTTTGTAATTTTTTATTCATTTCAGTGCTATTAAACAGGATAACAGGTAAGGTTAGCTTCCATTTCCTTTCTTTTTTTACTTTTTTATTTTGTATTTAAGATTGATTGTTTTTATATTTTTGTTTGTTAAAATACAATTTTGAAATTACTAACAATTTTTTTTTGCAATCGCATAATTTTGATTGAATTATCCATTCAAGAACAATATGTTGAAGGTTTAGTTCAGATTTCCTACACTATGAATGGTACATTAGTAATTTAATTTAAATTTTTATTTTTTTTAATAATAAATGAATTTATTAGACTATAAATGAAATTAATTACTTTTAATTATATTTATTTATTAATTATAGATTTACTAGAAATTAATATTTTTATTATATTTATTATTGTTTATTTCATATTGATTATGACTTGTTAAATACTAGACAAGAGTCGTTATGAGATAGGTGTACTAGTTCTTATAATCAATTATTTGATGTTAGCCGACTTTTGCATGCAAAATCTTTTTGTGGATTGTCAAATACACAGTATGATTATTTTACAAAGTTGTTCTTGAAGTTTTTGCCTAATGATCACAAACTAACAAAATATTTTTATAATGCAAAAAAATTAGTTTAAAAGGTTAGATTGGGTTACCAAACTATTGATATGTGTAAGAATTTATGTATCACTTTTTATGTTGATGAAGCTGATAGTTCAGAATGCATTAATTGTCGTCATCAAAGATATTAAAGAATTGGGAAGAAAGGACCCATCACATTTAAGAAGTTGATATGCATTCCTATTATAAAACGTATTCAACGATTATTCATGTCCAAGTATACTACCCAACGTATGATATGACATGCTACTAATGTACCTGAGAATGAAAAAATGTCACATCCTTCCATTGTGATGCATGGATGCATTTTGATCGTATGCATCCTGAGTTTGCTAACGATGCGAGGAATGTAAGATCAGGGTTATGTACTGATGGTTTTAATCCATTTAGCTCTATTTCCAACCCTCAAACCTGTTGGCCAATAATTATGACAGTTTATAACTTACCACCAGGTATGTGCATGAAACAACAATTTATGTTTCTATCATTGCTGATACATGGGCCGAAAAATCTATAGTGAGATATTGATGTTTGTTTACAGTCCTTAATTGATGAACTTAAGAGCTTGTGGGAGAATAATTACATGATATATGATGTATATAAAGGACAAAATTTTTAATGAGAGCAACATTATTGTGGACAATTAATGATTTTTCAGCATATGGTATATTGTCTGGTTAGAGTACGCACAATAAGCTTGCTTGTCTTTATTGTCTTGATTGCATAAAATCTTTTAAACTACAAGCAAGTGGTAAATCCTGTTCGTTTGATTGTCATCGAAGATTTTTACCACAAAATTATTGTCGTCAGCAAAATGAGTTTTTAATTAGAAGAAGAGAGAGAGATTTGCCTTTGCTATATCCATATGGTGAAGAATTATATTCGAGCGTTTGTGAAGTCCATCATATACTATTTGGTTTGTCTTTCCGAAGAGAGAAGCCTATTGGTTACGGAGTAAAGCGTAATTGGACAAAAAAATATTTTTTAGAAACTGGATTATTGGAAAATATTGCTTATTCATCACAATTTGAATGCCATAATAGAGAAAAATGTATTTAATAATATTTAGAATACATTGATGGATGTGTCTGGAAAAATAAAAAATAACATGAAGTCAAGACAAGATTTACAATAATATTGTAGTAAATCTAATCTAGAGTTGAATTATGTCGATGACAAGTGGATGAAGCCGAAAACACCGTTTATTTTGTCAAAACAACAACAAACTGATATTTTCAGTTGACTTTCAAATGTAAAATTTCCTGATAGTTATGCATCAAATATTTCAAATTTCATAAATTCTGAAGATGGAAGACTCTATGGCCTAAAATCTCATGATTGTCATATTATAATGGAAAGACTTCTCCCAATTACAATTTATAATTCAGTTCCTCACTCAATTTGGGATGCACTTACTGATCTTAGTCAGTTTTTCAAAGATTTATGTTCTTCTGTACTCCATCTAAACCACATAGAGATGCTAGAAAAAATTATTGTGGCTATTTTTTGTAAATTAGAGAAAATATTCTCTCTATCTTTTTTTTATTCTATAGAACACTTGCCAATTCATTTAGCTCATGAAGCTAAAGTTGGATGGCCAGTATAATATTAATGAATGTATCCATCTGAGAAGTAAGCATCTTAATTTACAATATCTTTTGAAATTTTTATAATAGTTAAATTTAAATTACATAACTATGTTGGATTTTACAGGTATTTGTTTAATTTAAAAAACAATTAAGAACAAAGCTGCTACTACTGGTTCAATTGTTAAAGCGTATATAGCTAAGGAGATTGCTAAATTTTGTTCCTTGTACTTTATTGATGATAATGTTGTCACTTATATAAATAAACCTCTATGAAATGATGATGGTGGAGTTAACGGTGATGATTCTTGACTATCTATTTTCAAACATCTTGGGAGACCGTATAGAATAACAAGAGAAAATTCTTGGATGATGAATTGAGTCGCGTGAGACTCGTATGTTCTCATTAACTGTGAAAAAGTGACACTATATTTAGAGTGAGTTACATTACCTATAATATTTTACTTATTTTATAGAGTGATTTTTTAACAATTTTCTTTGCTTATAATTTTTTGCAAACATTTTGGCACGATGCTAAGAAATTATAACAAGGATATTAGTGAGATTGAAGTCATCCAAAAATATGATGAACACTTTACAGACTGGTTACTAAGTTCGGTAAGTTTTTTTTATATGAAAAAATATATATTAATAAGCAATACAACATGAAAGTTTGTTAATGAGAATATATTGTGTTTGGAGTTGGATAATATGAATCAATATAATGAAATTGATATACAATATTGCATTTGAACAATCTTGTTCTGCCACATACTATAAGGGTTACATCACCAATAGTTTCAGGTTTGAAACCTATGATGCTTGCAAAGATAAAGTGACACAAAACTATGGTGTTTGGGTTAAAGTTCATATCACGGATAATGATAGTCATGATTATTATGTACCTATATAAAAAATTATTAAACTACAGTATTTTGGAGATAACAGAGTTATTTTTTTCAATTGTCGTTGGTATGGAATAGAGAGAAGTAGCGGGATAAATGTTGACCACGAGATTATTGAGGTGAACAGTCGACTGTATTTGAACTCAAAGGATACTTATGTACTACTTAATAATGTTAACAAGTATACTACTTAAGCTATCCTTGTTCTAAAAGACAAAATTGGTTGGTTGTTTGTAAAACAAGTTCAAAATAAAGAGTTGATGTGGCTATTAAGACAACTACTGTCAATCAGATAATGATGTCGAACCTTATCAACAAACAGAGTTATATCAAATAAACCCAATACATATTATTGATGATAAAATCGATGCTTGTAGTCAAGCACACATATGGAGCATCATTACTTTCTGAGGAGAATAGTAATGGAAGTATCTCTAATTATTCTAATAGTGACGATGATATGGTTGAAGATGACACCGAGGATGATTAAATTGAAGATGATGAAGATTGATTTATGTTTATTTATGTTATATTCTATATATTTGTTTATGGGTGTAGTTAATTTATTTAAATTTTATGATGTTATTTTGATATATAGAATATCTTTTTATTACATATGAATTTTTTCATGGATATTTGATGTCAATAGATATTTATTTCTTGTAAGGACATTTATTATTGCATATTTATTTAATATTTTTAAAATAAAATTAATAATTTTTATTATGATTAGCATGTCTGTTTTTAAAAGAGTTATGTCAAGGGACATATATCATGAGGTGGCAAAAATAATGAAGAGACTTAACTACCTCTATTACTATCTTCTCATCCACTTGATGGTAGACAAATGATTTCAGATGATATTCAGTTAGAGGGAATAAATAATGAAGATCATACTCCTCCTACAAAAATAATATATCAACCTACCGAATCATTAGGTTCTCAATAAATTCTACGCATTGATTATTCTGGAAAGGTAAAACTAAAATTCAATTATAGTAAGACTATGTAAGTACCATATTATTTTATTTATTTATTTATCTTATTAATATTATATAAATTTTTCAACTAAAAAGTTATTTTTTTTATAGTTCTCTCAATCATGGGATATCAAAATTCATATCAGATACAACTAAATCATTCTATAAAAAACCATGGATATCTTGGCACAATATTGATAAGGAATCAAAGATTATTTATGGAGTATGTTCAAGGTAAAAAAAATTCTTTTATGAATACTTGAATTAATATAGTAAATGTCTTATATCTATATCAATTTATATTATATTAAGTTAATATATAATTTTTTCAATCTAAATATTATTGGGATGACTCTATCAGTGATGAAATAGTATGACGTATTTGGAATGAAGTTACTTATATATGATTAAAAGATGAACTTAGTAGAGTTTGAGCTAAGGCTAAAAGTAGTGACGCAAACACAATAAATATAAGTCAAACAGAGGAACATGCTCCCGATTGGATATATGAAAGCGTGTGGAGAGAATTAATTGGATCTACACATTGGGGTAAAAAAGATTGAGATGCAAAGTAAAAAAAATACAATGCTAGTTCTGTGTCTAGCCAACATGGTGATATTTCTAGACATTGTGCTTGTTTAGTAACCTTAGAGGTTGTGAAGAATAAAATGATGATTCTATTTTTGTGAAAATTTTATTTTATTATTATATTTTTAATATTTTTATTTTAATTATACTATAATATTACTTTTGATATATCATGATTGATTGATATAGAAAAAGCATATAATACATGAACCAATAGACCTATTGGATAAACCAAATGACCTTTCTAATGCTCAATTAAAAGATATGGAATTATGGATGAAGGCTATCAATAGACCTAAAAGGGACTGATTTATATAATTACTAAGAGTGTTGGCAGATTATATATTGAGGGACATCAAGTTGTACATTTCTATCTTCTAGTACACATGGCACCCCATCTGATCTACAAGCACAAATAGTTGAGTTGTCATAGATAGTAGCACAATAACAAAATTTGATATAATAACAATCTAAAATGATGCAGTATATAATGGCTACTCCCAATAGAATATCAAGTTTTTCTCGATCAGAAGGTAACTTACACAATTTGAGTGGATTTATACTATCAAATCCATTCCCACATGCACTTCTTCATCAAAATACATCCTGCTAATCAACTGATTTAGCATAAAATAATAGTCAAACACCCTATTGTCCTATCCCTCCATTTACACAATTTTAGTATCCTCTAAACCATATCGCTCCATCATTCCAAGAACTTATGACTTGACAATTCTCTCAAAATCATATGCAATTGTCATTTCCTCTGTTATAACAACAGGACCATTTGCCTCCTCCAAGTCAAATGGTTATTAAGTTCGGTAAGTCTTTTGATATGAAAAAAAATATATTAATAAACAATACAATATGGAAGTTTATTAATGAGAATATATTGTGTTTGGAGTTGGATAATATAAATCAATAAGATGAAATGATATATGATATTGTATTTGGATAATATTGCTCTGCCACATACTATAGGGGTTACATCACCAATAGTTTCAGATTTGAAACCTATGATGCTTGCAAAGATAAAATGACACAACACTATGGTGTTGGGGTTAAAGTTCATATCACAGATGATGATAGTCATGATTATTATGTACTTATATAAAAAATTATTGAACTATAATTTTGGAGATAACAAAGTTGTTCTTTTCAATTGTCATTGGTATGAAATAGAGAGGAGTAGCGGGATAAATGTTGACCACGAGATTATTGAGGTGAACAGTCGACTGTATTTGAACTCAAAGGATACTTATGTACCTGATTAATAATATCAACAAGTACACTACTTAAATTATCTTTGTTCAAGAAGACAAAATTGGATGGTTGTTTGTAAAACAAGTCCAAAACAAAGAGTTGATGTGGCCATTAAGACAACTACTGTCATGGAAAACATAAGAGAAGAGTCAGATAATGATGTCGAACCTTATCAACAAGCAGAGTTGTATCAAATAAACCCAATACATGTTATTGATGATGACATCGGTGATTGTAGTCACACATATGAAGAATCATTACTTTCTAAAGAGAATAGTAATGAAAATATCTCTAGTTATTCTAATAGTGATGATGATATGGTTGAAGATAACACCGAGGATGATGAAGATTGATCTATGTTTACTTATGTTATGTTTTATATATTTTTTTATAGGTGTAGTTAATTTGCTTAAATTTTATGATGTTATTTTGATATATAGAATATCTTTTTATTACATACAAATTTTTTCATGGATATTTGATATCAATGAATATTTATTTCTTATAACGACATTTATTGTTGCATAGGTATTTTTAGCTACACATACTTAAAAAAATGAGGAGTTTTCCAAAAAAAATAAAAAAGATGAGGAAAATACATTTATTAGCAACAAAATTGAAAATATTTACATAAGTTATATGAATTTTATATATCCTGGATGAGATAAATTATTTATATATACATATTTATATATATACTTATATAATTTTTATTTATTTATATATGTACATATCATAATTTTTTTATAAAGTATTTAATTTATAGGATAAATACTTTCAATTAATGATAAAGAAATATGGATCTAACTTTTCAGATGCTTTATTAGAAGATATAGAATTATGGATAAAAGTTATCAATAGACCTAAAAAGGGACTAATTTATAGAGTTACTAAAAGTGTTGGAGGAGGCATCAAGTCATACATCTTCTACTACACATGGCATCCCATTTGATCTACAAGCACAAATAGCCGAGTTGTTATAGATAGTAACACAATAACAAAATTTGATATAATAACAATCTAAAATGATGCAGTATATAATGGGTACTCTCAATAGAGATCAGAAGGTAACTCACACAATTTGAGTGGATTTATACCACCAAATTCATTCCCACATACACTTTTTATCAAAATACATTCTGTCAATCAACTAATTTAGCATAAAATAATAGTCAAACACCCTATTGTCCTATCCCTCCATCTACACAATTTTAGTATCCTCCAAACCATATCGCTCTATCATTCGAAGAATTTATGACTTGTCAATTCTCTCAAAACCATATCCAATTTTTATTTCCTCTATCACAACAACAAGACCATTTGGCTCCTCCAAGTCAACCATATTTTCCTTCTCCATGATGTTTATTTAAATACCAATGCTAATATCTAATGATATATATTTATTTAAGTCATTGTATTGACAAACAATGTTATGTTATTTGATAGTATTGCAAGAATCTTTTGAATTTTTTCATATAATAATTTATTTAAATATTTATTATTATTAATATATCAAAAATATTTTTATATCTTATATTATTAATTATTATCTATTTTCTTGTGAAGTATATGTCTAATCACTAGAATTGGTGTAGCTTAAAAGGCAAAAATTTAGAAGAAGGGCAATAAAATGCAAAAATCATGTGTTCTGATTTGTATGTACCGAACTAATTGACAGTGTAGTTAATGATTTGCTATCAATAAATATCAATACAAACCAAATTTAAAAATTAAATAATGAATTAATTCATATTAAGAGTTATTATTTAAAGTAAATTTGCTGCCGTCTTCTTTCTATAAGCAGTTTTTCCAGAAAATTGTGTTCTTCCCTCAATACTCTCGTCTCTTTTTCTTTTTATTTGTCCTTCCGTTAATTTTTTTCTATTCATTGCAGTCCTTCTTTTGCAATATTTGAGTATATGGTGTACATAAAAAAGCTGTATAAACACATCTGGAATTAACACCGGCTTTTCGGAGAGGAAAGCAATGTGCTGGAGACGAAAGAGGCGCTGTGATAATAAGAGTTCTCAAGTACTGACAAACTTCTTTCTTCCTTCCGGTCTGAGCCTTTATTGGTGAGATGTGAAGTCCTTCCAGTTTCAGTTTTTTGTCTTTTACAGAATTGTGACTATAAATATTTTAGCACTTTTTCTTTTTATTTGGCATAACATAACATAGGTTCACAAACAACATCTTGAGCACAGTACAACAGGTGCAGCTTCAAAAGTTAGGAGGCGCAAAAAATCCTTTGAGGCCATTGGAGAACAATATTGTCATAGAAGATAAACTGCACATTCAGGAGCCATCTCTGAATTTAGTCTCCCAAAAACTGAGGCTGCACGAGTCAAAACGTTGACACCAGAAGGGTTGTTTCCTGTTGAAAGGTCACTAGTTGTCAACTTTTACTAGTTCCTTTACCATCTTGAATTTCTTAAAATTAATGGCTGTTTATGATCTATCCATCCAGATTTATACAATTGAAGTAACAAGAATCGAGAAGAAAACAATTACGAGAGGAAGAGAAGAGGAAAGAAGAAGAGTCCAGGTATATTAGAAATGAAATGTCAAACGAGGGACTTAAGAATGGAAAAGATCTCGCTGGTGTTGCCAATACAGTTACTGAGAATTCTGCAACTCATACTAAGCATAAGATATAGTCCATGTGGGAGATTGTTAGAATAATTTGGACTTAGTATATGTGTTTAGTTTATTGGGCTTATAGATGCACAAGTAAGAATTAAAATACTTATAAAGAATATAAAGCCTATTAATGATCTTTTTATGGGCTTAATCATCTTCTTGTAACTAGTGCAGGTTATCTATTGGGTATGTGTACAAATTTATGAGCTTATGACCAACACTGGATTCCGTCAACACAGTTATGCTTTCTGCTATCTAAATCTACCCCACCCCACCCCATCCCACCCCACCATTACCCCTCACCTATTCCCTTTTTAATCCTATATCCACCTAGTTTGGTTTTGAACCCAGGACCTCCTCCAATCTCTTAAGGGATCATGCCATCTGAGCTAAGGCTCATTGGCTATCTAAGATACTCATTAGAAAGAATCCTCACTCTTGGTTCCATAAGCTTAAATCCATCATCCATCATCAAGAGCAAGATCTCCAATGATCAAGCCATTTATTTGCAAGTTATTAAATCAATAACTAGGACCACTTGCGATCTAGATTGTTTATCAACAATTTACCAATTGGATAGACTAAAAAGCCATGAGATCTCATCGTGTACACGCGAATCTATGGAGTGACCAATGCACCCTCAAGCTATGATCCCATGCTCGTTTCATATGTAAAAAATTTTTTTTAATAGAATAATTTTAAAAAAATAATAGAAAAATTTAGAACATTCTTAAGATTAATAGAAGTCTAGAATGAACTCTGAAATTATTTCCAAAATTTTAATGCTTTGTAAGCATGATAAATCTACATTATAAATTTAATATTTAGTTCTAAGGATAAAAAAAATCTCATTTTTTTTAAAAATCTATTTGTGCATATGCAGTCAGACCTCTTAAATTTAATATCATTCGTAGATGAAAAATTTATCAATTATTAGAGGTTATTAATTAATAGAGTTACCTCTTATAATTAATATATTATTAAATAGTATAAGATTATCATATGATTGATTGAATTTCTAACCTGACAGGAGATCATTATTAAATAATAATATATTATCATAATGTGGAAGTAAATCGTCACATCGTTCCTTATTGATAATGCGCCTTCGCACATTTTGGACAATCTCAAAGTGTCCACTGTCAAAATTGCTCTAATTCCACCGAATACTACATCCAAAATCCAACTGATTGATACTAGGATAATTTCATCTTTTAATTATCGGTAACGTCGTTATAAGCTACAAACAGTGTTTGATATGAACAAACCGAGTTCTATTGATACTTACATGGTTGACCAACTTACTGCGTGCTCTAGAGCAAAGCTAAATAAGAAGAGATCTCCGCAGTCTATGATTGCAAACAACATCAAGCACAATGAGCTTTCCGCAACCAAATTGTATAAAAGGACAAAAAAATACAGATAGAGAAAAATACAATCAACTAAGATTATAGAGTAGAAATTTAGATACTTTCTATCAGCCATCTGATAATAGAGGAATCGCAAGAAGCGTATCAATAATTAACGAATAAGGAGCTTATAGCTTTGGTGATAAATAACAATGACAACATAGGTGAGATAGAAGAAGAGTGTGAGACCCTGTCCTTCAAAGTGTCTAGTCAGCATTTAGATACAGTTAGATCATTTGGATTGGTCGGTTTGAATGGGTTTGATCAGTTGACTAGTCAGAGTTGACCAGTTTGACCAGCCAGCTAGACAGTGGATTGAGAGTTGACCCATTAACTGGGTGACCTGGACATAGTCATAGAGCCTAGATGTCGAGTCTAGGATGTTTAGAGTGTCATGTTGTTGGTAGTGTGACGATAGTTTGCACGACCAATCGTTTTAGACTTTTAACATGCATTAGGATAATTAGTTTGATTTGGTTGTCGTTTGAGGCCTGAGTCTAGTGAAAATATTCATCTCTATCCTCTTGACCCGAGTGTGAGTTTTCAAGACCTATTTTGAATGGTCAGAGGCCTTTGTGCCAATTTTCCTTTAATGGGCCCGATTTCCATTCACCGAGCCCAATTACATTTTAAATTCCTAATTTTTATATTTTGAGCCTTTAAACCCTATTTTCGCTCACTTGGGGTACATAAAAAAGTTATTTCCTAAGTTTTTTACAGATTTTCAAAAAAAAAGAAAAAAAAAGCAAAATTTTAAAATAACAAAAATACCCTTATCTACTCACCAACTCACTCACGTGAGCAACCAGCAGACCCATCCCCCTCCCCTTCCTTTTCCTCACCTCTCAAGCAAGCAAGGTGAGTTTTTTCCTCGAAATTCAATTCTCTTCACAATTTGATTTTCCTTTAAAATTAGCAATTGAGACTTGTTTCAAATCATAATTCTAACTCCGTTCTAGAGATTTTCACTAGTGTTTTATTGATTTGTGGTGATTTTTGTCGAATTTGGGTGTTTTAGGTTAAAATTAGATTTTGAGCTAACCATCCAATTTTCCTCCCTTTTAATGTCGATTTTTGCTTGCTTTAGATTGTTTTAGAGTTGTCTAGCATGCTTGGATGATTTGTTTTGGTTTTCCATGATTTTTGTGAGGTGTGCGGATATTTTTGAGTTGAATTCAAGTGTATTTTGGGGGATTTTAGGCCTATATGCAAAATTAATGTTGTTGTTGGTTATGTTTGATCATTTTGAGCTTGCTGGATGTGAATGAATGTTTGCTGGTGGTTGGTTTTGTGTTGGTGCAATTTTGAGCGAAATTGGAGGTTTGTCGAGAAATCGCTGCTTTTAATTCGAGTAGTGTTTTTGATATATTTAGTGGTTTATTTTTATTAGATTGAGTGCTTGATCATTAGTAGAGTATTAGGGAGTATAATAGATGGGGTCTTGGGTTTTATTTTTAATTTTGAGTTATTTTAATTATTTAGTTTCGTTGTGGTTTTTGAGTTGATTGTTTAGTTGTTTGCTTTCATTCTTAGGTGGTATTTCAGCTCGTGAGAAAGGAAAGAGTGTGGCCGTTAGTGAGTCATATGCATGACAAGAGGTGGGAGTCTATGTCTCATTCACACGCGCAGAATTGTGTTTGTTTTATTAAATTAAAACTAGGACAAATGCTTGGTTTTGAGTAGAGGCAACACTTGCATTGTGTGTGAACATCATATTAGGTTCATTGCGATGCTTGCCATGATTTTTATGCACTGATATTATGTTTAAATTATTGAGCATGATGATTGTGTTTTGATGCATTATAAGTAAGCTTGAGTTTAATGAACTCATTCCTTGTTTATGTGAGAATTTGATAATTTGAGTTGATGACCCTTGATTTTGAGCCGCTTGAGCTTGTTGAGTTAAGAGATTGATTTCTTGTTGAGATATTTCTTGATTTTTATGATTGCATGGTACATTGTTACTTAGTTTTCATACATTATGAGATATGCATTTTGAGGAATGCAAAAATATGTATATATATGATTTCCAGGTGTGACTTGGAATTGACGGATTGTGCTTGGCCAATGCGAAGGTAAGTGGATAAGTATCCTTAGATAGAAGGATAATCGCTTGCCTAGAAGTTTGGATGGATTGTGTATGCCTTGTTTGAGTAGGTGATGTGACAGGCTATATAAGCCTTCGGGCTTTCGAGTTGTGTATGCGTGGAACATGTGTGATAGTGTGCTTTATCCATGTATTTCGAGGACAACACTGGTGGTAGAGGTTATATTTTCCACTTGCATTGTAATTTGCCACTAGTGGGCTCCTGATTGCCCTTTGGCCGTTGGCCGGGGTGATTAGTGGAGTGGTTTAAAGATCCGCCCCGAACATGTTTTGGGTGTACATTAGCCCGAGAAAATTCTGAGTTTTGGTTTGTGAGCCCATTTGGGTGTGGACTCGAGTTTGTGGACTTATTCTTACCAAGATCATGCATGTGCATTAGATTGTATTGTTTATGTGGATTGAATGAACGTATAGCTAGCATAGGCTTACTTGATATTTATTTTCAACCATTCTTTTTCGAATGGTTTTAGTGCATTGCCTCTATTCTCTCATTATTGTTTATGATGTGGTGGCTTTCACTAAGGTCCTCGAGATCTCACCCCCTCTCGTTGTTATTTTTCAGATTTAGGTCCGAGTATTCGCGTTGCGGGCTTCTTTTGAGATTGAGTTTTCCGATTGTCATAGGGCTGGACTACTGCATATTTCACGTTTGGAAACTCGGCATTTTCTTTTGTATTTTGGATAGTGATATGCATGTTTTTTTTTTTTGGTTTTGCATGCTTGTCCATTGATTGATGTGAACCTTTTGTGGGTTGTGTTGATTTCTTGTTTTGGACAATGTATAATGCTTTTGAATTTAATATATGAGATGAGCAGGATGCCTTGGGCACATTTTGTTATTATTGGGCTTGAGATTGATGGACTTTTTGTGATTATGCATGATTAGAGTCGTGTGGCCTGTTGTGTGTGTTTTTAAGTCTTCCGTTATTTGTGTTTGTACTCCGTGACGGGTCATATTATGCCAAGATTTGTGAAAGTTATATGCTTCATTTTTAAGTTTCAAATTTATATGTATTTTTATATATTTTAGGAAAATAGTTTTCAGGTTAAGCCTTGTGTGGTTCTGATTGGGCCACAAGTTGGGCCAATTGGAGTTGCACGGCGGTGAGGAGCCCAGTTACCAGGTTCGGATCCTCACGAAGAGAGTGTCGGTCAAGACAACATAGTTTCTAGTCTTTGTGATCAGCTGCATGCTATGCACATGATGGTACAGTGTTGGACGTTGATAAAATAGACTAAAGAAGTGTGAGGATAACAATGACAACACAGGTGAGAATGAAGAAAAGAGTGTTAGTCAAGACAACACAATTCCTAGTATTCGAGATCACCTGCATGCTATACACATGATGGTACAGATGCTAGACATTGATAAAGTGAACTAAAAAAGTGTATTGAGAAGAATACACTAGAAACTCAAAAAAAATTTCAGACATTGTTGGATATATGGATAAGTAAAATAACATCTCTCAAAATTAATAAATACTTAAGATTTTATTAATTATTAAAAATTAGTGAATATTAATAATAACAAAGTAACGACTCAATAGATACAAAACTTATTCATTATTAAAGGATATTAATTTTTAAAGTATTAAATTTGAAAGGAATATGATTTTGATTTTTTAAGCTTGTAGTGGATCGAACATCCTGCTTCGATCTTTCAGTGACAATACGGATAGGGTGCATATCCAAATTTCTACTATATCTTTGGATTTATGGATCCTATGGGACTTGGCATCCTTCAAAGGTTAGACTTTAATGTCAACATGATAGGCATTACCTTCATGCGTGATAGTAATGACAGAGTCTTCGTTTTATCATGTGGACTGCCACTCCAATCTTAATCTTGAAAGAATATATTTATATTTATTATGTATTTTTGGAGGAATTTAATATAGTTTTTATCGTAACACTTTTACACGCCGCATGATTGATATTGCTGAGATGAAATGTAGTTGTCTGTCCAATCGGAGAAATTTTTGTGGGACATTCCGACAAAGGAAAAAGGAAAAAAAATGTGGAAGCAATAGTAGGATTTGGCGTTAAGACGGCTTCTAAACATGCTAAAAAGGCAGAAGACGGTCGGTCAAATTTCTTAGGACAGAGCATGCATTGTGAATAGCGCATGCTAGACAAGCCATGGGCCCACCAAACCCACACCAGGATGTTACCTAAACCGACCATAATCAGTGCCAGTCAAGAATTTTTTTTATTATTATATATATAAATTCTGTAATTTGAGCATTAAATAATTTTTATTTCAACCTATTAACTTAAATTTTTTATTCTTAACAGGTTATGGAATTTTGATAACCAAACCATCATATATTAGGATCTCCTATAGCAGAAATCTATGATGTTTACCAAATGCTTTTTTGGTAATGACAATGAATTTCTTTTAAAAAATAACATCAAATTACTTTATTTAGGTTGAACTTTCCTGAGTTTCAAAGATATAAATAAAACTTATTCTATTAATAGAGTATCAATGTTGATAAATACCGACCAAAAAGCAATTAATTTGGTGATGGTAAAGTGTCCTCTTCTATTATGGAAAAATATGAATCCATCTTAGTCATGAAGGGTTTAGATGTCGTAAGCCATAGAGATCTAAATTTAAAGATCTAATTTGGAGTGTCATCGGCAATTAGTATCTAAAAATGTCTTAAGCCCGATCCTTTTGGACGGATCTGGCTTTTTGGGGTGACTTGTACAAAAATGAACTTGATCAGTAATTAACTATCGTTATACATATTCCAAAAAATAAAGTATCGTTATAATTTTATTATTGCATTAATTAATAGTAATAATACTAATATATATGTTGAAAGCATGTATGACCTAGTTATTATACTGTTCATTAATTTCACTTCCAATCGTGTCCAAAAATAATCATAGGGATCATATATAAAAATCGAGGATGAAAAATTCATAATTAATCATTCAAAATATATCTAAAAAAATCTGATTTAACATTAGATAAAAAACATTGGAGAAATGGATACTAATTAAGAACTTGTTTATATTATCAATAGCGGAAACCATCCAAATCAAACTAATATGACGTGATATTTCTAATTATAAAAGGTTGGAATTATTTTTTCAAACCATCTTCATAATCTACATATTGTATATATGTCCTTAATTTGTAATGGAAAAGCTAATGCTTATATCACAACAACTTTTATATTTTCCACTATTGAATTCTTATGTTTAAATTTATAAATTGAGTATCTCGTCAGTAAAAAAAATAATACAAAAATATATAATAATGCTCCATCGAGGAGAGAAGTGGACAAGTCAAGCTACTTTGGATAAAACAATAACAAAATTTTACTTGCAATTTTATTTATAGAAGCGAGACAAATTTTCACACATTCACAACCATATTTGCTTACAAATATATATAGGTTAGCATACATCAGACACTTATAGTATAGTACTACTACACAGTAATTAAGAAGCTCTTCAGGTATTCCATACCATTCATTTCTCAAAGATGCATATCCCAATATCACAATCAGAGCTCGATAAGAATTCACTAAACTTGTTCCCTTCTTCTCTACCACTTTGTGGCGGTAACAATTGCATGTCCACGTTGTTCTCCTCTCCAAAGCTTGAAACTCCATCACCATCATATCTTTCTTCATGACTCAGTTGAGAAGCAACGAACTTGTCTAGTGCTCTCCAGTCAGTCACTTTCTTGGTGTAGCTGCCCCCTCCAGTTTGTTGTTCTTCTTTGTTATTGTTATGGTGGTTGCTATTCTCCGAGATGAGGGACATCGAACTTGGCCTCTTTATTAATGGAAGAGACGGGCTTTCTAGCTGAGGAAGCTGTACAAAATTATCAGACTGCACGAAACTTAAACTTTCGGCTTCTATCTCTTGCTTGCACAGAAAACTCTGTGGCAGAAAGTTTTGCGGCTGCCTCGACATGTAATCAAGAGGATCCACTACGGAGCTTATGCCACTTGATTCCTCATAAAAGTAGCCTGATTCCCATCCTTCGATGCTTTTGTTTTGACCAGTGGCTCGTTTCTTGAATGCACGGCACACTACCCATCCTTCTTCCTGAAATGGTATAACTAAACTCCATAAGACGGGAGTCATAGGTGAAAAAAGAGGTTGACAATAGCTTCTAGTAAAAGTTATCCTTTATGTTTGGTAAAGGGAGGTAGTGGATATTGTCAAAGTTGACTACATCCTGGAAGGGAAATGGAATATTTCTTTTGACAAAGGAAAGGAAAAGATAGCCGCACTAGAAAAGGAACAGGAGAAAGAGATATCCATTAGGCTTCAAAATCCCTAGTATAACTTTTGACTTATGGATGGTGTGGATAAATGCCATCTCTTTCCAAAGAACATTTGCGTTGAGGCTGTGATTAGTGGCCTATGCATGGCAAGCAATGGTGGATTTGCCTCTAGATAAGTTGAAAGATGAATTATGAAATGATTTGAAGTTAGGACAATGAGTTTTTACTAAAAGTTGGGCAGTTTGAGGAATTTGTGGACGAGTAATGATCTTGTCCAAGAAACAGAGGTTTTCTGTAAGGAATGCATAATTAATGGGTTCCAAAAACTCTTTAGACACTTCTATGACAAAGAAAGTACCACATACTGGCATTAAAGAGCTTCTTCAAAAGCTACTCAGCATGTCGGAAGACCAGGCGGACAGTTGCCTATCGACTTTAGTGTAACATCTCAAATGAGAGAGAAAAAGTGATCTAGCTTACTAGTACGATAGTAAAGGATATGTGATGCTTGCCTGTGGAGGACCATTCTCGTCCGATTCAAGCCTGTACTCATGCATAATCCAGTCAGTTTTTTGGCCATTTGGGGCTCTCCCTTTGTAGAAAACGAGGGTTTTCCGCATGCCGATAAGTTTAGTTTTGTCGTACACGGCCTTGTCTCGCCCTGTTGCCTTCCAAAAGCCAGCCATAGTAGCTCGATTTGTTCTTGTTCCGGTTGGATACTTTTTATCCTTGTGGCTGAAGAAATACCAGTCACTCTGCTCTTCATACCCGATTCGGCATCTCTCTGAGTCAAGAAAAAAAAAAACTGTCAAACTTCGGTGTCAGAATCTTGGAGAGCTAGTTTCTGTATATGGAATTCTGGAGAGGTGCAGTTTGTCCTCTAAGTTCCTCAAAGATAGTCGAGTAGACGTGGATAGGTCAAACCTCAGGGATTATAAGGGATTACTTCCCCAACATCCTGGTGATGCAAGGAGGAAACAGAATCCGTACGTAACAACAGTCTATGATCTATTCGAAACCCTATTCCTGGTCTATCTGAACTTATCCTAATATATAACTGCAGTGCGTATATGATCATCAGTTGTAAACCCTAAAATAACCCGAAATCGAGAAAGCAAGCCAAGGAACAGTTTTGGTACCTTGAAGATCCCACGGCTCAATTCTGTACAGGTCAATATCTCTGATAACATCAAGATCGATCTTCTGTGAAGCGACCTTCTTCCTCAGATAGTATCCAACCAGTTCCTCATCCGTCGGATGAAACCTGAATCCAGGTGGGACACACGACTCCATTGACTCCATCATAACCAATGCTGCTGCATCAAATTCACCACAAACCGTAACGTCACTGTTCCTTAATTGGTCATCTTTTAATCATAACCAGTGTGAATGAATGATAAATGCGACTCAACTTATGTAAATGGAGAAGAGAGTACTGTCACGGAACAGAACCACAGAGTCGGGAAAAGCTAAAAAGGAAAAGGCCGGAAAATTGCATAAAAAGTTAAAAACTCAAAAAGGAATAATGTATGGACCCTCCAAGTTAAAAGGTGCCAAGTGTTATCAGGTATAATCATCAGCTCATTTGGTGGTGAGCGACACTCACTACATTATCTGTGAAAGGAAATAAGCGCGTGTTAAAACAAAGCACATTCTTCCATATACAATGATTTTTATTTTGGGGATGATAGAGTAAGAGATGAAAAGGTAAAGAAACCAAATCATGAGAGAGTTTGGTTTTCATGAAAACCAAGAGGAAGTTGGGGACTTAAGTAGCCTCTGTTCTGTGCGGGACTCAAGAAACGGACAAGTGAAGGTTTGTGCTAATGATGTTGTCTTGTGTTGGTGAATGGTGGAAATGATGCATCAAGAACGGTGTTTCCATTAAAATACAGTAACAAACCAGAAAATAAGGCTAAACAACAAAATTAACTTTTCGGAACTATTAATATATAAACAAATGTGGGATTGAACGCAATAAAACAACTCGAGGAAGCAGACACCGGTATTATATAAATGAGAATTTTCGAATTTGGGTGGTCTAGAAACTAAATTGCCTAATGGACAAAGAAGATGACGTTAAGCACGCGTTCTTCGAAAGAGAAAAGGCAATATGGGGAAAGAAAATGCATAGGGAGAGAGAGACATGGGTCTGTATTGGATCAAGCCTACAATAAAGAGGAGAAAAAGGAAAGAAAGGCACTTGTTAGGCTCCTCCTGCAGAGTTTTTGTCTCATTGCAGAAACGGGTGCCCTGACCACCTTGTCTGTTTGTCGAGAATTTACACTGCAGAGACTGACCCCTTTCTTTGATAGACTATGAGGTAAACGCAGAACCATGAAAACAAAACTTTTATGGTAACGAGGGGAGGGAATGAGAATTCTCGGAAAACTCATATATCCAGGTTTTATAGGGAAGGGTTCCTCGTCGAGGACTTGGTGTTTCAAAGACACGGTCAAGATTAATTGGGTAAGGTCATGTTTTCGAAGGCTTCAGGAAATTGATGTTTGTGTGCAGGTGCGTGAGGTAGAGGGATCAACCGACTCCTGAGTGTTTACCTACATTCCTATAAGAGAAATATACATGCTAACAATCTTGTACCAAATCTCAGCCTTGTCAGGCGTCTTCTTTGACTCTTCTCTTCTAACTCATGACAAGACCAAATCTAGTTAAGTGAACCCAGACAAATTAGAATGTCGGCATAGGTTGATACGTAGATACATAAGGGATACATCAATCATGCATGCATACACTGTACACAGAAGGGAAGCTTTAGAGAAGAAAAACCCTTCTCCGTCGGAGGAGTTACAGTTCACCTTCAGAGGTTTCGTTGTCGATCGAGACTAGCTAGGATCAGTACAAAAGGTAAGTAGCTATTATGCAAAGCGCATCTCTGTAACGACTTAAGAATTTCTAGCCAGCAAGGGGAAGTAATTTACAGCTAGCCCGTACAGGTTCTTAGCTTACCTCTTGAATTGTAGTGGTATCGAGATGTATATAATTACTGGGTGCAAGATTGGTGGAATGAAGAAGAAGAAGAAGAAGAAGAAAGACGACAAACCTATGAATGGGGGTTGAAGAAGAAGTGTATGGTAGATGTGAATAAGAGGAAGAAGAAAAATTCCATTAGGAGAGAAAGATGTGAGGGAATATAAAAGGAGGGGAAGGGGGAATGGGAGGACCGCTTCAAATGCGCATGGGTTGATTGTTGTCCCCAGTCCTTTACGTCACTCCACAGCTTCCCACAAAAAAAAAAAAAAACTATTCTGTTTAATAAATATTCTTAGACTTTACTAAATATGTGTGACAACTTTTAATTACCATATTTATGATTTTACTAGTTAATAAGTTGAATAATAAATATCATTATTACTATAATTTACTATTTTTAATCCTTTTTTTTACAATGGGTTAATGGTTGTTCCCAGTCCTTTACAATGCATGGGATTGTGTGTAACAAACTATATATTATATTCTTTTAAACACATATTCTGCAAAATCATTTTAATAAAAAATTGACTATGCTAAAAATGTAACTGGACATATTTATATGCAATAAAACTCATGAACTAATTAGGCTAAAAATGTACCTAAGCCGAGTTTCTACAACCATGATTACAATTACCTTTGGAATGTGTATTTTATTGTTATGCCTCGGAATTTCGCACTCCTACAATCCAACAAACAAATGATCCCTAAACAAGTCATTGTTAGAATAAAAAAATATTTTCAGTCAGTTATATAGTTAATTTTCTGAGATTTTTAATCGATATCTTTTAAAAATACACTTTATGTTAGCATTGAATTCCTTATTTGAAATTTCTCATCAATCAAACAAAGCTAGAATTCAGGGATTATTTATCATTTGGTCAAACTCCACAAACTCATACACTATAACTTGGAAACCTTCATGTGGGACTTCAAACCTCATAAACATCGTAAAAGCTCGTCATGAATCTTAGCCCATCTTACTCAACTCCCTAATTAATCTTATCTTTTCACCTCCAGTAACAATGAAAGATTTCTTCAAATCGTTCCCACCTATTCATCTTGTTACTGAATGCATATCGTGATTATGTAATCCTCGAATTGTATCATGACTCATACGGAATAGAAAATTCAAACTACGAATGCCCTAAGCACTTTCACCTTTCACAACCCAATTCCTCATCATAACATCCGTTTACTTAATATACATAATACAAACTCCAAAGCTCAGGCATTACGTTATATATATTTTAATGAATATTTTTACATTATAGCAGTAGAATATGCTTGATAAATGTGCATTTGTTATCGATACAGAGGATAAATACTTATCTGATTTGGTTTCACAAGGGAATTGGTTTAATCGCACATCATAAGACTGTATTTTTAAAAAAAAATTTGTAACACATCAATTCATAATTAAATCAAATTAAAACTTATCATTATAAAACAAATTTAATATACATATTTATTTGATTTTATTTTCAAAATCAACATCAATTCAGATAATTTCTCGAATTAAAGCAGAATATTTTATGCGAAAATAAATGTCAACTCTCATAGATAAAAAAAATACATATATAATTAAAATTTATTCTCAAAATATATAAATTATATGTAAAAAAATTTAGACTAGTTGAATGATTAGTGCGGGAAGGGAAACTTGACAAAATATAATAAATAATCAGGTGTAAATAAACATAAATTGACAAAAGTAGTTTACTATATGTTATATATAAGGAATAATTAATTATGATATTATAATTATTCGTAGTTAGTGAGGGATGTGACAGGAGATCTCCCAATCTAACTAGATTGGGTGGGTAAAGTTGAGGATATATGTTATCAATGCTTTCTATCGACCGTCCATTCAAACTCAAAATATCTTCTACCTCTGGTTTTTTCGTCAATAACTCACAATTCAGAGAATAAAGGACGAAGTCCTCTTCCGCTAGAAATTTGGGTTTGAAGAGGGACATTTCCACAGTTGAGTTACAGTCGAGTTCAAAGTATGATACTTTGATGCCACGTGTCGCCGTAAATTTAACCGCCCGTTGCGGCTGATCTAATTATTCCCCGCCACCTGCAGCTCACATGGCCTGTTACCGGCTCCCGCTTGCAGCTTTTCAGTGGGAGGAGTACCAATGACCCCTTCCTTCTCCATCATCTCCCACCATTCAAAAAACATCCCAAACCTGACTGACACAACACGTTAACATCACCACAACGGGGCTTCTCTCTGGAGTCGCTTTTGGGGGTGATTTGGTCATTTCGTTTGCCATCTCTACAACCTACAAATCATTTCTCGACAAGTATTTTGAAGAAGGAAGACAGTAGACAGAAGGGTAAACGTATGTTAAGGACAGCAGTGGAAGCAACGTGTCAGGCTCCGGTTGGTAGTTTTGCTCTGAACTTTACGTAGAAGATAAACAAAGCTAAAGACAAATATATTCGCTAGGGCCGGCCTCTTCCCATCAGGACCCCACACCCCGCTTGAGTAGAAAAATGAAGGACATATATAAATAACAATATCCCAGAAGAGGAAGACAAATAAGTGACGTTCCGATATGAAAAAAAAGGAACATACTGTTCGTAACATATATATTAGTTCAAGATTAAAAGAAGAAGAAGCAGGGTATAGATCTTATGTTTGAACTAAATTGTCATCCATAGTGCTGCCTGTGAAGCATTATGAAGCAAACAATGAAGAAAGAAAATATAAGTATGTTTTTAGACTACAAAATGTTACAGCTTATCTACGGACGAAAGGAAGAAAGGAAAATTAGAGATGTTGGTTAATGGAGGTCTTTCATATTCCAGTTTTTGTTACAGTCAAAATTAGCTTCAAAGTTGCATGATTTATACAAAGCAAGAAAGGAAGGAAGCAGCAATCGATCTTTTCTTGTATTGTACATTTGATACGTACTAGAGGGTGGTTAATGGTCACAGTCATGAACAGTCAGTGCTGAAGACTGCAATGGCAGCTTCTTAGAATGGAAAGACAAACTGAATTAGAGAGGGGAAGGAGTAGAGCAGAAAATGACAATTTTGAGATCTAATTCCATGAACTGGCTTGGGGGAGAACAATAACGAGCCAAAAAGAAAGAATTCTTAATTGGCGAATTATGAAAATTACATGGGCGATGCGTGCTCGCCAACACAAGGTGGCAGGACTCAGATCTGCTGCGTGCCATGGGAAGGTCACATGATCTGTCTACATCAGAACTGAAAACTTTGTTGACTTTTGCGCTGAATCATGACTGTGCATCATCATTAGTTGAAAAAAAGTGTGTTTTTTGGCACATGTCAGGAACACTTAAAATTTTATAAAAAACAAAGCTTTTTGGCCTTGAGTAACACACAGGAGTTACCTTTTTTCCAAATTATTTTCTTCCCTAAATACAAGTTATTGGTGCAAAATTTGATTATGTCACAAATCTTATTGGGCATTCAATACAATAACGAGTATCATATGTACATTGGAAATGACCAAGCTTTAAGAAAGAAGTTAGATGGGAATAGGTTTGTCTGAATTATTGAAGTATATTAACGGTACAGACAAGGGATAAGAACGAACCACTCACCTTTTATAAATGATACTGTTTTGCCCTTAATAATTTGCCTTACATGAAAAAGAAAAAAAAAAGAAAGAGATAGAAACGAAATTGCTGGAGATAGACTTTGCTGCAGGTTAGGAATATATATGTTTCAGGCTTTAGCTTTTTCTAGATGGAGATTGTCAATTTATTACCACCACTTTACGTTTTGATTGATTAATTTCTATTCAGGCACATATCATGTTCTTGAAAACTTTGCACTTTTGTGCCCAGTGCATGCTTTATAGTGATATCAAGGCTTCTTATGTGCATGCTTGATAGCAGCAGTAGTCGCTCTTTGTGTGTGATGCATGCGATATGGTTGCAGGGGAAATTTGGAGCATGGAGAAGCACCGGAAGCTCCCCCACTTGAGTGGTAGATGGCTAGAGATGTGGAGGTGGAGTACACGTCGGACGGTGGTTGTTGGCCTTGGCCACCAATCATGCGGCGGACCGCATCATTGAACTCATTAAGCCCCTTCCAAACGTGGGTCCCTACCACCACTTCGCAAAGCCAGGGCGGTGAGCTAAACGTCAAGCTCTTCTCTTCTGTGGGCATTAAAATACCTCCAAATTGTCAAGTAGAAACTGTTTGAGGAAACAAATATATGGAGACAGACAAGAGCTTGCGTAACTAGCAAAAGCAGATCCTTGAGGGGTCCTATTAGGATCTTAATCAACCCTTTACGAAATCGACCTTCCTCCAAACACACTCTCTCTCTTGCCACTCCTCATAGAATAACACTTACCCTAGCTTATAATTTATTAAGAAAATTTAGTTTATGGTTTATATATAGGTGGCTGGTGATTAGAAATCTCCATAAATGTGTGCATAGGTATATGCTTCCAAATGAATAGTTTGAACAAGACTCTTCGACGTCACTCCTGTCTCTCCCCTACTGATATTGACAGTAGCTGCTATCTCTCTCGCTCTTTCACTTGTACGCCAAGGTGTGAAATACAAGATTCTTTCAAAGGGGCATGAACTATCATTGCTTCTCCTACTAGGTACTAGCTCAAGCATCAGCATTGAAAAGTGATTAAATATAATTACCTTCTAGACCCCCTAATAGGTCACTACGGAGACCATGATTGAAGACAACAAATTTTAGACCAATTTGATGGAATTCATCCTTTGCTTTTTCTAGATTGATGAAACAGAAAAGCAATATTACTAGTAATGTCTCATTGCATAAGACGATGATTGATCATCATGCCATCTAAGAGTGGACATTCCGTGGCTAATTCTGTGTGATCATTTTTAGAAAGTGACTTAGTAGCTGAAGATAACGAATTCCTCAGTCTAATGGCTGCATACTGCATCCGATAGGGCTTGGTACTTATATCCTTTGGGAACACTCTCATTATTGCCACAAGAAATAGCTGGGAAAACAAATCTGGTTGGAGGCCATCGTAGAGGTATCTATGCACAAAGAACGCACTGTGAAAAATACATCAAACTATTCGAGGGAAACAAGATGACGACGAAAGAGTAAACCAGGAGTGACAAATATTGTCTAATACTTAAAAACAAGGTATCCATGAGTTGGAAAGCCAAAAGCGCCATATATCATAGCCATTCGAAACAATCTCAATCAGTGTATAACTGGTAGACAATACGTGTTATCCCTCAGTTTGTTTGCCGTTTCTTCACTCAGGAAATCGCAGGATATGATCCGTATGATTTTGATGGATTCTTTATCTGTCATTCACCAGTCACCGGAAGTCTCTAGGCTTGAGTGGTGTTAAGATGGGCTACTGATTGAGGACGAATGGGGAATATGTGCCATGATGGTTACAGGTTAGCTAAGGGGTACTCTGGCAATAACCATATGGCGATGGTTGTGGGTTTAAAATAGGTTGGCTCCGACTCTGCCCCGTGTTAATGGACCTTTCCATGGCTTCAGAAGGGGGGCCGCCCAAATAACATCAATGATAACGCGTTGGAATTGACCTGTGTTAGCTCTGTTTCTGACTGGAAAAAGATCTGTTCCTTGGCTTGCAAACACATGCGTCTTATGGTTCAGGATACAAACTCCTCGCCTGCTGCTCAGGTTTGTGGCTTTGTCAGAAAGCTATATGATTTTTTTCCCCAGTTTACATATCTTATTCCTTTTAATCCAAAACAAGAAATACTCTCTTCAGCTTCCCCTTCATACTTGGCATTTGCACTATAGTTGACACAGTTCAAAATTCAGAAAGCCTACGTATTGGAAAACATTAATTAATATTAGATTTTTTTAATTTAATATAAAAATATCCTTGTAATTTTTTTAAAATTTTAAAAAATAAAAAAAATAGTGAAGGATAAGGAAATAATAACTAAGAGCTCAGTTGTTAGTCTGAATTAACTCTTCAACATGTATTACTCAGGAAAAAAAACTATTTAATATATTATTGATAAATCGAATTTGATCTAATTGGCAAGTGGTGTCTCATCCGAATGCAACTAGAAGCAGAATGCTCATCACGAACGAAAGCAACACTAAAGCAGAATACAACAATCCTTCTCAGGAATGACCACATTCCTGAGTAATAATTTCGATGTGATGCTTCTATAGCTTTCCGACACATTCATTCTGGTCCCAACATCTACTTGTCTTAAATGAATGATCTCAGGATGAACGTGTGGCGGAGTAAAGATTATGATTTCCTAGATATTGCTAGATATATGATATCCAATCCATTATAACCAAATCCTTAATAAGCATAATCAATTGGAAATTTAGTTCAACTATTCTGCTTCCACCTCAGATTAGTTGAGTAATATATTTTGATTTTAGATATAAAATATAATTATCGAATTAATTGGATTCAATTCATTCTTAATTGGTATTTACTAAATTCGTCATTATTTCCAAGAAAAATACCCTTTAATCAGAAAGAGAAAAAAAAACTCTTTGTGTTTGCAGTACCTTTCTTCCAAGTGTTTTGTTACCAAAATGATAATCATGTGCATGTTTCTTTTTCAATTCTATCTGAAACTTAATCAGAATGTATTGAAGCTTAAGCATTCCCACGTTCGATTTGCCATAAAACGGTGGTTGAGCCATGATAAACTACATTAAAAGGTGTTTCATGTGTTCTGTTTTAGTAAATGAAGTTAGAAACCAGTGGGGAAAAAAGTGACTTTCATGGCTTGTAACTTGTTGAAGAAGCACAGTTGAGCACCATTAACTCTTAGTTTCGCATAATGACAAGGACCTATGCACGGAATCATGCGATCTTTACTAATCAATGTTCTTAAGAAGTGCTCCTCGGAATGCTCTCTTTGTTTTTAGATTAATGAAATTAGAGAGAACCGGTGCAAGATAGCCTCGCCATTATTGAAACTCCTGGTCACTTTTACAAAAATGCTATCCCATTAAACCATATTGGGCTGCTCTATATTTGATATAGGCCCTAATGAATTTACCTACAAGGGGAATTCCTGGCCCAAATACTTTTGTAATGTGGCTATCGTATAATATTTTTTTAATAATCAAAAAATAATTTTGTCGATTTTATAATTAATATTTTTCGAATTTCTTTATTAAAATATATTAAGATAATATCTTATCAACAAAATAAATTATAGTTAAATATTTAGGATTCTAATGATTGCTATTTTCATATTCTATAAAAAATTTTATTTTTGAAGAGAATATTTTTAGAGAAAGAGAAAGAAAAACCTTCATAAATTCATGTTTTCTCCTTGAGTAAATTTTGGGGCCGAGGATCAAACCAAAGTGATCAAATCATCAAAGATATGTGCTCCAAGTCAGGCGGTGGATGTAATACAAATATACAATGTCCCAATTGGTCCAGCAGGAGAAGTCTTGGCTCAATTGGAAATGTGATAAAGCAGGCAGTGAGGCCCATTTAACAAAACTTGCTCTCGGGCCAGATCTGCTCTCTGTCTCCGACTCCAATCGAGGGTACGTACGTGACGTGTCATCAACTTAGGGAGAAACAGAAATCCTGCAAATCAAGCTTCTCTGGAAAACATTCCTACTGTACTACGATAATTGGACAATCCGTAGATCGATCGTCCAATCGAAATGGCATCCACATTCAGTGGCGACGAAACTGCTCCTTTCTTCGGCTTCCTCGGCGCCGCAGCCGCTCTTGTATTCTCGTGTTAGCCATGAACCCTAATCAAATCTTACTTCGTTCGATCGAATTCTGGTCCAGGTTTCACAATTGTTTTGTTCCTCTGTTTCAGGTATGGGAGCGGCATACGGCACGGCGAAGAGCGGAGTAGGCGTGGCGTCGATGGGGGTGATGCGGCCGGAGCTAGTTATGAAATCTATTGTGCCAGTTGTCATGGCTGGTGTGCTTGGTATCTACGGTTTGATCATTGCGGTCATTATCAGTACCGGCATCAACCCTAAAGCTAAGTCTTATTACTTGTTTGATGGTTACGCGCATCTTTCTTCGGGACTGTCCTGCGGTCTCGCTGGACTTTCTGCTGGTATGGCTATTGGCATCGTTGGCGATGCTGGAGTTAGGTAAATTAATCAATCACCTTTTCATTTCTGTTGGTTTCCGGGTTATTTTATTACTTGTTTGCTTTTATATCACTGGGAAAACAAATATTTGTCCTGATATATGTAACTGTTAGGGAAATTTGGAAGTGGTACTTCGTTTATGGTGATGAAATTACGGTCGCACGCTTTAGTTAATGGTTACTTACAAAGTTCGAAGCACATGTTTTTAAGAATGTGCAAGGCTTCAAATCAGAACCCGCACGCTATTCCTAAGATATTCCTTTTTCAAGCTGTTTTATTAAAAGTAGTTTTTTTTTAAAAAAAAAGGATTTTCCAGTGATTTTTAAAGTTGGAAATACGGCATTATCCATGTTCAGAATGTCGCGTGCCATTGGTAGCTAATGTTTGTTTCAGTTTCTAAAGTTCAGTGTTGGTTGTACCATGGCGAATATTGTTTGGATTTTGGTTGCTTTTGGCTTAAACTCTTACGAGAACCAAAGACAGATTTATTTTCTTGAATAGATAACTGTGTTTATGGAATCATGTATTAGATCCTGTTTTCTAAGTTTTGTCGGTCTTGAATAAAATGCAGCACTAGGTCTCCTCCTTTAAATAACGAGTAAGCTGTTGAAGAACTCAAGTAACGGGAGCTAAACATTCTTCCTATGTTTATTATAATTACTTCGTGTGTGTCAGCTAGTTTTATTCTTTTGATGCCTTGTCACCATAACAGTAGAATCATACTGCTGTTGTCTGTTCCTGGCTTGTTCATGAGTTACGTTGGGAGCTAAACGTGAGCTGAAGTCAGCAAATTGTTGGCTTTGGAAGGACTTGAGCTTTTGTAAGGATGATATCCTTTTTATATACACACACGCACGATGTCCTACCAGGATAACAAATGTGAATTCTTCAATTATAACTTTTTACGTTCTATTGGTGCCAACAAGTGGTTAGTTCATGCAAAGCATATGAATCTGGAAGCCATTTATGAGCATTTCTGCTGTCACTTGTTCATGGCTATATAGGACTGTTCCCATCTTGAAAATGTTTTGTGACTGAGCTTGATTGTATCTTTCGTAGAGCCAATGCACAGCAACCAAAGCTTTTTGTTGGGATGATCTTGATTCTCATCTTCGCTGAAGCACTGGCACTGTATGGGCTCATTGTTGGTATTATCCTTTCTTCCAGAGCTGGGCAATCTAGGGCAGAATAGAATACCTGGTTGTTGGTGATCCTATAATACTCAGTTTCCCGATGCTACTAAACAGTGCTGGTGTTGTATTACGTTGTCTAATCATGCGTGTGATTACTCCAATTTGTTATCCGTTGTTCCTATATTTGTTTTATAGCTAGAGAGCTTCTTCTCCTTCAAAATAAACCTTGTCTCGTTGTTTCTCAACTCCTGGGCTGTATTCTCTCTAATTTTTTTGTTCCATGAACCTTTGAAAAGCTAAGCAAAACTATCATCTATGTACATTATCTGCTTCTGTGCCACTAGCAATTATTCTCAGTAATCAAGTTGTATGCTACGATAATTTGGTTGATGCTGTTGTCCTCTGCCGTTGGTGTTTGGTGCCCGGGGGAATGTATGTGGGATTGATATTGATAGATACAGAATCTTTGTGATTGAGTTTCATCATTCTGGATTATGACTCTCTTTTTCAGTCTCATTACTACTATTAGTGATGACTTGACTCCTGCATTATTCTCTTCTTGTTATGCTTTCCTACGCTTTTCCTTGATAGCTTAGATGGTCATATCATCTTCATAGACTTGTTACTGTACATGATTGCGAATGTCAATGGCCCAATGCTATAATTATTGGTCCGTTTGGGATTCCAAACCAAACCAAATTATGCGCCATCTGATCTCCTGTGCCATTTTCTTGTGTTTGTTGATGTGACTATGAGTTATAGCATCTCTTTCGATTTTAAAGATTTGAAGATTAGTAGATTTTAGATTTGATATCTAATGAAGAAGTTTAGATAAGGATGAGATAGGATATAATTGATTTAAAAAAAGTTAAAAACAGAGCTGTCCTTGTGCTATACAAAATGGATTCCTTTAAAATGTTGCGAGAGGCATTTCAATCCTTTTCTGGATAATGTTAGCTCTTATACAATATCTTGTCGTGTTGTTCGTGTGTACAAGTAAGGGTTCCCAACGGTTCAAAACCTGCCTTTTCCTCATCCTATCTCAAGTTGGCCTATTTAGATACAAAGCAAACGGACAAACCCAGAACCAACAGTAGTCTAACGAATCCACTTTTATTCGAGCAGTGAAGGAATCAACTTTTAGAGTGTCTGTGGTGTCTGCTTAGATTCCCTGATTAAGGGGACAGGAGGCAGCAACTATCCTCACTCGCGTGGGATCAAAAAACCATTGAAAGATCTGTGGAATAGGACTAATTCTAAACTGTTTTTTAGCGGATTCTGCAAGTGGTTAATCGTGGTGTATCCTCCTGGAGCTTTACGAAAAGAAGCAGACAATCCTCATATTTGGTTTTACATGAATTATGGTTGGAATGTGTGATTACTGGTAGAGTCTACTGGAGCTTATAAAAGACGTAGGCAATGTTCATTATTTTGGTTGTACATGAATTATGGAGAATGTGTGTTGGGAAGGCTGCACCACTGCATCTGACAAAACACCAGCACTTTTCTTCACAATCAACTTGACGTCTTGAGCTAAATGCTCTGTATAGTTTGTGTGATCATTGACATAAAAAAGCATGAAAAATTAGATGGTGGTTGATGGATATGTTTTGACGATGTCTGAGTACAACTTTTATAGTGCAAGTGCCAAGGAGAAAACAGGAAAAGCTTTCGGTTCGGCAGAACTGTAAAGCAATATTCTATAGTTTATCATGCCAAATTATTGAGGGTGTTGAAATAGTCTATCATCCCTGATTATTGCGGTACTAAAATCCGACAATTTAACAAACACTTAACTGGACATTTTCCAGTAATCTCATTTACGTCAAATTCTTTGTCTATCTGCATCAGTACAACCCAAAAAAACGCTGAAATGGTCCTCTTTTCTGTGATAAAAAGAACTGAATATAAATTATATCCCTTAAAGGAGGATAAGACGGCATATATAATAGTAAAGGAAACATCGACTATCCTTCTTTTTTCTTTTGGGTGGGGGAGGGTGTGTTTAGAGATGAGCCCCAACGGCAAGTTACATTAAAGTAATCAGCAGATCCAGTCAATCGTAGACCAGCAATAACATCAGAAAACCGGGAGAATAATATTATAATGCCACCAGGCCGGACATGCCCGAGGATGCATTGGGTGCAAAACTGCTATTCGGCCTAAAGATACCTCAATCTCAAAAAAGTAGAACTCTAAGAGACAAGATAGATCTCAACACCTTGGGTGCACATTGTACAGACACAGCAAGAAAACAAAACACATGGAAACCAGTCCAGTCCGGTTGCCTCAACGGTCATTCCTGCACGCAGCTGCTCTCTTCGTAATCCACATTGTTTAACATCTCCAATATCTTATTTTTATAATGGTTTTGCAGTTCCCGAAGCTCCCCCTGAGAGCTTGCTGGTCATTTTGAATCAGAGCTTCTCATTGAAAACAACCATGAAATTTAATACCAAATCATTCTCTTTCATTTCATCGACGCTATTGATCCAGTGGGTCCTAAGATTGAGCGCCTCACTGTCGTCTTCTTACAATCCCAGTCCCATCCAGCAATTTTCCAGGGCAACAGAGGAACCCACGTGGCTTCAGAATAGATGCGAAAGCTCCGCAAGGCTGTGCACCTTACTGTGTCTTTCTGAGTCTTCAACTCCGATGCACTGCATGCCTTCAGTATCCTTCAGAAAAGGACAGTTGTTTTTAAGTTATCCAGCTTGTACCTCCGACCCCACAACATCAACGGCTACTGCACACATTTTTTTTTTTTTTAACTCCCAATTTACTCTGCCACGTGACCGCACCTGACTGCTCTTAATATCGTTTGGTGTTAAAAAAGGCCTCCTCGGCGGACCCCACAATCGTTGACTGAATAAATAAAAATCCCCGACTTACACTCTCACTCATGTGGGCCCTCTCCTTTCCCCAAGGCCGGCGAGGATTTGTAAAGGAACATTTAAAAGGAAAAAGCGGAAGGTAAACTGTAAAATAGTAAGAAATCAATCCTTGGTAAAAATAGAATTCATCTGCTGCTACACATGAACAAAAAAATCAGTCAAATGGTAATTAGGCCGGAGAGGGCTGAGAAGTGGGATCGGCAGATGACGGAATATCGGGGCCGACACGGCAACCTTCGAGCATGAACACAACATCGGACATTGTGGGTCGATCAAGAGGGTCTGTTGCTGTGCAGAGTAACCCAACCTTGACTCCTAGCAAGAACTCTTCCCATTCTGATGATTCGGGGTCAAGTTCTAGTAAACCAGGCTCTAGCAATTCTGTTATTTGCCCCTTCTGCAGCTGTTTTTTCACCCATTTCACTATGTCTTCATCTTCCGTGAACATTACTGGTCTTTTACCCGTGAGTAGCTCCAGCAGGACTATGCCAAAGCTATAGACATCTGATTCTTTCCTGACCTCTTCTGTCAATGCTGCTTCGGGTGACACGTAACCCAATGTGCCAACTGCAGTTGATGTTGAGGGTTCCGCTGGGGTTGCAACGGTGACACGATCCAGCCCGTAATCGGAGAGATGAGCCTCGAAATCTGCATCGAATAGAACACTTTGAGGTTTCACATCGCCGTGAACTATGTTGGATGTGTGCAGAAAGGCTATTCCGCGGGCGATTCCAAGCGCTATGAGGTGACGCATGGGCCAGTTGAGAACATGACCATCCTGGTGAGATGCCTCTTGGAGGAGGGTTGCCAGGTTACCATTGGGCATGTAGTCGTAGACTAGAAGTCTCATGTCTGGTGGCCCGGCATAGTAGCCACGAAGAACTGTTAGGTTCCGGTGCTTCACTTTGCTTAGAAACTCCGCTTCTTTTGCAAACATATTTTCATCCAGCGACCCATCTGCCAGTCTTCGTATTGAAAGCACCATCCCATCGTTGTAACAAGCCTTGAAAACTAGCCCATACCGGGTTCTGCTAAGCACATTCTCTTCGTCGAACTGTCTGGTTGCTTCAATTGTTTCTGCAAGTGTTATCTTGTTATTAAACATCACAAGCTTTGGCACTCCATTATCTGTGCTGCCACGACCCCCACTTGCTGCTGAGCTAGCCCTTCCTGGACTACGCTTCTTCTCCCCCGCTGCTCCCTTCTTCAGCTTCTGGCGCCACTTCAACAGGCCGTAAGTATAGAAGCAACAACAGAACGCTAAAAGACAAGCACCACTGGCAACCACAACAACCAACAGAATTAACCTTCTCCTTCTATCCTTTGCAGCTTTGTCCACACAATTTTTGTTTAATGGCCTTCCACACAAGCCAGGATTACCAGAAAAGGCTGATGGATTTTTGAATCTAGAACCCAGCACAGGTGGAATCTCGCCCTCAAGCTTATTGCTTGATACATTTAAGTACTCCAATCCAGAGATTTGAGACAGATTAGCAGGAATATCCCCACTCAAGTTGTTAATAGATAGATCCAAGGATGTCAGGTTAGATAAATTGGGCAAAGAGTCCGGTATGCTGCCCGAGAGATGGTTACTGTCCAATAACAAAGCCGTTAATGACGAGCATCTCGATATTTCCTCTGGGATTCCACCTGATAAGTTATTGTTGCCAACATCAAGTACTTCCAAATCTGAAAGATGAGAAATATCAGATGGAATGGGGCCGGTCAAAGAATTGGAATGTAGCTCAAGAACTTCAAGGTCAGAACAGTTGCCAAGCTCCGGTGGAATCAATCCAGAAATGTTGTTGTTTGACAACGAGAGAACAACTAATGATTTGAGAAAACCCAAAGTAGAAGGTATCTGACCGGAAAAAGCATTGGAACTGAGATTCAAAAGGAGCAAACCCACCAAACTACTAAACCCTTCATTAACATCCCCCGACAACACATTCTCCTGCAAAGCAATGACCTGAAGATTCGGCAAACCCAAAAGCTCAGTTGGCAACTCGCCCGACAGTCTTTGTTTGCTCAAATCTAGAGTAGTTAGTCTCATTAAGTTTCCCAAACTAACAGGTAGTACTCCTGAAAAACCATTCCCGCTCAGATTCAACGACTCCATCCGAATAAGATTCCCAATATTCGCCGGAATTTGGCCAGAAAAACGGTTACCACTGAGGTCCAGTGAAGTCAAATTGCTCAACCCCATCAGCTCTTCCACCAAGCTTCCGTTCAAACCACCATTTCCGCCTAAATTCAGCGTCTCCAACCCAATTAGATTCCTGAAACTTCCCGGAATCGCACCAGAGAAATGATTTCCACCCAGAGATAATACCCGCAAATCCCTCATATCACCCAAAAATGCAGGTATCTCCCCAGAAAATCCATTCCCTTGGAGATCAAGAACACGCAAAAAAGTACATTGCATAATCTCGACCGGAACCATACCGCCAAAAGAATTATTAGCCAGCCTTAACTCCTCCAACCGTGAAAAATTCCCAACCTCGACAGGCACTGTACCGGACAACAAGTTCCCCGACAAATCCAACATTGTCAGAGTAGTTACACCTGTTAACCACAACGGAAATCCGCCACGTATTCGATTCTGCTGAACATCTAAAGTTTCCAAAACACTAAAACAAGTTCCGGACCCTGGCCCAGCAATGCCGCCGAGCTCATTAAAGCCCAGCTGAACAATCCGAAGTGACGGCGGATATATCGAGACATTACAGAAAAAAACAGCAGGAACGGACCCAGAGAGCTTGTTCTGCGCAAGCGAAACAACCTGTAGTTTAGGAAGCTGGCCTACTCCTGCCGGAACAACGCCTCCCAAGGCATTGCCATTTGCGCTCAAATGCACCAGCGACGAGCAGTTAGCCAGAGCAGACGGCAAAGTTCCGTCCAGAGAGTTATAATCAAGCCAGAGGTATTGTAAAGACTGCAGCTCCCCAAAACTCGCAGGAATCGAACCGGATAACTGGTTATAGGAAAGGTTAATGAGCTGCAGACGAGAGAGATTTGAGACACTAGCAGGGATTGAACCAGAGAGAATGTTCGAGGAGAGATCGAGGTATTCAACGTTTGGTGGGAGACTGGGAGGGAGAGAACCGGAGAGGCGGTTTTGTGAGAGGTTCAGTGTCTGGAGATTGGTTAGGTTAGCAACCTGAGGCGGGAGAGCACCGGAGAAAGAGTTATACTGCAAGAAAACGGCGCGGAGGAGGATGCATTTCGCTAGGGAAGCAGGGAAGGTGCCATTGAAGTAGTTGGAGCGAAGGCTTAACTTGCGCAGCATGCGCAGGTCACCCAGTGCGTCGCCAAGTGGACCACCGAGCTGGAGACGGGGAAGGTGGAGCTGGGTGACACGGCCGCCGGTGCAGTAGACCCCACGCCAGTCGCATGGAGCCGTTGGCGTGGAAGAGTCCCAGCCATTGAGTGCTCCGAGCGGGTCGTGGAGGTTAAGCTTGAATGAGATTAATGCTTCAATCTCAGCTTGGTTGTCCGGGCCGGCACAGACTAAGAAAGGCGCGCATAGCGCGATAGAGAAGAGGAACACAAGTTTCATAGGCGAGTTTATGGTGGAGGAGGAGAATGGTTTGTTGGAGTAGTGCTTGGACAACTGGTGCATGCGTTTGCTATAAACTATCAGTGGCTAACGATAAAGAGGAGAGCAGAGGGAGCGTATAATGGCAGGGGGAGGAGTCTGTGTAGGGTCTGTGTCTCCATATGTTGTGCCAGAGTGAGTGTGGTGGTTGTTTTGGCCAGTGGAGGGTTGTTCGTTGCAGAAAGAGGAGAGGGAGAGAAATGGGAGAAGAGACCCACAGAAAGGAAAAGGAAAATGAAAAGGAAAGGAACACTAAATGGAGGAGAAGGATTGAGGGGCTGGGGTTTTAGGCTTTTGCGGTATTAGATGGACATAACACCAAGTCACGCAGAGTACAGGAGGGATTCTGACAAGGCAGAGAAATTAATTTCTTTTTAATTTTATTTTAATCTCACACACTTTGTGTGTGTGCGTGTGTGATCCTTTGGGTTTTGAGGAAGGGCCCTCACCCCTGCGCTGCATGTGGGGCTCGCTTCTTCCCCCAAAAGCCACTGAACAAGCGCTTTTCAAAACGGCAAATGGTGGGGTTGTGTGTTTTGTTACCTTTTTAACTTCTTGTTATGATTCTATCCGATGTGGGTCGAATCATTCAGCCCTGCGTGATCTTATCAATGCTCTGCTACCGTTTTTATTATTATCGTGTTTTTTTCAAGAAAGTTTCTTCTAATTGAGTACTAATGTGTTAATTAATAATATTAATTACCTGATTATTAGTCAATCCTTAACTCACTTGTCCTCTCTCGTACGTGGCAATAAACCTGACAGAAGACCGAGACATAAATCCTATCAACCTTCGTAGGATAAAATAACTGCTGCCATCCTACATGATAACATACCAGCCTACCAGGGCTACTGCCCGAACCACCAGCTTCAAAGCCGCTGCTCGGCGACGAACCGGAAGATTGGAAGTTAAATGAGGAAATAGAAGTTACGCAAGGAGGTCAATTAGGCGTTGAATTTATGAGTATGGTGCCTGTCGTTTTGGACCACATTACAGTCACGCGTACAGACAGACCCAAGACCATTACTACAACTACCACATGAATGCAACCTGCTTCTAGTTTGGGCTTGAAATTTATGGCAGTGCTGTCTGTTTTCTTTAGTTTTTTTTGGAGTTTTACCCTTTATGATATTTGCTGTATGATTTTTTACTTTTTTACCGTCAGAATGTGGTGGGGATAGAATGATTGTTGTAAAGTGAAATGATAGCCGCACAATCATAATCATTTTTTTTTTGAAAGGAGCAAAATATATAAATGCGCAATCTTGTTGGAAAAAAGAAAAGAAAATAAATTGGATTACCATAATGATGGATTTGAAAAATTGAACATAAAAATTGTAGGCGAATTATGTAGGAGAAAGATGTGGGTCATTTCTTAGGCAACCTTTCTGCTTTTACTTATACTTTGACAAAATTTCCCCTTCTCTTTCTGCACTTTTCCCTCTTTTTCTGACTTTGATATCACTTGTTGTACTTCTGTGTGCGTTTTTTTAAATCTTTTCTCTGTCTGATTCAATGGTCAAAATTGCCAAATTAGAGATCAAAAGGGAGGAAGAGAATCATTGAATTTCTTCTTTATAAGGTTTGATTTAACTAATGAAGGGTAGAAGGGAAGAGGGTACAATACAATAAAAGTCGTTCTCAAGGTTAGATTTTCAAAGGAAGTTGGAGTATGAGTTGTGATGGTAATACCCAAAAAGGTGTTCATTACAATGACAGCCCCACCACATAAAAAAAAAAAATGGTGTGAAAAAGCCTGATATTAGGTAGTCATTCATTCCACAGAAGATGCACGCCCTTAATTACGTTCCAATTTGGATACACAGATGGCCAGCTGCCGGAGATTTATTGGTGGCAGGTTTGAATCATATGGTACGTTTTTAACTGATGCAAAAGGCACCACCCTTTCTTAATTTGGGCATTAGTTTAGAAAACTAATTTATTGGTAATAAACTGGAATGACTTAGCGGGAGATGTTATTGCAAATAGTGACATGTTCTATGCGTTACTTTGATATCCTTATTGTCTCCCGCATTGGGCCTACTTCTAGCATGCAAATGTTTCCTGGACTCATCCTGTGTTTGGTCGTATACCGGCAAATTGCCAACCCAATCACTAAAATGTTTCACGTCAAACAAGAACACAGGCCTTTCGAATGAGATGTAATCTAATGTTTGGTTCGGTGCTTTACTGACAGTCTTGATGACTATGTTTCTGCAGTAGTCGTTTGTTGAATCATTCATCCTGCTTAAGCCGTTTCGTAAGCACAATACTCCAAGCTGCGTTGGGGTTGGACAATATTATACTAATATTCGTGTTAGAGTACTATACGTATAATTCCGCAGTTTAATGGAAACCCATTTACATCTTCGTCATTTCAATCCCACAAATGCTTGTTAGTCCATTATTACAAGCATAATAACATATCGATCCCATCTACCACTGAACAGAAAATCAGGATAGGCAAAACACGCATCGGAATGAATAACAGGAGAGCTAGTTTTAAGTGACAACTACGACAAATAACAGAAGACATGGGATGCGGGGCTGGAGCCCAGTCTGGCTAGGCAACGGAGGCACCGATGATCCAACGTTCTTACCAAAGATCTTACTAAAAGCATTCAAGAAAGCAGTACCAGCGAAAACGAAACAAAAGCATGCAGGCAACAGGAATGACAAAACCACTGTTGATGACGATAAATATTGTTCGTGGACTGTCTTCTGTGTCCTTCTACCTTTTTGTATCTATTTAGCACGGCAGGGACTACACATCCACCAGTGATCACAACTTGAAGGCCTTTTAACGTCCAAGTTAAGAAATACAGGTGAAGCAAATACCTTCTGCATTATGCAGTTTGCATACATAGATTACTTCTGAGGTCAGGGAAACTCATAAAATAAAAAATAAATGAAATTGGGGTTTAGCATATGAAATGGTCCTGTGAGAACTTACAAAGAGACATTGCCGTCATATTTCTTTTGACTAAGAGACGCATCAGGACATAAAAAATATTGAGATATGTCTTAGAGATTTGTACTTAATATATATTAGAGATTTTATTTAAGAAATAAGTTAGATAGTTTACTTTATTTTTCATTTATTTTTTAAGTCTCTCCCTTATATACATATAACTACACTGAATGAAAATATTGTAATGCCCATATGAAATAAAAAAAAAAAACTTTCTGTTATTTTCACTATAAATTTGAAGTCATTTTGTTACAAACCCGTAAGTAATAAGTCAGGAAGACAATTTTGCTACTATTATTATTATACAATAATAAATAATAGTAGCAGTAGCAAAATATTAAATAACTAATTGTATGAGTGTAGATATAGCAAATTAATTGACTTTTTTTTGTGAGATCAGTAGCAATTAATTTGTTACTCTTCATTTATCGTAGCAAATATATCGCTACTGTTATAGAATATAAAATAAGAAGAATTGAGGAGAAATAATATAAATTTTTAAAAGAGAATAAAAATAGAAATATAAGAATTTGAAAAGAGAATAACAATAGAAATATAAGAATTTGAAAAGAGAAGAACAAGAGAGAAAACTAACAATAATATAGAGAGTATAATATCTTTATCAAGTACTCAAGCAAGTGTACAAAAAAAATAATGTTACCTCCTATTTATAGGTAACATGATAGGGTACATGAAGAGACATTGGGAGATGAAGAATATTGTAGTTACAAAATATTCATTACATAATTGAATAGACATACTAAAGTTTGTCTTTTCAATCTCAAAACCTTTGATATTCATAACACTCCACTTGAATATTTTGGATATTAAGAGTGTGAGTATGAAATTAGAATACTGCCTCATTAAAAACCTTACCAAGAAAAACCCAATGGGAATAAAAACTTGGTGAAGGAAAAAGAGTACAACGCATACTCCCCCATTTAGTCATCCCTTTAAATCTTTCAAATGTTGCGTTCCGATCTTTCGAACAAGCTTTTCAAATGTTGATACGGGAATAGCTTTAGTAAATAAATCATCCAGGTTATCATTTGAGCGTATTTGTTGAACACTAATTTCCTCTTTGCTTTGAAGATCATGAGTAAAGAAGAATTTTGGTAAAATATGTTTTGTCTTGTCGCTCTTTATATAGCCTTCCTTCAATTGAGCTATACAAGTAGCATTATCTTCATACAGTGTAGTTGCAAGTTCTCTATCACTTGATAATCCACATGCTTCTCTTATGTGTTGTGATATTGATCGTAGCCAAACACATTCACAATTTGCTTCGTGAAATGCTAAAATCTTTGCATGGTTAGAAGAAGTAGCAACTAAATTTTATTTCACCGATTGCCATGAAATGACAGTAT
This sequence comes from Passiflora organensis, assembly GCA_019739055.1. Classification (NCBI taxonomy): domain Eukaryota; kingdom Viridiplantae; phylum Streptophyta; class Magnoliopsida; order Malpighiales; family Passifloraceae; genus Passiflora; species Passiflora organensis. Next base: position 2,471,568 of record JAEPBF010000029.1, read on the forward strand.
TACCTATAGTGAATAAATAACCTGTCTGCGATCTGGCTTTATATGGATTTGACACATATCCTGCATCTGTATAACCAACTAAATCAAAAGTGGATAAATTTGAATAATATAAATCCATATTCATTGTCCCTCGTAGATATCTAAAAATATGTTTAACTCCATTCCAATGTCTTCGAGTTGGGGAAGAACTATATCTTGCTAGTAAATTTACTGCAAATGATATATCTGGTCGAGTGTTATTAGCAAGATATGAAAGTGCACCAATAGCACTAAGGTATGGAACCTCAGGACTTAAGAGTTCTTTATTTTCTTCATGAGGTCGAAAAATATTTTTTTTCACATCAAGTGACCTCACAATCATTGGTGTACTTAATGGATGAGCTTTATCCATATAAAATCTTTTAAGAACTTTATCCACATAATTTGATTGATGAATAAATATTCCTTCACTTAGATACTCAATTTGAAGACCTAAACAATATCTTGTTTTTCCAAGATCTTTCATTTCAAATTCGTTTTTTAAATAGCTGATAGTTTTATCTATCTCTTCACGAGTTCCAATGATATTTAAATCATCAACATAAATAGTTATTATAACAAAACCAGATCCATATCTTTTTATAAAGACACATGGACAAATTGGATCATTCTTGAAATCTATTTTAATCAAGCATTCACTAAGGCAATTAAACCACATCCGTCCAGATTGCTTCAATCCATATAGAGCTCTTTTTAACTTTATTGAATAGGTTTTCCGGGAATTTGATTTATTTGCATCTTGAAATTTAAATCCTTTAAGGATTTTCATATATATATCAATATCCAACGAGACATATACAGATCCATATCTTTTTATAAAGACACATGGACAAATTGGATCATTCTTGAAATCTATTTTAATCAAGCATTCACTAAGGCAATTAAACCACATCAGTGCAGATTGCTTCAATCCATATAGAGCTCTTTTTAACTTTATTGAATAAATTTTCCGGGAATTTGATTTATTTGCATCTTGAAATTTAAATCCTTCAGGAATTTTTATATATATATTAGTATCCAACGAGACATATAGATAGGCTGTAACTACATCCAATAGACGCATTTCAAGCTTTTCATGTACTGCCAAACAAAGTAAATATCGCAATGTTACTGCATCCACCACTGGAGAATACGTCTCATCATAATCAATACCCGGTTTTTGGGTAAAACCTTGTGCGACGAGTCTTGCTTTATATCTCACAACTTTATTTTTCTCATTTTTTTTTCGCACAAATACTCATTTATATCCCATCAGTTTTACACCTTTTGGTGTATGGACTATAGGTCCAAAAACTATAGGTTTTTCAAATGAGTTTAATTCTGATTGAATTGTGTCTTTCCACATTGGCCAATAATTTCTATTTTTATATTTTTCCACAGAGGTAGGTTCAAAATCCTTACTTTCTTCTATAATATTTAGCGCTATTTTTACATGAAAAGCATTTCAAGCTTTTCATGTACTGCCAAACAAAGTAAATATCGCAATGTTATTGCATCCACCACTGGAGAATACGTCTCATCATAATCAATACCCGATTTTTGGGTAAAATCTTGTGCGACGAGTCTTGCTTTATATCTCACAACTTCATTTTTCTCATTTCTTTTTCGAACAAATACTCATTTATATCCCACCGGTTTTATACCTTTTGGTGTATGGACTACAGGTCCAAAAACTCCACGTTTTTCAAATGAGTTTAATTCTGATTAAATTGTGTCTTTCCACATTGGCTAATCATTTCTATTTTTACATTTCTCCACAGAGGTAGGTTCAAAATCTTCACTTTCTTCTATATTATTTAGCGCTATATTATATGCAAAAATATTGTCGACAAGTATTGAGCTTCGGTTCCATCTTGTTCCTGTGGTGACATAATTAATCGAGATCTCTTCATTCTCTTGTGTTTCTTTCGGAATTTTATTAATTATGTCAACTGGATTTTCCAAAACTATATCCTCCTCATGACCATCTTGTGTAGTTACTCCTTTCTTTTTCCGAAGATTTTTATCTTTAGAACCGAATGGTCTAGATTCACTAGCAACTTTAGATTGTCTTTCAGAGAAATAATTCTTATCGGAGCATTTACAGTTGGAACATGATACCTAGTTATTCTTTTAAGGTCAGTAAATGCATCTGGCAGTTGATTTGCAATCGTTTGTAAATGAATTATCTTTTGAACTTCATGTTCACGTTGAACTTCATCTTTTGCAATCACTAGATAATGATAATTCATTCCAATAGATCTTCTTTTCCAACTATTTATTTTCTCATCCAAGTGTTGGAAATATAGTCTCGTCAAAATGACAATCAACAAATCTTGCTGTAAATAAATTTTCAGTTAATGGCTCAAGATATTTAATGATAGATGGAGACTCATATTCAATATATATTCCTATCCTTCTTTGAGGACCTATTTTTGTACGTTGTGGTGGAGAAATTGGAACATATACCGCACAACCAAAAATTCTTAGATGAGAAATATTTGGTTCCTGACCATGAATCAATTACATCGGAGAGTGTTCATGATAACTTGTTGGCCTAATGCGTATAATTGTTGTTGCATATAAAATGACATGTCCCCAAATATAAACTGGAAGTTTGGATCTCATAAGCATAGGTCTTGTAATTAATTGTAAGCATTTTATAAATGATTCTGCAAGACCATTTTGTGTATGAACATAAGCAACAGGATGTTCAACCTTTATTCCAATAGACATGCAATAATTTATAAAGGCTTTTGATGTAAATTCACTAGCATTATCCATTCGAATAGATTTTATCGGATAATCAGGAACTTGAGCTCGCAATCGAATTATTTATGCAAGCAATCTCGCAAATGTCATATTGCGAGATGATAATAAACATACATGTGACCATCTGGTTGATGTATCGATCAAAACCATAAAATATCGAAATGGTCCACATGGTGGATGTATAGGCCCACAAATATCTCCTTGAATTCTTTCTAAAAATTTTGGAGATTCAATTCCAATTTTCGCTAGTGATGGCCTTATTATTAATTTTTCTTGAGAACAAGCAGCACATGAGAATTTATTAGATTGAAAAATCTTATTCTTTTTCAATGGATGACCACAAGAATTCTCTATTATTTTTCGCATCATTGTTGAACCAGGATGGCCTAACCGGTCATGCCAAATTTTAAACACACCATTAAACTGATGGTTTATTATAGAATGAGATTCTATCATTATAATACTTGTGTAGTACAATTCGGAAGAAAAAACAAGTAATTTTTCTAATATATACTTTTTACCCAAAATTATAGAAGTTATGCAAAGATACTCAATGCTTCCTTCATTCATTGTCTCAATATGATATCCATTCAAACGAATATCTTTGAAACTTAAAAAGTTTCTTTGAGACTTAGAAGAGTATAATGCATCTTCTATCATTATTTTAGTTCTACCAGATAGAATAATATTTGCTCTTCCGGAACCCTCAATCAATCTCGTACTACCACTTATTGTATATACATTGGTTTTTCTATTATCCAAATAAGAGAAATATCTTTTATCTCTCAATATTGTATGCGTTGTGGCACTGTCAACCAAATATATTTCCTTGGCATTCATCTTAGATATATCCATGTCAATATCCATTCTCTTCATTGAATAAATAAAATTAATAAAAAAATATCAAAAAATATGAATAAATAAAATAAAATAAGTAAACTTTTATTATAATAAAACAAGAGAACATAATTGAAATTTGCATAGTTATAAAATTAAAATCATTCTTGATTTCTTGCACTTTTATTATTTGGATCATTAAGAAAATCAGAAACATCCAAGTGCGTTATATCCTCAAAGCCATTAGCAAATTCAGTGAAATCATCTTGGACAAAGTTTGTCTCCACATTCTTGCCTTTAGACTTCAAAGATTCTTGATATAGCTCAACAAAATATTTTGGTGTACGACAAGTACGTTGCCAATGACCTTGCATTCCATATCGATGGCAGTTACTAATTGTAACTTTTTTTTTTATGCCACTCTTTATTTTTCCAGGTCCTTCATCATTTACAAATTTCTGATTTTGGAAGATAAATTTACTTGATTGACCACCACCATGACGAAATTTATTATAGTATTGTCCTCATCCGCGGTCTCGACTACGACCACGACTATGGTTATGAGATAACATCACATTCACTTCAGGGAATGGAGCAGAACCAGTAGGACAAGATTCATAATTTCTTATCAATAGCTCATTGTTTTGTTCAGCCACCAGAAGGCATGAAATCAACTCAAAATATTTTGTGAAACTTTTTTCACGATATTGCTATTGTAAAAGCATATTTGAAGCATGAAAAGTAGAAAAATATTTTTTTCAAGCATATCAACATCAGTGATTTTTTTTCACATAATTTTAATTGCGAGATGATTTTAAATAATGTAGAATTATATTCACTCACAGATTTAAAATCTTGTAAACGAAGATGCATCTAATCATAACGAGCTTTTGGAAGTATCACTGTTTTATGGTGATCATACCTTTCGTTTAAATTTTTTCAAAAATCTGCAGGTTCTTTTACTATGAGATATTTAGATTTCAATCCCTCATGGAGATGATGGCGCAGAAAAATCATAGTCTTTGCTTTATCTTGATTCAATGCTTCATTTGGTGTTTTGATTGTCTCTCCAAGCCCTTTGGCATCCAAATGAATTTCAGCATCCAATATCCATGATAAATAATTTTTTTCAGTAATGTCAAGAGCTTCAAACTCAAGCTTTGCAATATTTGCCATTGTAAAACTATAAAATATTAAAAACACATAAAATTAATCACATAATAAGATAAGAAATAAATTTTTAATTTAAATATAAGAAATAATCTATAAGAATAACATTTAATGATGGTAATATTATGATAATATAATATTAAAATTTTAGATTTTATTATTTATTTTTTTAAGATTGTATTAGAGTAATAATTATATTATAAAATTGACATAAATTTTTTTTTAATATAACATGTATTCAAACAAATAAAACAATTATGAACTTAAATTTCTAAAAAAATATAGGAAAATAAAATTTAAGAACATGCAATATGAAACAATAATATTACAATATAACTATATCTAAATAATTATAAAAATATATTCACCCAAATATACCTTTGTAGAAACTAAGATTCTTGTTTGTTTTTTGTGAAGAACTCTTGTAAGACTCTTGATTCTCTTTTTGTTTATAAGAATATCGTGCTGATAACGTGTTATAGAATATAAAATAAGAAGAATTGAGAAGAAATAATATAAACTTTTTAAAAAGACTAACAATAGAAATATAAAAATTTGAGAAGAGAAGAACAATATAAAGAATATAATATCTTTATCAACTACTCAAGCCAAGTGTACAAAACAAATAATGGTACCTACTATTTATAGGTAACATGATAGGGTACATGAAGAGATATTGGGAGATGAAGAATATTGTAATTACAAAATATTTATTATATAATTGAATAAACATACTAAAATTTGTATTTTCAATCTCAAAATCTTTGATATTCATAACCGTTACTTTCTTTTCTTGGTGTCAATAATAATTAATTTGTTATTCTCAAGATATCCTAGTAATTTGCTAATATCGGTAACAATTAAATTGCCACTGCTTAGATATATGTAGCAAATCTAGATATTTAGAATCTAGATTTTGATTTTTTTAGATATCATCTGCACCAACGTCATTTAAGTTTGCCTTGTTCGTCTTCACCAAGGCCATGTTTTTTTTGCTTTCCAGAAAATTCGTTACCACAATACCTTGTTCGTCTTCACCAATTTCACACACAAAAAAAAAACATTGCGAGGCATTTGTCATTTTGAGAATCTTGTAAATTTAAAACACATACCTCCAACTTTGCCTCTATTCTCTAGGACCTGAGATTATTTGCGTGAGGCGTGGTTGTGAGCAACTGAAAGAAAGCATATTATTGATAATAAATATAGAATAAGACGTTGCATATCTCTCTTATCTTATCTATATATTGAAGATGAGCTGAGACGAAGTTAAAAATTTATTTATTTTTTCTTTCTGAAACATCAATAAAAATAAGAATAATTAAAGAGGAATTTACTGGGTGAGGAAGAAATCGTGCTGTGAAACTGGTCCTGAGGAGGAGAATGAGAATTCTTCTGAGAAATCAGTTTCGACATTTATCGACAAGCAGAGAAGCTTCAAATTTTATTTACAGGATTGAACTGTATGACAAAATAGAGTAAGAAGTGAGAAAGAAATTTAAATTTCAAAGAAGAAGAAAAAACAAAGATTTTTATGAGATAATGGCGGACATAAATCGATAGTAGAAATAAGTTTAAAAGAAGGAGAGCGGGTGGTAATTTTGAGGTTTCGACTGTTCCCTATCCATGGCTCAGGTCTCATCTTCTCTTTGTCTGGGATAAAGTGAACCTGCGAAGCTAGTTCGATCGTGAAACCTTCATTCATGGCTGCGTCATTTGAGGGTAAAAAGAGCCGGTGATTTCATCAGAATTAGATAAGGGAAGCTTGTTTTCATAGAAACCAGCATTGCTTTCTTTTCCAAAGTGCTCTTAGCCGCTGTTAAATTCAAAACCATATAATGTTTCTTTTTTAGTTGAGATTGATGATGTTTTTATTATTTGTTTTAAGAGAGGTAGAATGTAAATTTCGGATTTTTTGTTATTGTTTGATGCGTTTTTGTATTTTATGTTAGAATATAGTTTGGTAATTTTTTATTTATTTATTTTGTGTTAGATAGAATATTTGTGTGAAGTTGTGGTTTTAAAATATTTTTGAATATATATTTAAGAAATATATGGTATTGTATAATTTTTCATAATTTTAAAATATATTTTATTAGTTTTCTATATAATATTTTATTTTTAATTAAATATCTATCAGTAAAAAAATTATAATTTTTAGTCTGTTCAATATAATTTTTCTAGATTTACTATAAAATTTTCATAATTTTTGAATTTTTATTCTATTTATTATAATTTTAAAAAATTTATATATATTTTCTGATATTATTTTATTATTTTAAAATTTTAATAAATTTATGTTTTATTCCTAGCGTTAAACAACTCCATTTTAGCGTTGGCCCAGGATGGTTTAATTAGGATGACGTAATTTTGACAAAAGCCAAAACGACACTTATTTTAGCCTTTGTTTTATATGAAAAAGACTTTTTCTTTTTTTTCTTTTCTCTCTCAACTGCCCTTTCTCTTTGCCCAACCTCTCTCTCGTCCGACAAACTAGAAGACACAGCTCCACCGTCGGACCTACGTTGTCATGACCACCAGTCTCTATCGACGCCCCTCCTCCGTAGCTACGCTCGGCCGTAAGAAGCACCTTGATCGAACATCGGACTCGTCCTGCAGAGGCTCGAGAAGGTTGCAGTTTTTTCAAGAAGGAAAATTATCGATCCCGTCAGATTTCGGTGAGATCTAGCCGAAATAGTCCCGAATATGTGTTCCTCGTAATCCAAGCTTTTGATTGATGTATGATATGCTGAATTTTGTTGTGTTTTCAAGCAGCTTTGAGATTTTTGGTTTCGTCCTCACAGCTTGCCACCGTCCAATCACGTGCTGCCACATGTCACACAAATTATCCTTTTTCGATATTTTGGATATTCTAAACGTATTGGTGTAGTCTGTTTGGTGTAGTTTGTTTTATGATATGAGTTATGATCTATGAGACATTGGCTTTTAAAATTTTTATTGAAAAATATGTTTTCATCTATAAAAATAAATAATAATTTTTAAAATAATATTATGAAATAAAAATGATAATTTAAGAACTTACTAATTTTATTTCTGATTTTAGAAATATTTTTGAAAATCAATATTTATCTCGCAAATGCGTATAGTAGTATATAAGTTTATCTATTGTATTGGTTGTGCTGGCTGGTATAAATAGTAATTGTATATTTGGTACACTATACAGGTGTGTGACTTGTATTGATTTGGTGTAGATTGTGAATTGGATCTTTGTTTGAGCTTGCGTTGGACTATGCTGTAGCTACCCTCAGGTGAGAAGGAACCTCATACTTTACTTGGTTTTGTTTTAAAAGGCATGATTGTGGTTTATAAATTTTTAGGAAATTAAATGGTGAATCGTATTGGTATTTGAACTTATATATTTTTGTGTTTGGATTATGATTAATTTTATAACTGTGAGTTTTTGGTATGTATATTTCTTTTATTATGGTTTAGTACTGAGAAGTAGATTGTGATGTCGTACATGTGGTTACACTGTCTATTGAGATATATGGATGCCTTTTGGATTATAGACATCCATATATCGTACATGTTTGTTTTTGACACTGTGATATTGGGTTGAGTTTGAGTTGCTTGATTGGTTTTAAATCTCATTCTGATTACTTGTGAGTACACAGTGCACTGATGATCTTTGACTAAGATTAGTGGCCAATGGGTCACGTATTGAGAATGTCAACATCTTAACCTTAGAAGTCTTTGACAACACTACTGTAGGCTACGATTTAAAAAAAAATAAAATAAACACTAATGAAACTAGATCACTCCCTAATAAAGAGTGGGACTGGTGGTTTCTAACTGGTCTTCTAATCCTATTTTTAATAATGAAATGTGTGTATGAGAGTGTGATTCACCATTACTATAATTTCTGGTTGGGCTGCATTTGACTTTGAGTATTGTTGGCAGTTTACACAGATTTTAAGTTTTCAGGTATGAATTTTATTTATATTTATAATCATGCATTTCATGGTCCTTATTCCCCTCACCTGGATATTTAATTGATTAGTTTAGTGTCATCCATATTGTGCTACAGGTATAGGTTGTTAGCCGTCCATGTCTCGTGGTTAATTTTGAAGTAGCCTACTTGTGAGGTTTCATATCTTAGAGGGTTGGGCCTTAATCCCAATAACCCAATAAACAATAAATTGGTAAGTGTTATGAATATCAAATGTTTGGCAATTGAAAAGACAAATAACTTATTATGTCTATTCAATTGTGTAATGAATATTTTGTAACTACAAAACTCTTTATCCTCCAATGTCTCTTCATGTACCCTATCATGTTACCTATAAATAGGAGGTAACATTGTTCACTTTGTACACACTTGTTTTGAGTACTTGATATGATCTTATACTCCCTATCTTGTTCTTAAGTTTTCTCTCTTGTTCTTTTCTCCTCAATTCTTCTTTATTCTTTTCTCCTCAATTCTTCTTATCGTTATATTCTATAACAGTAAGCCTATAATCTATGGGCCATGAATTATGAGAAGATATAGATAATATTGGAACAATTTAAGTACGGATAATAGATCAGCAAAGACCAAAATTGGTTATGGTCAGACTATGATGTAAGTATGCAGCTCAAATGTAATCGATTTAGATGTTGTATTCATACTCCTTTTTGTCGAGTTATTTGAGCTCACAAGTGTATTTCTTGGCTTTTGACACCTCTGAAAGCATCTCTAATGGTGTATTTCTTGAAACTTTGTATCTAGGGATAATTTTGTTTTTTTACATCTTGATACTTGTCAATCTTGTAATCTAAGTCTTCCCTTGAGTCTATCCTCTAAGACTTAATAAAGGAATAATCTATACTATAAAAAATGAATGAGTTATTAAATTCTTCGGAAAGAATAATTATGTAATAATTATAGAAATTATATACATAAGAGTATGTATATAGGATGTAAAAATAAAAAAAGAGAATGATTTTGGTGATCTATAACCATGGGTAAGTCATTTGATGGGATAAAAAGGTTTATAAATTTTTTAAAATTTTTTAGAGGATATTTATAATTAGTGAAATTTTTTTAAGAAATATCATATAGTATTATAATTTTTAGAAAATTATGTATATGAAAAAAAAAATATTTTTTAGTTTGAATAGATTTTCACTGTTCATAAAGAGCCTATGGTATTTTTCAGGATATTTTTTTTATTAATATGTTATTTATTACGAATTATCAAAGATTTAGTATATTAAAAAAAAATAATTTTATTATTATTAATATTATTGGAGAAAAAAAAAGGTTAAACACACAGAAACCCCTGCCATTTTTACCAAAGTTAGTCAAAACGGCAGTGAAACCTGCTATTTTATCCAACCTCGGCTTGTAGGCCGAGGTGAATCGTTTTGTTTGAAACAATGTCGCACCATCGTCGGGTTTGGGAACTCCCTTGTCCTGTCCGGCGTTCGTCTCTTCCCGCCGATCCACCGCCACCAACTATATCTTATGGCTAAAATCGGGAAAATGGCCATTTGGTATCCATCCCAAAAAGAGTCACGTTCACTTCCATTTTCTTCATCTTGTTCGTGCAAGCTCGTTAGCACAGTTTCAGGCGAGTATCTCCGTTTTATGCTTTAAGTGTTTAAATTCTTGTAACTCGAAATTATGGAGGTTAGATGATTCGATTTATAGGGAAAAAAGTTTAAAACGATGCGAAGGTTTTAGTATAGGTGGGGAGTTGATTTGTGGGGCTTAGAGGCAATTCGCCATAGTTGGGAACCCTCTGGTTCGCAGCCATAGTTGAGAACCCTCTGGTTCGCAGCCATAGTTGAGAACCCTCTAGTTCGTGCAAACCAAAGGCAGAAGATGACTCCAGACGACTTGTCGTTTGCAGTCTTCAGTGTGACATGTCATTCATAAGGAGAGGTGAACGACCTGTCGCCTGCGAGTGGTACGAGCGACAGGTTGTCTGCTTCGATTTGGTAAGTTGGTTCAAGTTTGGTTTTCGGGTTGAGTCTAGGTCAGATTAGAACATGACCATATCATGTTGACTTTGACCGATAGTTCAGAAAATGACAAAAATTGTTTAAAAATCAAGAAAAATAAAAATAAATTAAGGAAAAATATGGAAAAATTTTAGTAAAGAAAAATATGAAGAATATGATAATACAAAATTTGGATGATTCTGATAGATATAAAAATTAGTAGAAGTTTCTAGTAATAAGGAAAAATACATAAAGTATCCGGATTGAATCCAAGGGTAATCGTGGAACTTTTATGGCAAGTTTGAGGGCCTAGAAATGTGTATTATGAGGTTAGTAAGATGATATTAAGTCTTGGACTACGGTTCTATAAGTAGATGAGCAGTAAGAGGATCATGAATCTAGAACAGATACGAATCGATTAAGAAAGAGAATCGGAACTACAAAACTATAAGTGGACAGTTTTAAATTATTTTCCATTGTTTTAAATAAATCTGGATTGATTCCATCTGATGTTTGATATCCATGAGTTGCTTGCATGCATAAACGCATGATCAATGAAAAATTTCTTAAATTATGACAAATTATGACATTAAAGGCCAGGCTACTTCAATAAAAATGTGGATTTCCCTTTGACTTACTGTATTCTCATTTTACATAAGTCAATTATGATATAACAATACAACCTAGGGAATACAAAATTATATACATAAAATACTGAAGTTCATAATAGGAATCCTAACCTGACGTTACACTATTCTCAATGAGCTAACTATCTATCTAGGAAGAAAATCGCGGTCATATCCAATCCTTCTATTCCTAGTCAAGTACAGATCCAGTGATCTAGTAAAAACCTACCAGTTGAACGTACAGGAAAACAATCATAATATTTTACATATATTCATGTAACACATTGATTGAACAAGTTGGCACACATTGAATGCATTGACGAGTCAATAAACACGGTCATAGTCAATATATGCAGCAATATTAGACTTTTCAGGCATTCACGACCATGACTGGGTTGACAATAACTCTCAGTCTGTATATGTAAACACCCAAACCCAAACTATGAAGACCCTTACAGCCGTGAAACCCAAATAAGTCATCACAAGGTCCTATTCGAATCCCACAAGGCTCAAATCGATTATTTAGGTTGTTTTTAAGATTGGAGCATGCAATTTCATTTCTGGTATAAAACGGAGTGAAAGAAAACATCAGTGGAAGACTTTCATAAATGCAAAACCAGTGGAAATATAACACACAAATCCCAAGGGAATCTCAATCAGCAAACATTTGTTCATGTCAATATGCGGAAACAAGAATCGTAATCGAAAAACCAGAAACAATACAGAAACAAAACTAAAATGTGATTTGCCACCGTCCCACTTTGCAGCCCTGATCTCACACCTCGGTACCGCCAGCAAAACACAAACCTAAGCCTGAAAAAGGAAGAAAACAACGAAATGAGATTATAAAAATCTTAGTAGGGTTGTAACATCATAAGATCTGCGGAAACCTAAAAAACATCTCTCGAACCATTTATATAGATCGAATATATACAATAGGCCCAAAAAAAATCAGCAAACAAACACAACATTATATTGGGGCCGATTTTAACAAAACCTCGGGAAGGACTCAAAACACTTTGTAAGTAACCATCACAAGACAGAAACCAGAAGCACAAAGGCAGCTCAATTTGCTATACGATTTGCAAAACTAAACGACTGTCCCCTACCACCTTTATTGTCCAAGGTTGTGCTACAAAAAGAGAAAACAGTTAGGAAACAAACTCACAGTAAGCCTTCACACATCCTTGTACCCAACCCAAGGGAATCTTACCACACAAGGACAAGGCATCTTGCCATACACAGGACAAGGCATCCAGCGAGCTCTTGCTGAGCAGCAGACACCATACGACTCCCAATACAGTAAGTACCTCTCCTCTCACTAGGAGCATCAATCACTTACCCCGCATGGCCACCGATATGAGGATCATAACACATAAGCACACATACAAGCACACAAGCAAGTACAAGCACATAGAAACACAATAGGGTATCCTCAAGCAAGTCACAACACAATACACAATCCAATACCATATATGTCAAACTGAAATAGGCAACACTATTCTCACATAGTTCCGAAATCACCTAAGGAACCAACACTCAATCCGCAAGCATGTTATGTGTATCCGCAAGCATGTTATGTGTATCCGCAAGCATGTTATGTGTATCCGCAAGCATGCATAACTTTAATGAACAAAATGAAATCAATAAGAACAGGTAAGATGATTTCCAGAGAAACCAATGAGGTATAGATCCTACCTCTCATGTGTCATAACAAGAAGCTATTCTTTTTCTTTTATCACAAGAGTAAAAAACACTTAAACAATTATATATCAAAGACAACACAATACTAATCATGCAATACGAAATCACAAAATCAAAGGACATCCTACAATCCTTACCAATCTCACTCACCAAAACCAACCAAAACCAACAATTTGGATGCAACAATAATCTCCCTCTGTATGCGTGATATGATAGCCAAGAACCCAACAAGTATCAACCTGATTATTCAATCCCTTTAAAGTACAAATTTCGGCAACACTAGGGTTATAGGGCATCAATTGCAATTTCAAAAATAACAAGGGTATAGTTTGCGATTTTGTAATATTAAAAGGGGAATAGGCGTCAGATGTTCATACGCATAAGAGGAACAAGATTTAGAAGCATCAGAAAAGGGAAGAGAAAAATCAGCACACACATAGGCATAGGCAATCTCGACAGCAAATTAATAAATAACCACTAACGTTCTAAATGTGAATTCAAGCAAGGAAGATGCATCACGAAGAGAGGAATCCACAAAGCTATCACATGCAACAATCTGACAAGGGAGGAAGAATTTCGGCGATGGTATGGAAGGGGGAAGGTTTCGGCCACACAAGGAAGAAAGGAAGAGAACTTTTGTTTGTGACGAAACAAAAGAGAGAATGAGAGTGTAAGGAATATGGGGTGGCCGGTCTCTCTTTATATATGTGTCTAAGGGGGTTTAGTTAAGTGATAATTCTCTATTTTTAAGCTTTAAAAGAATAGGATAAGGTTTAAAGCATAATCCTTTTAGAAAATTCCACTAAAAAATAATTCTATTAAAAATTAATTCTATTAAAAGATAATTCTACTAAACGATATTGGAGATTTAAAAGAAAAAATTATCTAATATTTTGGATAATAGGGATTTAAACTAGCATAATTAACATAAAAATACATGAATAAATATTAAGAAATAAATTTAGGGTCTTCACACATTCATTTCTTCAAAGACAAAATGGTCATTTCAACTGCACCGGTCCTTAGGTGTCATTTCTGACTCACGGACTTCTAGGACATCTACCCTACCGAGGATCAGGGTCTCACAGTATAAGTCCCGAGAATAGGACTAAGATTCGATAGTGGCACTTTAAGTGACTCCTCATCTCTTTTCTCTTGTTATCTTGTATGATGATTTAGTATGTCCCGTTGGGATGTGCATAACACTTGACCCAGACCACTGATAATATCGGGGTGATAGGTGATGGTAGTTCCACCTGTACAGTCCCCACAATAGGAATTCCTATCATACGTTCAGTTAGCAAAATTTAAATAAACAATGTCCTTCTTTATGACTCCCTCGGCGATTCCATATCTCACTACCATACTCGAAGAGTTCTCAAGAGTCGCATAGGTCACCTCATGCTGCTACAATGCGAGATTCATCTCATGATTCCATATGCGACTTGATGCATCATTTTTACTTTAATAATGCATTTCACACTTCCATACAAGCATAGCAATCCAAAGTATGCAACACTTCATCCCATTTAACAATTGATATGCATTTCATTCATGCGACTTATCATTTTATCGAGTGACTCACATGCTATTAAGCACACATACAATTCCATGTTGTTATTTCGTATTAATTTCATTTATTAACATAGATTCCGAACATAAAAGGTCGGAAAAGACCCGATTTTCCTCGGAAGTCATTTGCGAGCTCGAAAGGTTTCTTTTGGGAGGGCAACAAGGCCCGCGGATAGAGTGAATCGTGTCAACATTACAATGAGATTTTATCCTGTCTTGTCATAAAAAATGGGAGAGAACCAGGGAACTCCGAGGCGGCAGTTGGTGGCTATACGAGAAGACGTCGTTTCGGGTGAAATGATATAGGTTCAAATGGGTCAGTCAAAATGACATGGTTGGCTATGACACCCCCACCTGTTATTTTGACCAAATATAATATAATATTATAATATTTTAAATATTAATAAGATAATAACAATAAATATTATTTATAATTTTTTAATAAATCTTTAAAAATTTATTAAAAATCTAATATTACTTAGAAAAATATCCAGAAAATTTCTACTGAATCCTTATGAATAGTAATCTCCATCAGTACTTAGACAAATATCCAGAAAATCATAATAAATCAAATTACAATTCTGAAAATTCCTAGAAAATTTACCGACTATTTTAAACCATCCATGGTCCTAAATATCAATAATCATCAATACAATCACCATCTTATGTTTCAATCATCAATTATAGGAATAATCATAATTCTCAATAATTACATAAATTTTTCAAAAATGGTATTTACCATTTAAATCATGAAAACCAATTACGAGTTCATCATTGATTAGTAAAATTAGGCTAAGGCCCACTAATTTCGTCGATTTTCAATTGGGTTTTGAGCCCAAACACCTTGAAATTTTTTGTGGTCTCACATTCTTCCGACCATATACTGATATTCCACGACTCTACTCTCTATCAGAGGTCAGTAACAGATTCAATAAATGGTCTCAAGGTCTCTTTCCTTACTGCACCAACAGTCATGCTGAATTTAGTCATCCTTCTCCATTATGGAAGAACTCAGTTTTTTTTGTCTCTTTACGTTTCAAACTGAACGAAGACGTAAACCACACAAAGGCTTCTCATCCAGAAATGTCTCCAACAGATTTACAATTAGCTTGAGAAGAGTGTGGTACTCACCTTCTTTCCCAACTTCAATATATCACTCCTGGATAAGCATCTTTCAACTTGTCTAAAGTTATAAGTCCAACTCTCCGGAGCACCACAAATCTCCCAGGCAATTTCGACAACAATCCACCATCAAATCGTGTACCGACTCCAAGATCATGCAGTAAACTTAAGCCTTCCTGATATCTGCTCAGACCCAGTGTTTATCTATGCGGATGAACAGATGACTCCAACGATTGTCCAGACTCCAAGACAATTAAAAAAAGAGGAGCTAGAAAAGTTGATTCCACTCTCCTGGATCACTAATTATGAGTAGTTGTTCACTACTGCCAAACCAGTCCAGATCCAAAATCCACAATTCACCCAAAACAAAGAAGGGCAAGTAAAGACTATCTTCCCATCCGTTTCTTCTTCCTCTACAGCAGATCTTTTCCACACATTGATGATTGAACCAGTTCCTAAGAATTATAACAGGAAAGTTCCTATGAGTTGCTTCTTCCATGATGGTGATCACTGTTATGCATCCCATGTCAATGACCACTTTATTTGGGACGTTGCTCCTGAAAATTGTGAATTGGGTTGTACTTGTGCAGACGATCTCAAGGTATATGTCAAAGCCAAAATAAAACCTACACTGATGCACAAGAATTCTTCTTGTCAGCAACCGAGTGAACACAAAATAGCATTCTGCATTCCTGATGCCCAATATCAATGGACAGTTATGCCATTTGGCCTGAAGACTGCTCCGTCTGTCATCCAAAGAGCAATGATACGAATTTTTCAACCTATCCTCTACAGTTCTTTGATCTACATTGACGATATCCTGCTCTTCTCTGAAACAACTGAAGATCATGAACTTCTCCTTTCCAAGTTCACTTCTCTCGTGGATCAATATGGGAATATGCTCTCTGGAACAAAATCCTCTATTGGATTATCCGAAATCAATTTCTTGGGAATGAAGATTAAAGAAGGAACATAGACCCCTGAAGAACATATTACGAAGGAGCTATTAAAATTTCCAACAAAAAATCTTTCCAGACAGCAACTTCAGCAATTCTTAGATATTTTCAATTACTTAAGAACTTTCATCCCCAATGTCTCTAGACACACATCGATCTCCTCAAACAAAATCCATGACATTGGACTCAGGAGCATTCCCAAACACTTCAACACCTGAAAAAAATTACACAAGATTTACCACCCCTGCAAATTCCCTCAGATGGTCAACGAATACTGCAAACAGATGCTAGTGATACTCATTGGGGAGTTACCAAACAGAAGATTGGAATACAATTTTTTCCAGGACGCACCATCTGGACAAATCCTGCCCACAAGATTAAAGTTCAAAAGATTCTTCGACCATATATCGATATTCCACGACTCTACTCTCTATCAGAGGTCAATAGCAGACTCAAGAAATGGTCTCAAGGTCTCTTTCCTTACTGCACCAACAGTCATGCTGAATTTAGTCATCTTTCTTCATTATGGAATAACTCAGCCTTTTTTGTCTCTTTACCTTTCAAACTTAACGAAGACGTAAACCCCACAAAGGTTTCTCATCCAAGAATGACTCCAACAGATTTATAATTAGCTCGAGAAGAATGTGCGCAGTTATTACAACAAGGACTCATTGAACCAACCTTCTCCGAATGGGCATGCCAGGCTTTCTATGTTGAGAAGAGGTCTGAATTAACAAGAGGGAAAAAGAGACTGGTAATTGATTTTTTTGAAAGATGATAAGTTTTCGCTCCCAAAAATTTCCTCTTTGTTTGTCCATTTCTCCAAGGCTTGGATTTTCTCCAAATTTGATCTCAAAACAGGATTTTGGCAATTGGGGATTCAACTGAGTGAAAGACATAAAACAGCATTATGCATTCCTGATGCCCAATATCAATGGACAGTATGCCATTTGGCCTGAAGACTGCTCCGTCTGTCTTCCAAAGAGCAATGATACGAGTTTTTCAACCTATCCTCTACAGTTCTTTGATCTACATTGACGATATCCTGCTCTTCTCTGAAACTACTGAAGATCATGAACTTCTCCTTTCCAAGTTCACTCCTCTCATGGATCAATATGGTTTTGGTCTGAATGATGATTCTGCTGGATTTGATTCTGAAAAGATGTCTGATCGAGCAGTATTCATAAGGATCTGCTGTGAAACTGAGTCTGAAGAAAAAGAGAGTTTTTTCTGAAAATTCAGAAGATTCTGGTGAACTGAATGTGCTATCGGAATGATTTGGATAATCCAGAGCTTTTGATTCTATTGAGGTAATAGATCTGGATTGAAGAAGAAAAGTATGCATAGCTTCTTTTCCTTTTCTAGACCTTCGTGGTTGCCTGGGCCTAGGGTCAGAACTTGTGCTAGAGGCGCGAGCAGAGCCAAAGATATTAAACATTGGATCAGGTATGTCAGGTTGTGGTTGTAGTATAGAAGATAGGCCAGATTATGGGAAGAGATCAGATTTTCCTGAGGTGTGTCTGTCTTTTAATTGTTGTGCTGCAAATAACTCCTTTTCAATACCTTTGATCTTTGTTTGTGTCCGAAGTACTGAAGGATGTGTATAATCTCTATACTTTCGGAGTTTTTGTTGCAATCTGTTTGTTGCTTCTGTAAGTTGTTGAGAGAAATCTCTTTCAAGTCTGGTAAGCTGTGATGCCAATGAATCGATCTTTTTTTCTTGGGTAGTATGATCAATCAAAACTTGATCAACCTTTTGGCTTATCTTATTGAAGAGAATATTCTGGGCAACATTATTTCTGGTCTGCCAATTCAGAACTTGTTCAGCTTGATTGAGTGTTGATGACCCGTCAGATTTGATTTCTCGTGGAATAACATAGGGTCGTTGTTGTATGGTGGATATGTCTTCCCCAGTAAGTGGAGGAAAGTCGGCCTCATTGAACATGAAGCATTCCTGGATAGATATTGGTGATCTAGTAATCAGATTTCTTGGTAACAGCCGAGAAGATTCCGTTGTAATCGTTCTTGTGCTTCTGGGATCGTTCTTGTGCTTCTGGGAGACAGATCTCGTCAAATCCTTCTTTGTTGAGAATGGCTAATGCCTCATGATAGATTTCTAAAGGTGACGGTGGTTCTCCAAAGAGAATCCATGCATCTCTTTTTGCTGAGATACTTCCTTGAGAAGGAGGAGGGGGAGGATCATGATGTCTCTTGCGTAGCTAACAAGAAGAATTCTTGTGCATCAGTGTAGGTTTTCTTTTGGTTTTGACATATACCTCGAGATCGTCTGCACAAGTACAACCCAAGTCACAATTTTCAGGAGCAGCGTCCCAAATAAAGTGGCCATTGACATGGGATGCATAGCAGTGATCACCATCAGGGAAGAAACAACTAATAGGAACTTTCCTGTCATAGTTCTTAGGAACTGGTTCAATCATCAATGTGTGGAAAAGATCTGCTGTAGAGGAAGAAGAAACGAATGGGAAGATAGTCTTTACTTGCCCTTCTTTGTTTCGGATGAATTGTGGATCTTGGATCTGGACTGGTTTGGCAGTAGTGAACAACTGCTCATAATTAGTGATCCAAGAGAGTGGAATCAACTTTTCCAGCTCCTCTTTTTTTAATTTTCTTGGAGTCTGGACAATCGTTGGAGTCATCTGTTCATCCGCATAGATAAACACTGGGTCTGAGCAGATATCAGGAAGGCTTAAGTTTACTGCATGATCTTGGAGTCGGTACACGATTTGATGGTGGATTGTTGCCAAAATGGCCTGGGAGATTTGTGGTGCTCCGGAGAGTTGGACTTGTAGCTTTAGACAAGTTGTAAGATGTTTATCCAGAAGTGATATATTGAAGTTGGGAAAGAAGGTGAGTACCACACTTCCAGCATTCAATGTTGTCAAGATTGTCCCTATAACAGCATCTTGATATTGCATATATCTGCTATCAAGCAGAGAAAGTCTTGCTGTCACTGACAAACCTTTTTTTCCATGATAGGAAAGGATTAAGCGGATAACTCCTAAATGGATATGTGTGTATCCTTGTTTGATCCATTGAGAAATAAAGTCTGAAGGAAGTTCAAGAGTAACATATTGTTCTGTTGAGGTGGAGGATAAAGAACACTGGGATAGTCTGGAGGACTAAATGTGTTTAATTTCAACTAGGTGGTCAATTTTGCTTGCAAGGGTCTTTCTGGAGTTGTGAGGTATGCTAATAGAAGAGAGAACAGATTGTAGTTGGGATGTTTCTGTGGTCATGGTATTGAGTGAAGACTTTCCCTTAGTTCTTATGGTTGGGACCACCTTCAAATCCATTTTGTTGTAGATGTGACAAATACACGAACCACTAGGCTCATGATTGTCCATTCTCCAGGACTGGACTCAGTGGATGGACAACAAACTTTTTACTTTAACAATATGAATTTTGATACTCCAAGATTGAGAAAACGGTAAAAAGAATATGATTTTGTAATTAAATAATTTATATAATATTAACAAGATAAATAAATAAAATAATATGATATTTCAGTCTTACTATCGTTAAATTCTAGTTTCATCTTTCCAGAATGATCAACGAGTGGAATTTGTTGAGAACTAGATGATTTAGTAGGTTGATGTATTATTTTTGTAGGATGAGCATACTCTTCATTATTTATTTCCTCTAACTGAGTGTTATCTAAAATAGTTTTTCTATCATAAGTGAATGAGAAGACAATAATGGAGGTAGTTGAGTGTTTCTATGATTTCTCTTGGCTCGTGATAAATCCCTTGACATAACTCTTCTAAATGCAAGTATACTTAATCATACTAAATATTCTTAGTTTTATTTCAAAAATAATAAATAAATATGCAGCAATAAATATCTATATAAGAAATAAATATCCATTGACATCAAATATCCATAAAAAATTGTATATAATAAAAAGATATTCCATATATCAAAATAACATCATAAAATTTAAACAAATTAGTGAAACTACATCCATAGACAAATAAATAAAACATAACATAAATATACATAAATCAATTTTTATTGTCTTCAATTTCATCATCCTCGGTGTCATCTTTAATCATATCACCGTCATTATTAGAATAAGTAGAGATACTTTCATTACTATACTCCAAAAAAAGTAATGATGCTTAATGTGTATTCTAACTATACTCACCGATGTCATCATCAATAACAAGGGTTGGGCTTCTTTGATATAACTCTGCTTGTTGATAAGATTCGATATCATCATCTCACTCTTCTCTTATGTTTCCCATGACAACAGTTATCTTAATGATCACATTAACTCTTTGTTTAGGACTTATTCTATAAACAACCGACCGTACATAGGTATCCTTTGAGTTCAAATACAATCGACTATTCATCTCAATAATCCCATGGTCAATATTTATCTTGCTACTCCTCTCTGTATCATACAAATGACAGTTGAAAAGGACAACTTTGTTATCTCCAAAATATTGTTGTTCAATAATTTCGTGTATAAATCCATAATAATCATGATTATCCTCATTTGTGATATAAACTTTAACACAAACATCATAATTTTTTGTCATTTTATCTTTGCAAGCATTATAAGTTTCAAATTAAAACCATTGGTGATGTATCCTCTATAGTATGTAGTAGAGCAAGATGATCCAAATGCAATATGATATATCCTTTCAACATATTGATTCATATTATCCAAATACATCCACAATATATTCTCATTAACAAACTTATATATTGTATTGCTTATTAATATATATTTTTTATATCAAAAGACTTACCAAACTTAACCATCTATCTACAAAGTCCTCATCACTTTTTTGGATAACTTCAATCTCACTAATACCTTCGTTATAATTTCTTAGCATCATGCAAAAGTGTATACAAAGAATCATAAACAAAGGAAATTATCAATAAAGTCACTCTATAAAATAAGTAAAATATTATAGGTTATGTAACTTACTCTAAATATAGTTTCACTCCTTAACAGTTAATGAGAGCATATGTTCGAATGCAACTCATTTTATCATCCAATAATTTTCCTTTATTATTCTGTGAACCTAACAGTTTCCTAGGATGCTTAAAAAAAGATAATCGAGAATTATCACCATCAACTCCACCATCATCACTTCGTAGGTTTATTTATGTAAGTGAGAACATTATCATCAATGAAGTATAAGGAACAAAAGTTTGCAATCTCCTCAACTATATATGCCTTAGCAATTGAACTAGTGATAGCAGCTTTGTTCTTAATTTTTTAAAAATTAAACAAATACCTACAAAATCCAATGTATTGTCATGCTATTTAAATTTAAGTGTTATAAAAATATCAAATGATATTATAGATTAAGATGCTTACTTATCAAATAGATACATCCATTGATATTGTACTGGTCTTCTAACTTTAGCTTCATGAGCTAAATGAATAGCCAAGTGCTCTGTATAATCAAAAGATGATGGAGGGAATATTTTCTCCAATTTATAAAGAATCATCATAGTTTTTTTTTTCAGCATCTCTATTTGGTTTATATGGAGTATAAAAGCGCATAAATCTTTGAAAAACTGACTAAGATCAGTAAGTGCATCCCAAATTGAGGGAGGAGGCAAGGAATGCAATTTGGAGAAATCTTTCCATTATGATATGACAATAATAAGATTTATACCTTTAGATTATTCTATTCAAATTCAGGTCATTGTAGTTGTTGTAGTTCCATCCATCATCCATGAGTATCCATATGAGGAGGTAACTACGTATCTTTGGTAAATAGTTTGGTGATGTCAATTGCATGTAGATAGAGTCAAATTTACCACGACACAACTTTTGTCCAAAATTTCTTCGGTGTCTCCTTCAACCTTATTTCAGTTTTTTCCTACAATTTTGGCCCAAATTTGTAGATTCAAGTTTAATTCAACCCGACGGTGTGATTAATAATAAGATTAGTAAGTGGTTACGATAAACAAAAGATATTAGGTATCCTTTTAATTTTGTTTTAAACTTTAAAATTTAATTCA
The DNA here is from genome assembly GCA_019739055.1 of Passiflora organensis. Lineage (NCBI taxonomy): Eukaryota > Viridiplantae > Streptophyta > Magnoliopsida > Malpighiales > Passifloraceae > Passiflora > Passiflora organensis. Next base: position 2,494,297 of record JAEPBF010000029.1, read on the forward strand.
AATTGAGTTTGGACAAAAATTTAAAATAATATAATGAATATAATTATCATATATATATAATATTTAAGATTAACAATTTATCAAATAATAATTATTTTTTAAATATTATATTTCATATATTTAATTTAAAAATAATTAGTAAACATAAAAAGTGTAAAAAATATTCAAAGTGTACAATAGACATGTAATCAAATAGGAGAATATTGACATCATGGTCTATTCATAAAAAGTAAAAATAAAATTATATAAAAATTAATAGAAATGCAATTTTTTTTATACTTTCAGTGTATAAATAATTGTTGTTAGAACTTAACAGTTTATTTTAGATAATATGTATTCACTATAATAAATTATTAAATGAAAACCCAGATAAGCCTATGGATAGTTCGAAAAAGTCCATTAAATTCTTTGAGATTAAATTTCCATATGAAATTTAAAGGATCTAACCTAACCCAACCCAACTCCACTTATAGCATCCTTAACAACACCACAACGGCATATGAGGTGGTCATATTTTGTTTCAGAAACGACTAGCATTTGTAGTAGATAACAAATGAGACTCTGAATTATAATTGAAATGCATGTCATCCACACGATAACGCCAGATTTAGGGTCATTTGTCATAAACAAATTTCGTTGATATAGTTAGAAAATGCAGTGGCAATTCAATTGCAGTACAAATGAAGACGAGAAGTAGACAAGTAACAGAAAAGAAAACGCGCATAACGTAGCACATCTGTTTAATATTAGCTTATATTATTAGTCATTATATGATCTCTTGACACTCAACGATACAATGAAAAAACTACGGATGAAGGGAGAGAATGAGCGGCACATATTGGACACCAAATTCATCACATTTTTTACAACAAATTGCAGTTAAAAGAGTGAGATATGAATAAAATGAAGTGAGGCCCATGAGATTTTTTTTCCGTGTGAAGAAACTGTAGGAATGAATTAGCCACCAACCACCAAATTGAAATGACTGCTTTGTGTTACTGTATCAGAGACTTACAGGATAGAGAAGTTGCGCCTCCAGAACGATGATTTCTTCCTTAGTGGGGTTGTTGGTGTGAAGTTTAGTAGCCCAAACATATCCCTCAAGGCTTGTTTTTGTTCTTCAAAACCAACCAGTTTTGCGACTAGAGCCGCGCTCTCTGAAATGTGGTCCATATCTGTTGTCTTAGTCCACAAGGAGTGGATCAGCCGCAACCTTCTATTGCTTGAACCCAATGAAATGCCCCACTTAATGAAAAGATTCTCCCTCTCTTCTCTGGAGAATCTCTTCGCCATTTGCGCGCATAATATTTGCCTCTCCTCATCCAAAGCTCTCTTGCTGAATAAAATGAAAACAAAAAAGAAAAAGTATTATCGTGCGGGAAATAGGTAGAGAGGTGTGTGGCTTATTACTGAACACAATGAGTCTACATACCTTGATGTGGGCGTAAGAATTCTTCCATCCACCAAAGGTGTTTTGCCCTTTTCAAATGTTTCCTTCAGGAAAGATAGCCTCCTGTGCTCCACCTCCATGTAAAACGAATCACTTGGATCACCTTTAAACAACAGGAAGAAGTAGGTCCGATGAACCAGAGAGATATTGCAAGCATGCCAGAGTTCGATGATTTCTTGCCGGCCCCTATTAAATTCTGATGGCCATTTTGGAGCAGCGTCTGCATCATCTTGAATTGGATCCAAGCCAACATCTTTTACATTCCTCCCGGATGTATCCTCCTTAATTGTTTCTTGTGCCTGTCAAGGAAGAACACAACCCATAAAAATTATTTGATCGATTCAATCTTGATAAAGCTTCTGATTTCGTCTTCAAAAATAGGGAACAGAAAATGATGGAGCCAAATCAACTACAAATATTTCCCATCTCTGAGGTTGTCAGCGATCTTCAGTCATTGACACCAGCAAACAAAAGGTACTTTTTCATTTTCTATCATTTGTTCTGACAAATGCCCATGCTCGACCATTACACAAAATCGGTGAAGATAAAAACTACGAATTTCATTTACTAATGATCAGTGTAGTTTGTAGCTTGAGATTGAGAAATTGTGAAATGAAGTGGGGAGGAAAGAAAACCAAGAACTTACCGGATGATCAACCATGTATTTAATCTTTGCATCTGAATTTCTGCCACCGGTATACTTTTGGTCCGACAAGGTATCAAAACTCTCTACATTAAGCTCATCACCAGCGGTACTGTCCATAGAATTCCGGGAGCCAGTTTTATGTAACCTTTCAGTGTCAAAACCATAATTGAATGCAGAGCGTTTCGTTTGACAACCTTCAGGTCTTCCAATGAAAACATTTTCAAATGCAAATGGAGGTGTGCCGTCCTTCTTTTCTATGTTCTCAAACCAACACGTTAGGGAGATATTTGTAAGTCTTGCTCTACAACTTCTACTTCTCATCAAATTCAAGCTTCTTGAGCTAGACATGCCTTCTTCCAGTATCCATGGAGATGGCTTTCTAGTAGATGGTAAACTAAAGTCATAATTCATGCCGTTCAAGTCTTTTTGTTCCTTCAGTTCAGGTAAACCTACTTCAAGATTTTCTCCTCCTTCAATTCTGTCCTCTGTCAATCCTGAGTTGGCAATTTCTATATTGAGAGATGACATGTCAGAGGCTGCATATCTGTGCTGTCTAAACTTTGAATTACATGAGTTTGTGTAACTTGTTGGGCTTGATTTTTCCACTTTAATGCATTGAACTTCCTTACAGTTGGCATCTAAATTTTCAACAGTCAGTTCTGAAGTAGTCTGTTCCTCAGTCTCTTTCTTAATCGAATCTTTTCCAACAAAATTACTTGCACGACTAGACAGATCTGGGGAGGATTTTGTGCTTCTGTGAAGTGACAACTCCGGAGAAGATTTTGTGGGTAGGAAATTCTCTTCAAATTCAGAAAGCTGTATGAAGTTTCCATCAAAACTGCAGCTACTCCGCCTACCTGAACTCTGAGATGCATTAAAGGATCTGTCACCAATCTCTAGTGAGTGACAATCCTCTGAGATGACCGAATAAGATACTGAATCAGATCTGCATGAACTTCGCACTCTCAATCTGGGGTAATGACAATCAGTGCCTGCCTGAATGATAGGGAGACAGAAATCAAACAAGGATTAAGGCAAGGAATGGATGTGGATGTAGAATGATAAAATATTAAAATGAAGAAATATCATGTTTACCCAAGGTGTTGAAGCTCTATCATCTTCAGCTGCTTGCAGAAGGTTTTCAACCTGTGACTGAGTAGCATCTAGTTGACAAGTCAGCTCTGCTACCTCTTTCTTTAGCTGGATGTAGAAAAATGGAAAAAAAAAAATCAAGACGATACTGAAAAGGAAGAACCAATACATGTATCATTTAATATGCCATGTTTGTGTACTCAGAAGCATCAAACAATAATTAGAACAAACTGCACACAAGACCAATATTTCAATTCCAGAATTCAATGCTTTTACAAAATAGCTCCCACCTTCACAAATTAGCATTGCACAAATTTCTTTTCAGATTAGATTGTACGTGAAACATCACCAGTTTCAAGCATAGTTACAGAAAAAGTTTATTATGTAGCTGTCAGTCGGCTGATATCAATGTCTGCTTAAAGTCATATTACAGTACATGATTAACACAACATAACAAGAGAAATGATTGACATACTAAAAGCAAGAGGGCAAAGAGAATTAACCTTTTATTTTTCCATCATATTCTCATCATTAGTCTAAAGAGGAAAACTAAAGTAAATATTCATGCTAGCATAGCCAATCATGCACATGCATGCAGACTACCATCTTATATGCACATCTTATATGCATGGAAAAGAATTTCGATGGTCCTCAAATTGCAACACGGGTCAATATCATCACCTGTTCAATCTCTCGGTCTTTTTCTCTCACTAACACAGAGCAATCTGATGAAAGAGAATCCGGTCGAGTACTTCTCAGTTCCCCCTCTAATCTGGCCAATTCTCTTTGCAATTGCTTTACTAATGCTTTATCAGACATAACAACATTGACCTGTGCGTTTGTTGTCACTTCTTTAGCACAACTTGCAAATAGCAGGGTGTTTCTAGATTGCTCGACATGTGTTCGTGCAGGGCTCATGGTACAGATGATCGCAGTCCTAGCATTGCCTCCCAAAGAGGACTGCAGTATGCGGGTTAGTTTTGAATCTCTAAAAGGAATATGACCGTTTCTGCCTTTGCTGCATCCAACCATAACCTTGTGCATTAGTAGTAGAAATAGAGTAGTGAAAGATACCATCACCCAAGACTAAAAGTAACAGGAGAAAAGTAACTAAAATGTAGCGAAAGCTGTATATACCCACTGCTCAAACAAATTGAAGAAGGAAACAGAAACGCTCAAGGAAAAACTATATCAACTGCCAATGTGAACCGTAATCATGAACTTGACATCACATATCGTTTACCTTACATAATATGAAACTATAACAAATAAATTTATGATTCACCGATACCACAGTGCATCTTTTTATAGGAGGAACGGTTGAAGGCAGCCACTTGATTGCTAAGATGAGTAAATGTGAAAAAACTAAATCTCAATGAAAAAGTGACAAAGCAATGACCACGAAGATTATTTAAGGGTTCTTAATGGCTGTTGACAGTAGAAATTATTGCCATTAGACGAATGATGTAGGGAAGAATAGTGTTCATGTTGTCTGAATTGTTGTGCATCATAATCCATCTCTTCCTTTTTAATCAAGACAGTCTCTTGTTTACACAACATCGCAGGGTTTCTCTCCTTTTTATGGTGCATGACAGCAGTATATTGAGTCCATACATGCACTTCTAAAAAATATGGATGAATCCGCAAGATTTTGCGATAACAATATGAAATGCTTTGCTCATCTTCCTCGTGATTATGTTTTTAACTCCAGAACTAAAAGTTCTATGGGCATTGCCGTGTACTAAAATGTCAGATTAAGGGAAGATTGAGTATGCTAAAGAAATGGTTCTCATCTCACATCAGTTAACAACACTGAAAACTAAGTTTTCTACTCAAGACAAGCATTTCTCATATATAGATCTAGAGCACAATTTGCTCGAATCTCAAGATTTGTAAAAATTTAGAAAAAAGCTACACAAGCCAACCTTAGTTTGCGAATAACAGTTCCCAATGTCAGTAAACTGCGGTTTATGTGGCAACCTTCTTTCAACCTTGTGCCAGCTGATAAAGTCTGAGAAGCACGCTCACTTCCAGCTAGATCAACAAAATTCTGTGCAGGGAATAACATTGTTCATTGCACATTGTTTCTTTAGTATCAATACCCAGATTAATGATTTAGATAAAATGATTCATACCACAGTTGCTGCAAGGATGCTAGACTTGTCATTGCTTATGAACTCACGTGCTGAACTTTCTATCGTCTGGCATGCAATATAAACTCATAAAATAAGATAACCCTGCAATGGTAACTTGAACGAACTTGTTCAAATAACAATTGAACCATACCAGTCTCAGAATCTGATGAGATCTGGAGCTAGTTTCATTCAGGGAAGTTTCCCCTATTTGTCTCTGAGCTGCAAAAATATACTACTGCATTATTAAGTATGCAGTCATCAATCGTCTCACGAAATTAAGTGTAACTAAGTGCACAACCTACCTTCACATACAGATAGCAGTTCTCTAAAGTGAACCCAGTCCCTAAGAGTTTCCTCCGTTAGTCTCTCAACCACAGTGCCTCTCTGCAAATACAGTTTCTGTTACTGAAATGAAGAAGCATAGAATGGTTTTTTTTAATAACTAAAACTAGAATCACCTCTGGATCATCTAGAAGACGAAGAGGAGTTGTGTCTGAACTGAGCAAGTCTCTGACAGACTCGTTGTAAATCTCCATAGCAGAGAACTTCAAAACAAATTCTCTTTCCTTGTGCTAAAGAAGAGGAGATGTAATGTATATTTTAACATCAACGGATGTACTAAGGTCGTAATAAACAAGGGATCTTGAAACAACAATCAATTTCATTACCCTCTCGATATAGTCATATATTTCTGCCACAGAATACTCTGTAATTCCGCCCATGGTGTATGTCTTTCCGCTACTAGTTTGTCCATATGCAAATATACTAGCTGAAAGCCATCAAAAAATTAAAAGAAAGGGGAACATGAATTACAGCGTTTGAAAACAGCAGATACAATACAGCAAAAAGAGCTTCAACTCACAGTTTATGCCTCTCACAACCGAAAGAGCAACTTCTTTAGCTCCTTTCTCATACACCAGCCTTGTGGAGCAATCTGGCCTAAATACTCTATCTACATCGAAAAATTAACCAAATTATTGCAATACAAGTGAGGCAAGTAAAAGCTACTGTTCCACGTTAAGAGTGGAAATTTTACACCACACTCGCTATTTGAAATCCCTCGCCAACATTATATGCAAAGTTGAGCAAATAACTTTTTACACCCCAAAATAGAACAATACTCCCACAGATTACAACATTAGGTTAAACTTTTGGCCAGCAGAATTGGCAAACTAGTAGCTTCAACTGGAGATGCAATTGGCAAAGACAAACAAGAAAGGAACTTTGTTATTAGTAATGTCTTACCAAACGTATAAGTAGATGGATACATGGACCGCTCAGAAATGGAGAGGTTGTTCCTGTATATGATAGTATCATCGTTGATGCATTCCCAATCCGATACATCATTTACGGAAATTTCCTTCTCATTCAACGGCCTCAGCCGGACTGAAACTAAAATTTTCTCCTCGCCAGCTTTGGGCCCCTGCATTGTCTCCTCTTCATCAGCCGCCCCCATCTCTCACCTTCTACTCAAGCAAGTCTGAAAATCATACCATGTGCAAAGAAATCTTCAATAGGCCTTCATAAATAATTATACACGTCCCGTTTTACTTATTCTCTCCAGCTCCCCCTACAACCTTATTTTCTCCTTTCTTTATTTAGTAAAACAAAAGGCTCGGACTTTAAGACTCCCAGAAAACATAAGGGCCACAAAAGCATAGCAACCACAATCATCTAGATCGACAAACTAATCATGGGTCGGAACCTTAAATCACCGACACTTTGGTCGGTCATTGTCTCGGCAATAAAACAAGTTCTTCTCTCAAGTGAACCATTTACAAGCAAAGCATGATCAAATACATGAGCCAATTCATGAGCCAATATTCTTTCCTGGTCAAACAAATAATTGTATTAGCGCCTAATCTAATCAAACAAATACTCTCCAGTTTGGCGTTTTCGTTTACGGGTTACCTGTTTACAGTCTGTCAAATACCCCTTTCACGTTAGAAAACACACCATTTAACAATAAACAACAAGACAACTTATTCAATAAAACAAAAAACGCAAGCCAAGATAGGTATGTTTCTTTTTTCATTTTATTGTTTGTTAACCATGGTGACGAAGAATTCCCAGTCTCTTTCTAGGAATGTTTGTGAGCTCTGCAGAGAAGATTCTTCACCGACTCCATGTGCACTTAGATACCTGCAGAGTCAGTTGCAAATTTGGTTTTCTTTTATTTTCAGTCCTTGAGCTCAAAATTTGTCTATGGTCCTCTCTGCGACAACGAAACCCCAAAGCTAGATTGCTTACATGTTCATATACCAGACGCAATATTGAAGGAGACGCCAAGCTAATTCCTAGTCCAAGCCACCGAAGAATGCGAAAGCATTACAATCATAGCAACACAAAACATAAACCGTGATTGGAATCCTTCAAAATCACACATCCGAAAATTCCAACGCTAAAACTGCCATTAAAACTATGCATTAAACAAACAAAAGCACAAATTTCTTCCTCAAGGAAAGCTAAACTAAGAGTCTAACCTGCACATTCCCTCACCTCGCGAGCTTTCTGATCTTGTTCCAAAAACGAAGGCCTAAAACAGATTTGGAAATAAGAAAAAGAATAAAACGGAGAGAAATGAAGAGAAAGCAAAGGGAGAATTGAGCCTCCTCTGTTTCCTCTCTCTCTTGTCCGGGGGGGACCGTTGTGGATGGGAAAAGCTTTAAAAGGCAAATAATGCGAGAAACACACGAGAAATTTTTGGAAGAGGTGGTTATGGCGTCTGCCGGGTTGGTTGGCTAGCTTGCTTTGCTTTGATGCGGTGGTCGATGCCATTATTAGCCTTTGATTTAAAACTGCCGCGCTAACTGATAAAGGGGAAAACTGTCCCTCACCATAATTTTGGATTTGTTAAGATCACTAATTATCTTTTTTTCTAATTTAACCATTTCACCTAATTTGCTTCTTCATCAATCCTTCACATAAATAGCTCTAATTAGATCTACTTTTGAAAGTGGCAATCACAGATCTTATTCAGATATGCTTTCCAGTTTTAGACCATTATAAATTTATTAACTGCCCAGGATATATTATTATTTTTAATATTTACATTTATTTTAGATTATTAATTAATTAATTAATTAGCGGGTTAAGGCCTTTCTTAATCGAGACAAGCGAAAAGCTGCAAAACTAATAGGGTGGGGGCTGTGTTGACTAAAGGCGACGTGATACAGTAACACCCCATGTGGGAGAAGAGAACCAAAATGCTTGAGATTCGTCTCTGCCCTACTTGGAGGATCAGTGCATGTGTTTATGGAAAAAATATGTCAAGAAACAACTTTTTATAAAGTGAATCATTTTTTATTTTTTACTTTTTAAAAAAGAGAACAATAAATAGGGTGATGGATTTATTATTTGGGGCTGGAACTGGGTCGAGGACTGGGACCTCCCTCCAAAAAAAAAAAAAGGAAAACAAAACACTGGGCATCCCTATGGCTTTTCTTGTTTAGGGGCCTTTGGGATGCAAATCAACTTTCAAAATCCATGCATATCAAGCCTCTTGTTCCTTCTTTTTCAACTTCCTTGCCGACAGTCTCATTAATTCTCAGTCTCATTTATTTGGATATTCCAATCTTGATGAATAAAAATAGTATAGAAATTCGAATTTCAAAAATGAATAATTTTATGATAAATAAGATACTTTTATTTCAAAAAGAATAAAAAGGAGATGGGCTATTTTGAATTTGAAGGAAAGTGCTTCAAGTCGAGTTCTTTGACTTTTAATGAGAGAGAGAAGAAAGAGGGCCAACATTCAACAAGAAGAAGGACCACTTTGTGTAGATTAATTATTATTCAGTGGAGAGAAACGTGGCTTATCTTTAGAAAATCTACATGCCCAGACCATGCGGAAAGGGTAAGGTGAAATACATAGTTGCTTGTGATGATTTCCCCTTTTATCCTGAAAAAGAAAACAAAGTAGAAGCATCCAGGATCCAGGATCCAGGATCCATGCATACCAGAAACAACGGAACAATCTGCACTCTATCAATGTAGCAAATGAGTTGACTTTTCAATGGATTGTGGCAGCAACTAGGAACCCAACCATCTAAATCTGTAAGTTTTGTCTACATAAATATCTCTTTTCTGTCCAAGTTAAAATGATGATTGACGAGGCAGACGTGACGAACTGGTGCTGCTCTGTAAAAATCACGAACCCCTACCTTCCAGTTGAAGCTTCTCCGAGGTGTGCTTCCAAATTATGGTTCCGTAAAGGTTCATTTATATGGATTAAGAAAATAAGCCATTATTGGTTTTCCTAACCCATCAAATCCACATCAAGGAATTCCAATAATTGGGTGTCATCTGTGGTCAATGTTATATGGTATGTAATTGCTCATTTGTCCCACCAAAAATATCCAATATCAATGGATTAATTTCTTCGGGTTTTAAATAGTGGATATCTTTTCAATTAAAAAATAATATGTGAGACTCCGTCCTTTTGAGAGTCTAGTCAGCACCCGTATTCAGTCAGATTTTTCGGATTGGTCGGATTGAGTGAGTTCACCAAGTGATTGTCAGAGTTGACCTTTTGACCGAGTAACCTGAACATAGTCATAGAGCCTAAGTGTCAAGTTTAGGATGTCTAGAACGTCATGTCGTTGGTGGTGTGTCGATAATTTGCACGACGTGTCGTTTCGGAGTTTTAACGTGCATTAGATTAATTAGTCGATTGGTGCGTTGTTCGAGGCTTGAGTTCAGAGGATATACCCCATTTCATTCTTTTGACCCGCATATAAGTTTTTGGAGGCCCGTTTTGAGTGGTCGTAAGTCTTTGGGCCGACTTACCTTTCGTGGACCTGATTTCGGTTCCCGAGCCCAATTACGTTTTAAAAGCTTGATTTTTACATTTTGAGCTTTTAAATTTTATTTTAGCCCACTTGGGGCATATATGAGTCATTTTATGATTATTTCAGATTTTGAGAATTTATAAAAAAAAAATTTTAAAAAAGTCAAAGTAAAATTCAAAGTCAAAGGGGCAAAATTCCAGAACTGCCCCCACTTACTTTTCCTTCTTTATCCAGCACGTGAGCTTCTGCCCACATTCTTCTCCTTATCCCCCATTTTCCCCTCTTTTGGCCGAGAGCTCCCAAACCCAAAAAATTCCTCCCTATTGTATTTTCTCTTCAAATTAAAGAGTGAGTTTTGTTCTAAAAGCTTAACCTAATTCCTCTCCCCTCTTTTCCTCAGGTGATATGTTTATTTATGTTTAATTTGCCTTAATTAGGATAATTATTGTAAATTCGGATTTTAAGGATTTTTGCTTGATTTCTTCACTTTCTTGTCCGATTTGTGGTTGTTTTAGCATGCTTAGATGTTCATTGTTATAGTCTAATACTTCAGATTGCTTGAAAATATCAATTGATCATTTTGTGTGTCGATGGCAATTTGGTAATTTCAGGATTTGTGTGTTTTTGTGAAATTGGATGAAATTGGTTGATGTCATTGCTTGAGTTAGGTTGTTTGTGTGTTGTAGAGAAGGTTTGTCGATTGAGGAAACTAATTCTGATGTTGATGGAGCTTGGAATTGGAAATTGAGCTTAGGATCGATCGAGTATGTGAAGGGAATTGTTGTTTTTCTTAAGGAATTGAGTGGTTTGAGTTTATAGAGGTTGAATTGAATAATTTGGGACTTAGAGTGAGTGTTTAAGGGGTCTCTTAGGTTGTTTTTAATTCTGGTCATTTTTCGAGTTTATTATTTTCGGCTTTGTTCTTAGTGTGGTTTTGTGTGCATGATTGTTTAGGTGGTGCTTCGGCGATCGATAGAGGCAAGGGCTTAGGCGTTGAATCGTCGGCGCGTCAAGAGGTGGGAGACTATGTTTCATTTACATGCATGAAAATATATTTTTTTATTAATTAAAATTGGTAAATACTTATTTTTGAATAGAGGCAATACGTGCATCGATGAGTGATTTGGCATGCTAGGTTCATTACGTGTGAGGCATATTTATGATGCATAAAATGTTTGTTTTGAACCTATATGCATGTTTGCGATGTGATTTAAAATGCGTTGAGAATATCCATATACATCGAATTCTTGAGTTGTTGGGGCTCCTAGGGAGCCTTTGAGTCGATTTTGAGTGTTTTACATTTTATTTAAATTATAACATGATTTGGGATTTTTTCTACTTGTTTGTAAAGAATATGTATACATATAATTGCTAGTTATAACTTGAAATTGACAGACTGTGCTTGGCCAATGCGAAGGTAAGTGGATGAGTATCCTTAGATAGAAGGATAGTCCCTTGCCTAGGAGTATGGATGTGTTATGTATGCCTTGTGGGAGTAGGTGATGGGATAGGCTACATGTGCCTTCAGGCTTTTCGAGTTGTGTGTGAGTTGGGAATCGTGCGATAATTATTTTCTCCACTTTTCCCGAGGACAACACTGGTGGTAGGGGATTTATTATTATTTTGGAAAGGTGCATTTAATTAACCACAATTTGGCCGGGTTTATCAGTGAAGCGATTTTAGAGGTCCACCCCGATAGTTTTTGGGCATAGTAGCCCATGAGAATGTGATTTTGGGATTTATTTACTTATTGAGCATGGGCCTGAGATACATGTTGATATTATCAAACTCATGCATATGCATTCGATCATATTTAAATATGATATTTCTTACACGATTAGTATCATGTGACTTACAGTGATTTTTATTATAAAATATTTATATTGGTTTTCGTATATGCCTCTATTCTACCGGAATTGTTTATGACGCTGTGACTCTCACTGAGGTCCTCGAGATCTCACTCCCCTCTTGTTGTTGTTTTCAGGACTAGGACGAGCGCCTATATAGCTGTCTATTTTTGAGGTCGAGGTTTCTGGTTTGTCATTGAGCTGGACTAATGCATATGACACATTTGAAAACTCGACACTTTCTTTTGTATTTTGGATTTGGTTATGCTTGCTTATCTTGTTTGCATGCTTGCTCATTGACAGTGTGACCCCTTAGTGGGCTTGGGTTGATGCATGCTATTGGATATTGATGTATTCTTTTGAGTTTATGATATATGAGATGAGTATGATGCCTTGGGCATGTTTTGTTGTTCTTGGGTTTTGAGTTGGTTGGACTTATTCTGATAAAGCATGTTTGGGGCCGTGTGGCTTGTTGTGTGTGTGATTTAAGACTTCCGCAATTTGTGATTGTACTCCGTGATTGTATTTGTAGTGTCGAGATGCTTGTTTAAATACATGCTCCTTTTTTTAAAAGAAAGTGAAAAGTTTCAAATTTACTTGTGTTTTTATATAATTTCTGAATTGGTTTTGAGGGTAAGCCTTGTGTAGTTTTGATTGGGCCACGAGTTGGGGCCAATTGGGACTGCACGGCGATGAGGAGCCCAATTACCAGGTTCGGGTCCTCACAAGGTTGGTAGCGGAGCATGGTTGTTTATGTGTGCAATGTTTTCAAAAATGGTTTAAAATAGCATATTTTGAAGGTGCATCACACTCACATTGCACATGCGTAGTCTAGCATAGAGTTTTGTCTAGTAGTCTTATTTTGTCTTTAGGGCTCATTATGTGACTATCTGTCCAGTTGGTAGAGATGCCTCGTGGTAGACCTCGTAGAGCAGTTAGAGGCCGAGGGGGCCGTACACAGTCAGTTGATGTAGATGAGAGGTCAGATGCCCGTGGGCCAGCGGGACCGGCAGCTCAGGTACAACAGCCACAGGTTTCACAGGGGGTACAGGCAAGCCAGGCAACACAGGACCCCGTTCTGATTCAGATGTTGGCAGCTATTCAAGCCACCCTACATCAGCTAGTACATGGTGGAGTGGCTCAGCAGCCACAGGTGCAGCCATAGGTACAGGCTCACGCACCAGTACCGCCAGAGGTTATAGCAGAGCCTGAGGTACAACCTCAGCCCAGAGTTCAGCAGGTGGAGGCACAGGGTGCCAGATTACCTGTCCAAGTTTCCAAGCTGTTAAAGGAGGCGAGCAAGACAGCTCAGGACTTGAGGATAGCTGCTGAAGACAAAGTCACATTAGCTACTAGACTGCTGGAGAGAGATGTAGCCACTTGGTGGAGTACGGCCAGAGATAGGTATGGGGGTCAGCCCACTTGAGAAGAATTTGAGAGAGAATTTGATAAGAGGTACTTCCCACAACACTTCCAGGATAACAAGAGGTCCGAGTTTTATTTGCTTCACCATGGCAACAGGTCAGTTTTAGAGTATGAGATTGAGCTGAGGGTGTGAGGACCCCACTCAGGAGGAACCCCTTCCAAGGTATTGTCTGGCCCTCTGGCCCTCGGCCCACTGGCCGGCAACCAGGCAACCAGGAGCCCTCGGCCCAAAGGCCGGCAACTCTGACCCATGACTATTCGATCCCCTGGCTGCAGCCACTGGGACTCGAACCTCTGTCATGGCACCTTTTATCTGACAGCCAGACTATAGGTCAGACCTAGCAGCAGAGGCCATAGACGCGCCTATTCACACTAGCAGATGCCGAGGCATGTGCTAGTCTGGACGTCGTGACAAGTACTATTTCTATATTTTCTTGTTCTGCTAGAGTCCTGTTAGACCCCGGGGCAAATAGGTCTTTTGTTGGTCCTAGAGTGGCTAGGTGTGCAGATATAGTGTTGTCACCCTTAGAGCCACCCATAGTTGTGTTAACCCCTCTTTGTGAGCAGATTACTTGCAGTAGTGTTTTCTTGGGTTGTGTGATGACAGTGGGCACAGTATAGATTGAGGCGGATTTGATACCTTTGGATATCAGAGATTTTGATGTGATAGTTGGTATGGACTGCTTATGTAGATACAAAGCCCGCATGGAGTGTTTTACGAAGATGGTATGGTTTAGTCTTCCAGACGAGCCAGAGTATTGTTTTGAGGGAGATAGACGGGTACTACCGACTTGTGTGATCTCTTGGATGAGTGCCAGACAACTGATTCACAAGGGTTGTATAGCTTTTCTTGCTCATGTCAGGGATGTATCAGTTGAGCCTCCGGAGTTGAGCAGTGTACCAGTTGTCAGAGAGTATGCAGATGTGTTTCCTGAGGATGTGACAGGGTTACCTCCAGTCCGAGAGATTGAGTTCGAGATTGAGTTGTTGCCAGGGATAGCACCGATTTCTATTCCGTCATATCAGATGACACCAGCTGAGTTGAGGGAGCTGAAGACTCAATTGGAGGATCTTGTGGATCGAGGCTTCATCCGACCGAGTGTTTCTCCGTGGGGTGCGCCTGTCCTTTTCGTAAAAAACAAGGACGGAACCCTTCGGCTTTGCATTGACTACAGGCAGCTGAACCGGGCCACGGTGAAGAACCAGTATCCGTTGCCGAGGATAGATGACTTGTTTGACCAGTTGCAGGGTGCCTCGGTGTTCTCGAAGATAGACTTGAGATCGGGATACCATCAGTTGAGAGTTCGGGAATCCGACATCCCGAAGACAGCATTCAGATCGAGGTATGGACACTATGAGTTTGTTGTTATGCCATTCGGGTTGACGAACGCTCCGGCAATGTTCATGGACCTTATGAACAGGGTGTTCCGAGAGTTTTTAGATCGATTTGTCATCATTTTCATTGATGACATATTGGTGTATTCAAGGACCCAGGAGGAGCACAAGGTGCATTTGAGGACAGTTTTAGACACACTTAGAGCACGACAGCTTTATGCCAAGTTCTCTAAGTGTGAGTTTTGGTTGAGTGAGGTTGGCTTCTTGAGGCATGTTGTGTCAGCTAGTGGAGTATTGGTAGACCCCAAGAAGATAGAGGCTATTATTTCGTGGGAACCGCCTCGCAGTGTGACAGAGGTGCGTAGCTTTTTGGGCTTGGCAGGCTACTACAGACGGTTTGTAGATGGCTTCTTGGTTTAAGCAGCACCTTTGACCCGTTTGACTCGCAAGGGTGTTCCGTTGAGTGGACCGAGAAGTGTGAGCAGAGTTTTAGCGAGTTGAAGACCAGATTAGTTTCAGCTCCAGTGTTGACTTTACCAGTCAGTGGCAGAGGCTATGTTGTTTTCAATGATGCCTCGAGACTTTGATTGGGATGTGTGTTGATGCAGGATGGGAAGGTAGTTGCCTATGTTTCTAGATAGTTGAGGCTGCATGAGGGCAATTATCCGACCCATGACCTTGAGCTTGCAGCGGTGGTCTTCGCTTTGAAGATCTAGCGTCATTACTTGTATGGTGAGACGTGTCAGGTTTACACAGATCACAAGAGTCTCAAGTACCTTCTCACCCAGAAGGAGTTGAACTTGAGACAGAGGCGTTGGCTTGAGTTGATCAAGGATTATGACTTGATCATTGACTACCATCCGGGCAAAGCCAACGTAGTTGCAGATGCTTTGAGTAGGAAGACCTCTTCTTCTTTGGCTTATGTGAGAGCCGAGTATATGCCTTTGTTGATGTGTTTGAGGGAGTCTGGAGTTCAGCTGGATAGTGACGAGACCGGAGCACTAGTTGCACAAATGGTGGTGAGACCGACATTGATTGATGAGATTCGAGCCGGTCAGCTTGAGGATCCAGCTTTGGTCAGAGTGAGACAGAGTTTGGACAGCAGTGACAGTGTAGAGAGTTCCGTCAGTGAGTACAGAGTTAGAGATGATAGTATTCTGACTTTTCGAGATCGTATATGTGTACCACATAACGAGGAGTTGAGACAGAGGATTCTGACAGAGGCTCATAGTTCAGCATTCTCTGTACATCCGGGTAACACCAAGATGTATAGAGATTTGAGACAGTGTTATTGGTGGTCATGTAAGACCCCTAATTTTGAGTCCTAGAAGTCCAGAAGCCAGTGCAGGTGAAAAGACGATTTTGCCCCTGAAGGAAAGGATGTGTGATGGCCGAAATTGGTAAGATTGTTTAGTAGTTAACTTTGTTTTAAATTCCTTTTGATCTAAGTTCTTATAGGTGGATAATTTCCTTAGAGACTGTCCTTATAGAGGGATAATTGCCTTAGAGATTAAAGACCCTAAAAATAGGGAAGATAATTTAGAGTTTAATTATCTGGTAGACTATCTTATTATGATAAAGTGATTAAAAGTAGTAATCATAATTCTATACTCATTCATTATAAATAGGAAGTCAACCCCACAAAAAATAATCATAGAAAACTTACAAATTCGTATGAGCCTAAAACCCTATACCTCCCTATAGCCGGCATAATTCGCAGAAACTTCAAACCGACATAATTCGCAGAAACTTCAAACCAGCATAACTCACTCATCGTTAGTCGGATATCTGCGAATAATAGCTTGTTGGAAAGCTCTCTTCATCCTCTTTCCAACCATTATTTAGTTTTTGTCAGAAGATTAGTATTTCTTTCTCAAAGGTCCAGTTTAAATTCGTCGGCACTACCAACTCTTCTTGAAATTCAGAATAGCATAACTCTTTCATTGTTTGTTATATCTCTGCGATTAATATCTTGTTGGAAAGATCTCTTCATGATCTTTCCAAAAATCTTTTTTTTTTCAGAAGGTTAGTATTTCTTTGTCTAAGGTTTATTTGAAAATCGGCGGCGGAATTAGGTTTTTGCCAAATCTTCTTGAACTTCAAAATAGCATAACTTTCTAATAGTTTGTCAGATACTTACAAATAATAGCTTTTTGGAAAGCTCTTTTCATCCTCTTTCCAACCATATATAAATCACAGCTTGAATGTAAATATTTCCTTGTTTAAGGTTAAGACGAAATCGTCCTATGCCCTACTTTTAGCGACAAGATTTGCATAGTTAATTGGAATGGTAAATTCAGGTTGAATCTTGTTAAGTTCCTGGCTATCACATCACACATCCAAGGGGGAGGCACCTGCAACGTCTGATCACTGGTTTTCTGATAGGTTTGGTGAGTGGTATTGGTAAGGAAATAGCGTATTCAATTGACTATTGAATATACATGCTTAGTTTGCTTTTGTCTTTTCCTGGTGATAATTTAGGTGGTTCGGATTTACTTAATAAAGGCAAAGGAGTAGCTTCTTTTTCAGAGACAAGAGAGGTAGGATCTACGCCTTATCGGTTTCTCCAGAGACCCCTGCTCTTTTCTTGATGTTTTTGTTACCTGCCCTTGTTGTATTGCTTGTGATTGAATTATAGGGTGAGAGTATGAAATTCTGAATGATATATGAATCTCCTAGGCTATATCGAACCCCTGAGTTAGGAATTGAGTGCCTGGGATGCAATTGTTATGTGAATTGGATAAGTTGATTATGTTCTGACATGATTGAGGATACCCTGTTGTGGTATTATGCTTTGTACTTGCCTGTGTGTGCTTGTACGTGTTTGTGTGTCAGGATCCTGTTCCGGTGGCCATTCGGGGTAAGCGCTGATGCTCCTAGGGAGAGGAGATGTTCTTACTGGTATGGGAGTTGTATGGGCGGCAAATCCCAACAAGAGCTCGCTGGAGGTCTGGTCCTTGTGTGGCCGGAACCCTGTCCTTGTGTGGCAGGAAGCCCTGGTAGGTATGTGACCTGGGATGCCCTAGTAGGTATGGGACTAGTCGACTTGTCCTTGCAAGGACAAGATGAAAGGCTTACTGATTAGTTTACTGACTAGGCCTAAATAAGTTCACCAAAATAAAAATACATGATATGCTTAAGGAAATGATATGTGTCCTCCTGTGTGTGCTACCTCACATACAGTGCCACCAGCAGTTAAGCGACCAACCAGACAAGATCAATAACCTCGAGCTAAACCTCAACTCGATCTAACCTGAAAATCACAATGGTGAGAGGAGTGAGATTCGCTAGGAATCTCAGTGAGAGACCGAACGTCATATCAAAATCCGGAAATGTATAGTAGCAATATCATAAAACATCAGATGAAGAAATATTATTTATGCAAAAACTCATTTTGTCCATTCGATCATGAATCTCTATACCATGCCAACATGCTTAATTATATATCTCGATAATTAAAATATTGTGTGATATGATATTATGTAACAATCCTGCAGGTCTCTGATGCTCAGCCTTAACCTGCTGACAAGTCAAACACTTAGCCACAAACTCTGCAATTTCTCTTTTCATTCCAGCCCACCAATAATGCTCTGGGGGATGTGAGACCACATCCTTTTGAGATTCTAGTCAGCATCCGTATTCAGTCAGTTTTTTCGGATTCGTTAGATTGAGTGAGTTGACCAAGTGATTGTCAGAGTTGACCTTTTGACCGAGTGACCTGGACATAGTTATAGAGCCTAAGTGTCAAGTTTATGATGTCTAGAACGTCATGCCGTTGGTGGTGTGTCGATAATTTGCACGGCGTGTCGTTTCGGAGTTTTAACGTGCATTAGATTAATTAGTCGATTGGTGCGTTGTTCGAGGCTTGAGTCCAGAGGATATACCCCATTTCATTCTTTTAACCCGCATATAAGTTTTTGGAGGCCCGTTTTGAGTGATCGTAAGTCTTTGGGCCGACTTACCTTTCGTGGGCCTGATTTCGGTTCCCGAGCCCAATTACGTTTTAAAAGCCTAATTTTTACATTTTGAGCTTTTAAATTTTATTTTAGCCCACTTGGGCCATATATGAGTCATTTTATGATTATTTCAGATTTTGAGAATTTATAAAAAAAAAAAAAAAGAGTCAAAGTCAAAGGGGCAAAATTCTAGAACTGCCCCCACTTACTTTTCCTTCTTTATCCAGCACGTGAGCTTCTGCCCACATTCTTCCCTTTTTCCCCCATTTTCCCCTCTTTTGGCCGAGAGCTCCCAAACCCAAAAAATTCCTCCCTATTACATTTTCTCTTCAAATTAAGGAGTGGGTTATGTTCTAAA
This sequence comes from Passiflora organensis, assembly GCA_019739055.1. Lineage (NCBI taxonomy): Eukaryota > Viridiplantae > Streptophyta > Magnoliopsida > Malpighiales > Passifloraceae > Passiflora > Passiflora organensis. The sequence goes on from JAEPBF010000029.1 coordinate 2,513,331, forward strand.
AGCTTAATCTAATCCCTCTCCCCTCTTTTCCTCAGGTGATATGTTTATTTATGTTTAATTTGCTTTAATTAGGATAATTATTATAAATTCGGATTTTAGGGGTTTTTGCTTGATTTCTTCACTTTCTTGTCCGATTTGTGGTTGTTTTAGCATGCTTAGATGTTCATTGTTATAGTCTAATACTTCAGATTGCTTGAAAACATCAATTGATCATTTTGTGTGTCGATGGCAATTTGGTAATTTCAGGATTTGTGTGTTTTTGTGAAATTGGATGAAATTGGTTGATGTCATTGCTTGAGTTAGGTTGTTTGTGTGTTGTAGAGAAGGTTTGTCGATTGAGGAAACCAATTCTGATGTTGATGGAGCTTGGAATTGGAAATTGAGCTAAGGATCGATCGAGTATGTGAAGGGAATTGTTGTTTTTCTTAAGGAATTGAGTGGTTTGAGTTTATAGAGGTTGAATTGAATAATTTGGGACTTAGAGTGAGTGTTTAAGGGGTCTCTTAGGTTGTTTTTAATTCTGGTCATTTTTCGAGTTTATTATTTTCGGCTTTGTTCTTAGTGTGGTTTTGTGTGCATGATTGTTTAGGTGGTGCTTTGGCGATCGATAGAGGCAAGGGCTTAGGCGTTGAATCGTCGGCGCGTCAAGAGGTGAGAGACTATGTTTCATTTACATGCACGGAAATATTTTGTTTTATTAATTAAAATTGGTAAATGCTTGTTTTTGAATAGAGACAATACGTGCATCGATGAGTGATTTGGCATGGTAGGTTCATTATGTGTGAGGCATATTTATGATGCATAAAATGTTTGTTTTGAACCTATATGCATGTTTGCGATGTGATTTAAAATGCGTTGAGAATATCCATATACATCGAATTCTTGAGTTGTTGGGGCTCCTAGGGAGCCTTTGAGTCGATTTTGAGTGTTCTACATTTTATTTAAATTAAAACATGATTTGGGAATTGACGGACTGCGCTTGGCCAATGCGAAGGTAAGTGGATGAGTATCCTTAGATAGAAGGATAGTCCCTTGCCTAGGAATATGGATGTGTTATGTATGCCTTGTGGGAGTGGGTGATGGGATAGGCTACATGTGCCTTCGGGCTTTTCGAGTTGTGTGTGAGTTGGGAATCGTGCGATAATTGTTTTCTCTACTTTTCCCGAGGACAACACTGGTGGTAGGAGATTTATTATTATTTTGGAAAGGTGCATTTAATTAACCATCAGTGGGCTTCCGATTTCCCTTTGGCTGGGTTTATCAATGAAGCGATTTTAGAGGTCCACCCTGATAGTTTTTGGGCATAGTAGCCCATGAGAATGTGATTTTGGGATTTATTTACTTATTGGGCATGGGCCTGAGATACATGTTGATATTATCAAACTCATGCATATGCATTCGATCATATTTAAATATGATATTGCTTACACGATTAGTATCATGTGACTTACAGTGATTTTTATTATAAAATATTTATATTGGTTTTCGTATATGCCTCTATTCCACCGGAATTGTTTATGACGCTGTGACTCTCACTGAGGTCCTCGAGATCTCACTCCCCTCTTGTTGTTGTTTTCAGGACTAGGACGAGCGCTTGTATAGCTGTCTATTTTTGAGGTCGAGGTTTTTGTCATTGGGCTGGACTACTACATATGACACGTTTGAAAACTCGACACTTTCTTTTGTATTTTGGATTTGGTTATGCTTGCTTATCCTGTTTGCATGCTTGCTCATTAACATTGTGACCCCTTAGTGGGCTTGGGTTGATGCATGCTATTGGATATTGATGTATTCTTTTGAGTTTACGATATATGAGATGAGCATGATGCCTTGGGCATGTTTTGTTGTTCTTGGGTTTTGAGTTGGTTGGACTTATTCTGATAAAGCATGTTTGGGGCCGTGTGGGCTGTTGTGTGTGTGATTTAAGACTTCCGCTGTTTGTGATTGTACTCCGTGATTGTATTTGTGGTGTCGAGATGCTTGTTTAAATACATACTCCTTTTTTTTTAAAGAAAGTGAAAAGTTTCAAATTTACTTGTGTTTTTATATAATTTCTGAATTGGTTTTGAGAGTAAGCCTTGTGTAATTTTGATTGGGCCACGAGTTCGAGCCAATTGGGACTGCACGGCGGTGAGGAGCCCAATTACCGGGTTTGGGTCCTCACATAACATGTGATCCCTTGTGTTTTTAGTTTGAATTGTATTTGGATTTACAAGTTTAATCAAAAACATTAAATATTTTAATTTATTATCAAATTAAAATTTATTATTATAAAATTAATATATTTATTTATTGATTATTCCAATTTCGATTCCTAAAAAAAGGGATAGATCAGCCCCTAATCCTAATTATTTGAAACAAATTCTATGAATAATGTAAAAGATTAGCAAGCATATGAAATGAAATGGTATGGTCAATTATTTATCTGTTTATATGAAACAATTTTGCAAATTTTAATCATATGACTATGTTAAGGAGTTGGTGAGGTGTCATTTCTCTTTATTGGGAAAAAAAATCTCACCACCAAATAGGTAGATAAGGACTTAATAATAATAATAAATTATATATTTAATTTTATAAAATAAAAAATTATGATAGGATTTGTCACGCCCTCTGCCTAAAAATTTTACACGACAATTGTCGTAGACCCATTATATATAGTGTCATATCACACGGCAATAAATCAAAAGAATTAATTGATATCTCATGCAGCAGAATTAAAAAGGAGATACGAATGTTGTCCGGGATTACATCGTATAGTGAACAACTTTAGCACTACTACTCAGGAATCAATTTAATACATTGGCCCTAGCATACTCAAACATTCTAAACGAAGCGCTATGAATATGATGCTCATAAAATTACCTCAATCGCACTGGTTCCATCCTTGTTTCCCTTTTTGTTTCCTTATATTGCCTAGGAGTGAGTTCCCATTTATCTTTCTTGTATTTCATACCAGTATTCTGACAGAAACCTGCGAGGTGAGCAAATAGAAAAATATACAATGCATTTCACATGCAATTATTTTTCTATCAAATAAACATGCTGACATTTAATCATTTATGTGTTTCACATGCACTAGTTTATTAACGCATGCAATCATTCTCATGTGATAGCATATGTAATCACAATCAGTTCAGATGCAGCACGCATGACTCATCAAAGTACACATATGGCCGTTATTTGGGCTTGGCAATATCTTCCAGTCTATCCGGGCTAGAGACAGAACCGAAGTTCGTCAATGGCACTCTATTGTCGTTATCTTTCTATTTATCTTATTATTGCATGTAATAGACAAGTCTATGTCAAATTAATGCCTAGCCCGATTCACTGATAATGTCGGGACATTAGGTGATGGTAACTCCACCTAATTGATCCTCACACTACAGGATCTTAATAAATTATTTAATAAAAAAATAAATAAGAACTTATTCCAACCTTATGACCTCGTGATTTGACGTCTCCGCGCCACGCTACTAGACCCGGAGAGCTCTCAAGGGTTATGCATAGGTTATCCCATGTGGACTCGATACATTCCACATGCCGACTCCCGAATGCATCCAATGCATTTTATGTATTTCAATAATCCAAGCATAGCAAAATAAACACATTCATATAATGTATAGTATTTCATAATGATTATGGCTTCCTCGATAGACGTTATACTAGTTACCATGCTCAATACATCATTTCTCAAGCACACACACAATTTACGGTTATTCATTTTATATGATTCTTATTTTACTTCTCATGCCAGCAATTAATGTAATAGAAAGAAAGTTTCGTCCACTCACGGGTTTTGAATCCCAAATAGTCGTCGATGGCGCTCCGGATCAATTTCTCGAGGTCCTCTCATTGTAGGAGTTCATCTACGCACAACGATCTCAAATCCTCAGTAATTCACACTTGATTACACAATACCACATAACATAATGTGTATAACTCCTTAATTCGACGTGTTTCTATCTGACAATCAACCTGGGACCCAATTAGGTGATTATTTTATTTTTCTTTAATTTTTTGAATCTTGTTCGATTTAATCGGTCCATCAAATCAAGTCCAATTCATTCAAATTTGACATCACTATACTCCAAATTAAATCTAGTATTTTCTATAATTTTTTCAAAAAATTCTCAATTTTCTACTATTTTTCTTCATTTTCCTTAATTTTTTGCTATTTTATCATTTTCCAAAATTTAATTCACGTTAATTGTCACGCCTCGGACCTAAAAATTTCATGCGACAGGATTTGAAAGATGAAGATAGTTTGTAATTAAGAATTTATATCTTCTAATGTTTTAGAATAAATGAGAGAATTTATCATTAAGTAGATAAAGATATCCATAGTATGAATGAAACTAAGTTGTTCTTTTGAATGACTCCAGACAAAGCCATCGCACCCTAGTAAATTGAAAGTTTCAAAAAGGACAAAATGAGATTTACCATTGTTTTTACAGCAAATGTGGATGAATCACACCGGCTGTTGCCATTTTTTTATCGCTGGAATAAAAAAGCTTGGATGTGAGGACTGCTTTTCCAAAAGTGGCTTCGCGCTATAGACAACCAAATGAAGGAAGCAAATCACCCCATCATGCTCTTATTGATAATGCATCTTCACAAATTTTGGACAATCTCAAAGTGTCTGATGTTGAGATCATCCTGCTTCCACCAAATACCACATCTAAAATCCAACCGTTAGATGCTGATATTTTCATCTTTAAGTATCAGTATCGCCGCTACCAGCTACAAGCAACGCTTAATATGGAAGAACAAAGTTCTACTCATATTTACAAGATTGACCAACTAACTGCCATGTTCTAGAGAAAAGTTGTTTGGGAGGAGATTCCGTAGTCTGTGATTGCAAAATGCTTCATGCATACTAGGCTTTTCCATTATCAAATTGCATAGGAGGATAGAGAAATACAAGTAGAGAAAAATAAAGATCTTCAAATAACATTTCAGACACTTTCAGTCAGCTATCTGATGTCAATTGAAAATCTCTTGAATCCAATAGAGGGAGCCAAGAAGCGCATCAACAATGGATGGATGAGTAGCGTAATACTTTGGTGGTAAGCAGCAGCGACCACATAGATGTGAAAGAAGAGAGTGTTGACTAGGCCACTCTAGCTCCTAGTTTTCTCTATCAACTACATGTTGTGTGCATAGTGTCACGGGACTAGAGTTTTGCGGAATAGAAACTCTCCGTGCGGCCTTAGACTATCGCACTCGCAATAGGCTAAGTCAGTCTTCCTCACAAAGCTAGCTAGAATGCTAAACTTAGAACACAACCGAAAAGAGAGAGGGACACAAGAGAATGGAGAGAAAACTATAAACTCTCAATATTGTAAGAATTGCTAGATGATTACAAATGATGGGAGGCACTCCTTATATAGCCAATACAGCTCCCCAATGAATAGTGAAGATCGAGTCAACCGATCTAACGGTGTCTATACAAAGATATACAAGGCAAGCACTAATGGTTGATTTCCCATCTATGGTAATCTTTGATTACATTGATTATCTTGATTCCCCAAATCGGGTCTCCTATATGACAGAAACGGATTCCCATTGAATTCCTCGATTACCTCTGATTGATCCTCTATTAATGTGCCGATTCTCCTTGATTGAGGCACCAAATTTGAGGGATGGGTCACACACGAAACCGAATGATGCGTAGTCTGAGTTTTGGTCGTGACAATAGTGATACAGAGGTTGGATGTTAATAAAACAAGCCAAAAAAATGCATTGAAAGTTTTATTTTATCTACCTACATTGCAAATCTAAAAAAAATTTCAGATGAGAAATGGATGACTAGGAATCCGAATGATCTTTTAAAATTAATAACTAATTAAGATTTTATTAATTACAACAAAAAAGAATAATATATGCAAAGGATATTAAATTTGAAATATTTGTTATTTTTTTATTTTCAATATTCGATTAATTAGGAAGTGTCGGTCTTGGCAAGCACATCGCTTTATTTGTATTTCTGTCTGTTTATACCAAAATTGTCCTCAATGTTGACAAATATATGAGATAAATTAAGTCAAAATATTAGGCTTCCCATCCTTTATTCTCACAGATATTTGCAAATGACAAGGATTGGCATGATAATGACGATTATTCCATTGTTGTGAGAATCGTGTGTCAAGTATTATAAAAGTGAGTAAAGAGTATCTGTCAATAATCAATACAAAAGAATCATTTATTTAAGTAATAAATTACTGCTAACTATTCAATTACAATGTTTTTTTGGAATACACTACAATCTAACATAAAAAATATTAATGTCGGAGTTAAAGTACTCCAATTATAATCCAACACATACACGGCAACTCTAAGCAGCTGAACAAACCCGTAACTGATACAATAATATCATTAACAGAGTGATGCAACACACACATCCAATCCACTAAGTTAAGATTATTAGATCAAGTTTAAACACTTGTGAACAATTTCTAGAGAGCCATGTATTTAATTGACGTCCCAATTAATATCAACAAAGTCACAAAGCTAACTATTACATTAGCATATTATTTGACAACTATCGACTTTCATAATAAATAAAATTTTCAATAATCAAACTATTAAAATATTATTGCAAAACTTAACTACACCTTAATCATATATGTCAATTTCATAAAATAATTATATATTTTTAGTTATAAAAAGTATTTTAATAAAAAATAAAACTACTTTTTTTCATGACTCAATCATCCAAACTCATTTTTACAGAATCTAGTGGGAGATAATAATTTGATATCTCTATAAATACACTTTTTATATCTCACTTTCATGAATGTAACCTGAAATATAGTTAACGGAAAGCGGTAAATAGTAATTCACTATACCAATACTGGTGTATTTTTTTACTTGTTAGGATAATATTTATGAAATAAGATTTTATATAAAATTATATTTTGATTTGTAGGATTTCAAAAAGATTTATATCGAGGAGAAGGATAATTTATACAGATTTAACTACAACTCATGTTTTATTTTTCATGAAATTAAAATTGAAAATGAAAATAAATAAAATAAAATTTTATTAAATAAATTTATGATAATAAAATTTAATTTTATTTGATAATTAATTAATCCATTTGATATATATATCATATATTCTTATAAAAGATTAAAAAATAAATTCCAACACTAAACAGAATATTAATAATCGCGATAACCAATCCCAATTGTTTTTGCTGATACTTCCTCACTTTTTCATATTTTTCCTTCAATTTTCCCTGTAAAATATTTGATATGTCCAATATAATCCTCAAGCTATATGTTATAATATCCAAAATAAAAAAAGTACCACCTTAAACGTTTAGTGCATATTTTACCCCACACACAACATGGCCATGTGATTTACTTTATTATTTTATATGTGGTCCTACTATCTCCCAACCAACCATATAATATAAAGTACATTTGGTAAGTTAATGATGTATCCATCAAATGACAAGGATGAGAACCCACAACACTACGCCTTCATGATCGAAGAAGAAAAGGACAAGCCAATATGGGACACAACACCAGCGACCTCTGCTGAGGATGCTGATGATGAAAGTGACAAAGAAGACGCCAGCTGGTATAACTATCCTGACCACAGTTATGCCCTCACTGAAGATTTAATCGAACTTGACTATCCTCTGTTTCGCGAATTCCAACACGAAGCAGTCAAGATGAGCAGTTCAGAAGTATTGTCCTCTCCGTATAAACCTCCGCAAGATGAAAACATGAGACAAGGAGTACAATATCCTCCAGCAAGAGGGGCCTCTACTTCCTACGACCAAAAGGATCCTTTGGTTGGATATGACACAAGTAAACTCAAGACAAGAGCCCGAGGATACACATCCAATATGTGGACGTTACCATCAGCACAACAAAACCAGAGAGCCATTCTAGTTCTCCCAGATGACATAGGGTTATACCGCGAAGTATTTGATCGCTGGGAAAAGATAACCCTAAATCATATGGATGATCCGGGCAAGGTATGGAATGATGATAAAGCAAAAGTAGATTATCTGGAGAATCTACTCGGAGAAGATGAAAAACTCGCGTGGATACAATGGAGGATGACCTTTCCTGAGGCCTATAATGAAGTATTACACCAGGCAGGAGAATATAGTTATGATGCTAAATAAAATCTATTATATTTATTTAGTCGACATTTTACGCAATTATATTTATAATATTCCCTCTTTTATCCATGTAAAGCATAAAGCATTTTCCATATAATATTTGCACATAATCTTCCTTCTTTCATGTCCATATATATTTATTCACTAATTTATGCAATTTTGTACACGATTTTGCAATGAGACCAAATTGTAACATTCCATCAATTTCACACAATTCATGCATTTGTTATGCACATGATATAATACTTTCCATAGGTTTATATTTTTTCCCAATTTCGTTCTTATGCCCTACCCAGTTGTAAGAAATTTTATCCATTTTTTTATTAGAAGAATATCATTGTCAGTTTTAAAACTAACCTGTCGATATTGATATAATAGAAATATTCTATCAAATATATTTATTTTACATTTTCGTTTTAACACTAAACTAAACAATGGAACATATATTTATATTACATCACTGAGACATTGTTTTCCAATTATACCTAAAATAAAAGCAAACGAAGTATAAGAAACAGCAAAGTTGCTATAAGCAAACGGAACATAAGAGACAGCAAATGATTCGCATACAAAAATTATGATTGTCAAATATAAAGGGGGGAATCATCCAAAGATGCAATAATAAAAATTTAAAGCTAATGCGTTAGGTCTACGATGATGCAGATTTGGGCGTGCATTGATTGTCCTCACACCTTCTAGACCCATTTTACCGCTGGCAACAATCTGGCATACAGTACTAATGGAAGCAACGGGGCTACTTGTCAGAGCAAAGACCAGATTCAAGTTATGTACTATACTGCTCACATATATCTGATTGTGAGCCATCTCATTTGGACATGGTGTAATAAATTTCTTTAATCAAAATGTGGTGTCATCATGTTTCATATATGGTGGGTTTGGTGAAAACAGAGACTCTGCTAGACCTAGCTGTCGACCCATTGCTGGTAAATTATCACCGACGCCGTCCATTACTAGCCTGCCCAAGAGCCCATTAGCCATCACTACAGTGAATGATGGATGGGTCGGGACGATACCGAGCTTAGGTAATAGTGGGAAGTCTTATTTATTATGGATGGAAATTTTAGCACTGTCTATCCTGTTACACTTCAATGCATGAGCTATAGCCCATATCACAAATTTGAAATTTTCTATCCCAGAGAGAAAAAACAGGAAAAAAACAGGCCGAAGTTGTATGTTACCCAAAATAGAAAGAAAGAGGGATGCTATGTTGCGCCATTTCAAGCTTTTTAGAACTGAGAATAAAAATCTCAAGTGATACCATGAGAAGAAACATCAAAGAAATTTCTGAGGTTTCGGAGCATTGTGCTGTCCAAACCCCAGCAAGATCCAAGAGTACTGGAAGGCTTGTCCCATTATAGAGTATTTCGGGAAACTGGCTACTGCTGCATGAGTACTAATCTTAGTTAATTCAATCTTCCGGGTGACCTTCAAATGAACTTTTTTTCATTATTTTTTCAAGTATTTTTTACTTTTCAGGACTGTGTTCATTACCAGCATCACCAACTGGACAGAGGTTTGAAGATAAAAATACATGATAATTATTGGTTGAATTAAACTGATTAGCTTGTTATCTGTAGCAGGGTATTGCTTAGTTTACGCCCCACCAGCTCTTCAGCTCTTAACTGTTACCATTCGGTGTTAACGGGTCAGTCTCACTGCCACCCGAGCTTTATCTTTTCAAAGGTGTATCAAAATAGCTAGTGTTTTCTATCATAAAAAAAAGAAGCTAATGTTTACTGGATAGACCACATGATGATTTGGAAGAATCTGCTAGGAAATTTCCTCACCTGTAACGACAAGAACGATCGAGGGTAAATTTGAGTCAGGTAAACAGAGATATTTCTGAAGTTTTGCTTTATATAAGGAGCATTGCTAGTTATGTAGTTCGTGCATAGTTAGAGGGAGGCAAAGCTTGAGAGTACAACTGAATGAGGACAACGGAGATTGAGGAAATTGGCAGCTGTGAGGCATTGCCCCTTCTATCTTTGAATCATGTCTCTCTTCTATGCAGATCAGTGTGGACATCAGCGCGGTTTTACGAGGACGTTTTAGGCTTTGTTCTCATAAAACGCCCCTCTTCCTTCAAGTTTAACGGAGCCTGGTTAGCTTAATAACTCCCTCTTATCTTTCTGGTGCCCCTAAACGCTATAATAACTTTGAACCATCTCATTTTGCTGCTATTTTTGATCGCTAATCTCCTTTGGAAATCAAAGTTTGTCACCTCTTTGCTGCAGGTTGTACAATTATGGCTTCGGGATACATTTGATTGAGAACCCGTCAATCGATGAGTTTGAGCCCATCATCGAATCACGTCCAATTAATCCCAAGGATAATCACATCTCCTTCCAAGTAAGGTTTCTGAATCTCAAACTGAAAATTTTAGTACTACTAGGATGCAGCGATGATCATAGCAATTACGAAAATTATTCTACTTTCCTGCAACAGTGCACCGATGTTGGTTTTGTTAAGAGAAGGCTGGAAGACATGGGAATGAGGTATATTACAGCTGTAGTAGAGGATGATGGGGTCAAGGTGGACCAGGTGTTCTTTCATGACCCAGATGGTTACATGATTGAACTATGCAACTGCGAGAACATCCCAATCCTTCCTCTCTCTTCATGCTTGTTCAAACCTAGAATGAGGAGTTTCGAGAATGCAGAGCCAAAAAATTGTGGGTTCATGGAGAGTGTGATGATGGAGAGCTTAAGCATGGATATGATGGACATATCGTTCTGAACTTTTGAGTGAGTTACTTCACTTGTTATGTTTGTTCAAGCAAATTCTTCTTTTGCTGCAAATGTCTTACGTCTTCAGTTAAAATGATCAACTGGCTTGTCTGAAGATGGACATGGTATTGGATACATACATACCCTTTGTAATAAGCCTCTAAGATTTTGAATGCCATATTTATAGTGTGAAAAACATTGCTAAGGCAAAACCTTTCGGAGCCTGAATATTGCAATTGTTTATCCAGGAAGTATCCTTGGATTCTTTAATGTTCTTAGGCTGTGGCTGTAAAACTTGGCAACCCATTGTTCCTTGCAGGGTAACCTGAAGGGAAAGCAATGCTCTATATTTTCTTTACTGTTCTAAGCTTAAAAAATGTTTCTATGTCTCATTGATTGGAAGTGTATGGACCCCTCACGTACTGTAAAGCAGTATGACTATAAGGTCTTGAATTCGTATCACAAGTTTTTTTTCTTAATCTGAAACGAGTGGCTGCTATCTCCATCATGATAATTTAATAGAGAAAATGGCGACCAACTGCCCATTCTGCGTAGAAAATGTGACTTGACTATTCGGGATTTTTCATTAATGGACCGAGGAAGCCATGCTGGTGCTTTGTTCTTCTCCATTCATGAAAGGATTTTTCATTTAGAATCCACCAGAAAATTTGAATCCGACAGAAGAACAAACAAACAAACTATTTGGGCCAATAACAAGATTCTGATTTTGTTTTCCTGAAATGAACGCTGAAACTGACACAAATTGGCAATGACTTAAGAAGGGGAGACTTAAAGCCTCAAAACCTCTGAGTTATAAGTAGTTAACTTGAGTAAACCTATGAAGGAACCAAGAAAATCGAGGATGAGGATTCTTACTTGGATATTTTAGCCGGTCTTTAGGAAGAAGAAACTAATTGGTTTGCCAAAGGGATTTGAGTTGTTTTTGGGGATGGATAGCTTTAATCTTATGGACGAATGGCTCATGGCTGGGCTTCAATCCAAGCAATCAAAATAAACCTTTAAAAGGAGTAGGACCTCAAGCGAGATATCTAACTAGTGGCAGAGAATCAACGGAAGGTCATCGTCAAAAGGACCCCACTGCCTTTGAAGCTTGTGGTCGCTGTGTGAAGTGAAGTTGAGTCGAAGACAGAATACCGGTGATTATATATGTGTTTATTAGATCAACATATATGTCATTTCAGGCCCAGCTTTATCCCCATTCGCTAATCTTAGTTCTTCTTCATGGTCATAATCAACAACCCACCACCAGGACCTGCATAGCAACAGAACAAAAACAATAGCCTCTTCGTCCTCGGAGACAACATTTGAACATCACCTGTCCAATCATTTACACGTAGATTTGGTGAGTCGTGTCTTCTTCTGGTGGTTTCTTAATCTTTTACTATTGTGTTTTTCTTTGGGTTCCATTCTTTTTTTTTTCTTTATTTAAAAAAGAAACTGTACATGAAGGCTTCTTGGAGAAATGAAAGTGGGAGAGAATTATGCGAACTCTCTGTGACGCCTGCGAGAGCGCTGCTGCGATAGTCTTCTGTGCTGCCGACGAGGCTGCTCTTTGCCGTGCCTGCGATGAGAAGGTGGTTGTTTATTCTACGATTGCTTTGTGTTTCTTCTGGCGACTTTTTTTTTTTTTTTTTCTTCAAGCACCTTGTTGCATATTTTACCCACCACTTCAGTGTTGATGACAACGGCCTGTAAGCCTGTAAACTTGATATTGAGACATGATAAGCCGTACTCTTTCAGCAGTTCCGGCAGGGCCCTATTGGGTTAGCAATAGATCATTTATTAGTCTCTTTAATTTATTTGATTTTTGGTGTAGAGGACATATACTATGTCGGTCAAGTCTATGAATCTGGTGTTTTGAAGAACCCTGGTTTATGTCTGTATTCCTAAGTGGTTTTATTCGGATTCTGATGGAATTCTGCTTCTTGTTGGTCTGTAGTACTTTGGTTCTCATAAGTTAAGGTCTTGAGCGGACTTGTCCATTTTATGATTGATAATAAGTGATGGGAAGGTTGCTGCAAATCCTCCTCTTGCGTAGGTTTAGTTGAAAATTATAATCAGAATCCAGTTGCAGTTCTAGATTTTCTGCTTTTATCACATTTAACTCCGAGGTTTAATCTCTTGATTGGCTTCACAGGTTCATATGTGCAACAAGCTTGCCAACCGGCATGTGAGAGTCGGCCTGGCAGCTCCCGGAGATGTTCCCCGCTGTGATATATGTGAAAGTGCACCGGGTATTTGCTTTCTTTTGTCATGAATGCATTGCTTCTACATGGGAATCCTTTTGGTTTGGAGTTTCAAGCTCATGTTTGTGGCCTTGGAATATGCTTGTAGCTTTCTTTTACTGTGAGACAGACGGTACTTCACTTTGCCTGCAATGCGATATGATTGTTCATGTTGGAGGTAAAAGAAAGCATGCTAGATTTCTTCTTCTCAGACAGAGGATCGAGGTCTGCTATTCTTTCTCCTTGATGACCGCTTTGATTCTTCCCATCTTATGAGGAACTCCATTTATTGATATACTACTTCTCTTGCAGTTTCCAGGAGATAAGCATGGTGAGGAACCAGGTTCACAACCCCTCGGCTCTTCTGGGAATGGAAAAGTACAAAACCAGCCACCTCATCAGATCTCTCCCGTTTCAATGTCAGATACTAACTCTGATGGACATGGACGGAAGGATTCAAAAATGATTGACCTGAACATGAAGCCTTATCGTAACCATGAACAAACTCCAAATAATCAGGTTTGTTATTTTTCGTTCTTCCTGTTGGATAAAAAATACTGCTCCGGCAGAAGACAAGTTAAGGTAGCAACAAGACTGCAATTACATGGATATTTACAAGGTCATCTTTGTGCAAATTATAGAGGGGAAAACAAAAGAAAGATATGAATAAACAAGGTTTTGAATTCCTAATTTCAACATCTATATCAAAGCTTGCCGATATATGGATATCGGAGCAGATGGATCTAGATTGAATTGATGAACACAAGATTACCAACATATCCATCTTCCAAATAATACAAATTGACTTTTCCTGCCTTTTTCCCTGTTTCAAGGAAGAGTAACTGTTCCGGTAGCTGCAGTGTCCATTATTGTGGAAGCAGAGTCATGCGCAAGATTCTGAGGGGGATCCATCATACTTGATCCAGACTTTATCTACGCCTCTCTTTCCAAGTGGCTAATCAACTCGTTTTCGCAGAAATGGATACTGTACTCTTGTTAAAGCTTAGGGAACATGTTTCGTTTTGCCCTTTGATGTTAGCTTAGTTGTTTCGACAAGTACCGGACCATATCATTATCTTCCTATAACAGATCAAAATGAGCTGCAATGAGCTGGATTCAGATTGTTTTTTGACCGTTTGTCTATGCTAGTAATTGTAAGTTTAGGGTAAAGCTATCGCTGTACTAAAAGGAATTCTCATACCATTCAAGATAATTGCAAATAAGTGAGTGTTAGGCCATCTTTTGTTCTGGTCCTGTTGGTAGGTTTTTTCAGCATAGCTTGGACTGGTGAATGGCTGCTTTCCGAGGATACTTGAACCAAGTAGTGGGTATGCGTCTGAAAGATAACAGGTCCCGCATTGGTGGTCACTGATCACTAAGCCCTCTTCTTTCTTTATATCCTTCTGTCTTCCATGTCCACTTCTCATCAACAGTGTGGGGTTGCTTTGATGTGTCCTTGTTATCTCAACTGCTGTACTTCACGGTCTGCTCGAGCAACATAATTGATCAGCATGAAACTGTCCAGTTCTCTCTTCTTCTCTCTTCTTCTCACTTCTTCCTTTAGCTTTTTCTAACGTAAAAACTGAAGAAAAGCTTACAAAGTAAGCAAGACCGTTCTCTGCCACATATTAAATAAACCAGTTATCTGACTAATTGAATAAAATTTGTTCTTATAGAAAAAAAAAAAAAAGATTTCTGCATTTCTTCGGTTGGATTGTCGGAGGAACATCTTCCGTAATTCCAGCGGGGACAGCTTTACTCTCACGTTAAACTGTAGGATACGGTATCGGACTACTACTCATTGGGTCGTAGTTAAATCAAGATTTTTGCGGCATCAGGCATTTAATCTCACGGTTATTTTGGTAAGCAGTAACAATTATTACCGCTAATGTAAATTAAAGAAAGGAAGTAAAAAGGAAGCTTCTGGTAGTCGAGAGACTCACCCAATAGGAGTGCAGGCACGTGCCACGAAGTTCACGCGGGCGGGCTGGTATGGTTTTCTTGCCCAATAATGGAGCAGAATAACCCAAAGCTTAAAATACTGTGTCCGTTTGATCACAGAAGAGATCGGATCAGTTTAAATTAGTTAAGGACCAACACAGACAGAATCTTAATGGTAACGATGAGGAAGTTACTGGCGTTGATGGCCGTAACGGCGTCCTTGCTAATGCTCGCCTCCGTTTCCCTCGCCTTTGTTCCTCCTCCGATGTTGAGCGACCACTTGTCTGGAAGCAGCAATTACTTGACCACTCAGGAACTCTGGTTCAATCAAACGCTAGATCATTATTCTCCATATGTAATCTCTACCCTCTTGCTTTTGTCTTCTTGTATTATTTCACTCCCCAATTCTTGCGTCCATTGCGTATGGAATCATGTCATTCTACTTGACATGTGATTAGATTTTTTTTTTCTTTTCAAAGTTTGAATTTGTGTCTACAGGATCACCGGAAGTTTCGGCAGCGTTATTATGAGTTCCTCGACTACTTTAGGCTTCCAGATGGGCCTATCTTTTTGAAAATCTGTGGTGAATCTGCCTGCGATGGCATAGCCAATGATTATATTAGTGTAAGTTCTTAATGCCTGATCTCGTTTTTGAAGTTTGTGTGGATTGAATGAGTATAAATATTTTGGGTCTTACTGCCGGGAGATGGTTTGTTGTGGTTATTCTGATGTGGGAGTGCTCATTTTATATAAAAGGAAAGATTGAATTGAACCTTGTTGTTTAATGTAGGTTTTGGCTAAGAAGTTTGGAGCAGCCGTGGTTTCCCTTGAGCATCGTTACTATGGCAAAAGTTCACCCTTCAAATCCACGACGACTGAGAATTTGAAATATTTGTCATCTAAACAGGCACTATTTGACTTGGCTGCTTTCCGGCAGTATTATCAGGCAAGTTGTTGAGTAGTTTCATGGAATTTACCTCGTTGGCATTTGTCGTTTTGAACTGATATGTGTGTCGAAAGCAATCAACCGAACACAGTGAAGAGGTGAACGATCATCAAATTACCTGGTTTGGGCATTTCTCTTTTGAATTGATCGAGGATAAATTTTAAATTTTGTCACCGAGCATTTGAGAGGTTTTGACTTGCCTTTCTAAATCAAACAGTGTTCCTCTTAACCAACATAATTGAAATGCTTGCAGACTTTTGATTTTGAAAATATAAAATCTATGCTCACACTGCGTTATTTTCCTAAAGCCAGTGCCTTATCTGAAACCTTGAATCCTCTCATATATGTGGATTTTGCGTGTGCTTCTCATGGACAAGCAAAATCCTGACGTGTAGATAAACATAAGTGCTAGTCTGTTGTTTATTCCCTCACATAAAAGGTGGCCTTGATCGTATATTTTGAAATTTAAGTTTTTCCAACTTCTATTGTGGGTTTTCAATTGGGTAAGGTAGATCCTAATAATTTATATCTCTTACAAAGGGCATAATTATTGCTAGGCAACTCCTCAATTTCCCTTAACAGTACTCTCTTGTGTAGGAATCTGTCAACTTAAAGCTCAATAGAACAAATGTTGAAAACCCTTGGTTCGTTTTTGGCATTTCATATTCTGGAGCTCTTAGTGCATGGTTTCGTCTCAAGTTTCCCCATTTAACATGTGGAAGTCTTGCGAGTTCGGCAGTTGTTCTTGCTGTTTACAACTTTACTCAATTTGATCAGCAGGTAATATTTTATTAACGGCACCTTTGTGAGTGTTTACTTTCTCTAGATTTACCCATATGGTGAATTGAAATCAGATTTTACAGTTCCATATATCTTCAACACCTTAAAAATATTTTTCTGATTTGCCAAATACTGTTTTAATTTCTACATATGTTATATTATTGTCCTTCACTTTATGCAGATTGGTGTATCAGCTGGCCCAGAATGCAAAGCAGTGCTACAAGAAACTACTGAACTTATTGAAGAGCGGCTTGCATCTAATAAGAAGGCAGTAAAGGCATTATTTGATGCAACTGAGGTTGGTGCCGCATCTAGTGCTTTGCTGTAATTAGTTTCTGACATCTCAAACAAGTTTTTGACCAGGCGCTGAGACTTTTCACACACCTTTTGAATATTGATTTTTAACCTGTGTTGCAGCTTGAAATTGATGGGGATTTTCTCTACTTTCTGGCAGATGCTGCAGTAATAGGGGTAGGAGTTGTTTGCTTTGTCATTTCTTGTCCATGAAACTCTCTATATCAGCAATTATAGGCTCCTATTTTTGCAGTTTCAATATGGAAATCCAGATAAACTATGCACCCCTATTGTCCAAGCAAAGAAGGCTGGAGAGGATTTGGTGGTAATTACACTTTTCTTTGTATCTTTCTTCATTTGTTCATCTATAAGGTATATTTTAGAGGTGACGAAATCCTGTTTATGGATCATTATCAGAGCACATTTTCCAGTTGTATTATTATATGCTATATCCGTTGTTCATTCACACTATTTTTTAGGTGTTTGTCTTATTCTTCTTGGAATTCTTTTCCATGTTATAACAGTGCATGCTGTAGAATTTCTTTCTATATGATGGAATGCATATGGCATGTCCTATCCAGCTCTCATGTCATTGATAGGGCCTTGCAGCTGAAACAGTAAGCTTAGCTCTACCACGACAGAGTTCAATATTCCAATTCGTTATGTAATTAGTCCTGTAAACTGTGCATCATTTGTGTGATAATGTAACCAAAAGCTTCAAGATTGATCCAGTTATTTGTTTTAGAAACTAGTTTATATTGGTTATTGCTTCACTATTATAACCTACCATCAAAATTTCCATCATAACGATTATCACGCCAAACATGTTCCTGCTTGTCCTCTCTAATTCCAGCAATCTGCATTTATCTGTTTGATATTTTCCTTGAGGTTACCTATTGCAATGAGGAGTCACGTGGATGTTACGTTCAACTGCTCATGGGTGTTTGTTATGGCAATCATAATATGATGAAGCCTCATCATCTTATGCAAACATAGGATGAGGTCTAATTAGGATAGCCCAAATTTCATCTTCCTATTGTATAAAACTTGTTTCCATGATCAAAGTGATAATTTCATTCAGCAATATTGTTTTTACTTTCGTTATAATAGTAACATAAATCATTTGCAAAACTATGCGGCATAACTTCCTAGTTATTTACTACATTCCTGATCTTTATGTAATAAAACATTGATGCAGGATGCATATGCAAAATATGTCAAAGAGAATTTTGGTGGAAATGTTCACACATATAATCAAAAGTATTTGAAAGACACTTCTAAAGTCAGCAGTGATCGGTTGTGGTGGTTCCAGGTTTGTACTGAAGTTGCTTATTTCCAGGTTGCACCATCAAATGACAGTATTCGTTCTTCAAAAGTTGACACAAAGTACGTACTTGCTAGTATGTCAAGATTTGTAATTTTTTGGTTCATCATGCTGTTTGTTTATTGTCCCAAATGTTACTATGAAAATGGTCGTTATTCCTCTAGTTACCATTTGGAACTATGCAAGAACGTCTTTGGAGAGGGCATCTATCCTTTGGTTGATGAAACAAATTTGTATTACGGGGGAACAGACATTGCAGGTGCGCACATTGATGTTTTAATTTATGCTTTGGGCTTATGTACTCTTCCATTCCATTTCAATGTGGGCATGGGAGTTCCAGAGTGTGAGGAAGGCATAAAATAAGGTTTATGCTTATTGAAGTGTGCATAATCACCAATATTACTTGAATTTAGTGAAACAATCAGCATGTTACAAAAGCTGAAACTTGTGCACGAACTTTCACCATTGATCAAGACCAACGAGGATAAGTTGGAAGCTAAAATGTTGTTTAACCTTTTGTTTGTGGTGATGAATAATTTGTTCAATTTAGGACAGTTTCACATATCTAAAAGTGAGTGGAGCATGTACAATCTACAGTAGTATTGAAGTGAGGTACCTAGTTTGATTGTCTGTGGACCATGCTCTTCTTGGTATTTTCCTTTACCTGTTGGTAGTCAATTTGATCGGAATCAAATCTCTCTTTCACTCTTATGCACAAATGCATACCTAGATCACATGAGAGAGTTTATACATGGAAGTAACTATTGGATAAGTTTTTACTTCCAGAGATGCAGGCTGGTGATAATAAATATTTTAGAAAAGGAATAGAGCACTTTGGATCACTGAAAAAATAATTAAATATCTACTTTTGACCTTTTGTATTTAAAGATTCGATCTTTGGCGCTGGGTATGAAACACCTTAAAATTTCGGGACAGTTGGACCCACTTTTTAGTTGATGCTTTCAATATTGTGAAAAAAATAGTCACTAGATACCCTTTAATTTCAAGCAATCATTTACGTTCTGCTGTCATGTTTTGCAGCCACAAAAATTGTGTTTACAAATGGTTCCCAAGATCCCTGGCGTCATGCATCAAAACAGACTTCGTCTCCAGATTGTAAGTTCTCAACTTTGCATTGACTACTGTATGTTAGAATGCATCTACCTGTCTAAGATTTTCCTTTGCACTATTTGCAACTCACGTTATTGCTGATCCCGATATTCTGGTTAGTATAGCAACATGTAACCTCGTTAACTAGCAATAGCACCGAACATGTCAACCTTGGAAACTGGAAAGCAACAACAGAACTGCAATACGATAAGAAAACATGGATAAAACAATGACTGCACCAATGTGGTCATCACTAACTCTCTCTCGTCAGTAACTTGAACTTGTAATTTTGTACTACTTTATTTCAATTTCTGTAGTTGAGAAATCTCTCTATGCATCTCTGTGGTGCAACCCACTTTCCTTCCATTTTTGTTTGCTGCTTCCTGCATATTTTAGAATAATTTCCACCAATTTTATTACAATAGACGTTTTTATCTGCACTTGTGAACTGGCTGCTTGTTTCCGCACTAACCCAAAAACTTGAACTTTCCAGTGCCCTCCTATTTAGTCACTTGTCACAATTGTGGTCATGGAACTGACATGCGAGGCTGTCCTCAGTCACCTTTAAGCATTGAAGGTTCGTATTTGTCTGTGTTGCCCACTATCCCACAGTTTGAAAATGGTTTCTTTGTCTTCTCAGAAGTTTCATGCTTAGTAAGAGTAATTATGCTCAGGCTCCAGACATTTGGCTTTTAGCTTAGGAAACTTTGATTAACCTTTTCAGGTGATGCTAAGAACTGCAGCTCCCCTGAAGCTGTTAAAAAAGTGAGGCAGCAGATCATAGAGAACATCGACTTGTGGCTGTCTGAGTGTCACTCAAGTGGTAGAAGTTCCTTGTAATTTGTGGAAGGCGTGCAGTCCAAGTTACCCACCTAACTATCTTATTCCACTCACTACCTTCTCAACAGATGTTTAGTCACTCTTATGTTATCATATACAAAATGATATTTGGTTCTCATATTTCTTCCACTTCTATGTATATATATGTACGTATTAAATTCGTAGTAATCGCCATCATTAGAATTGGAATTAAAGATAAAATAATAAAATTTATTAATTTAAATTTACAATAATACAATTTTGTTTAATATTAAACTGATCTGTTTTGTATTAAATAATAACAATGGACTGTCATTTCAAATAGTGATACCCAAAGATTCTCAGTTCCACTATTGTAAGCATGTTAAGGGTCAATTAACAAGATTGGACAAATTAGCTAAACTTATCTATCGTTGGTACGAGGATTAAAAGAAATAATTATTACTATCAATAGTGGAAGCTGATATTCTTTAATTATTTTTTAAAAAAATAAACAAAAGCCAATGAAACAAGTTGAGACGAGCATGATTGATGAAAGGCCATTCCTCGAGTGATTGATGAAAGGCCCTCGTTAGAATGGAATACTTGATTGTATAAACATTTACATGAGACGAAATGATAACAGAAAGGACCATGTAAATGAAGAAACAAATGTCACTGCTGTTCTTCCAGCATCATCTAGTAGTACATCCATCCCCTCAACACTCTAACATTCACTTCCTCGAAGCTTTTGTTCCTAGATCAGAAGGCTAATTGAATTGTGAAATATTAACTAGAAGCATCGGACAATGACTAGAAACATAGACACTGATATAACTGATAATGCGGAATGAATATACCACTGACCAATAGTGTCATCCTCTCAAACAAAATTGCTGTGGCACCGGAGAATCTTGCAAGGAAAAAAGGGACTAAAACTACTTCAGGTACGTAGATGAAACCCACAGAAAAATATAAGTAATCAAAGAAGTCATGACTTCAAAACTCCTTGGCCCTTTAATAAATGGCAAGGGTGGAACCAAAGACACCATTAAGAAGGTTGCGAACAGCCACGAGAAAATAAAAGCTCCAGCCCTGTGCAACAGCAACAAAAATGTGATTCAACTGTTTCTATTACAGAATTTCAGGTTTGAAAACCAAATAAGAGAGTATAACTTCAGGGGACAGAATGCAGCATAATCCTATAAACTTGACACTACTGGAATGATGACAATACATAAATATCACTTCCATGAAAGTTATAGGTATACCACTTCCATAATCAGTGTAAAAGCCAAATGTGCCATAGGTTCACACAGCAAAGAACATCTATAATGATTTTCAGATACTTAGTTGATGTGAAAATATATAAAATGAGAAAAAGAATAAAACCAATAAAACAGCATTCACATACCCATAAAGAAAAGCTCGAAATTTACTCTGTAGTCGATCATGTATAAAATATATTGTAGCCATCGAAGAAATGGCTACTTGAACTGTTGGACCTTCTTCAGTGGGAAAGAGGACAGTGAGAGCTCCAAGTATTAGAAACACAATTGTTGTCTTAACAATGACCGATGACGCTGGAGTGCGGAAGCTACCTATGATACCCTGCACATAATGGGATTGTTTTACTTCCCTAACCTTTTTGTTTATGTCAATCTTTGGGTTTCTCCTTTCATAAAACTTTTGCATGATTATTTTGTCATGCGCTGACTCAATTGCATCTACACTTGGTTTATGCCCTGCATACTTTTGGACAAGAAAATTCCTGGCAGCTTGAATTTCCTCCTCAGATGCCTCACTGCTTATTCCAAGCCGTTTGTAAGGATCCTTTACACTGATTCTGGGAAATGCGACTGCAGTTGCAGAAATGATGGAGAAAGACTCAGAGGAAGAAGATACCAATCTTAGAAGTATGAAATGAACCACTAAAAGATCCAGGAAACCACATATCTAACACCTAAGATGGTTCACTTGTCAACAATGAATAATTAGTCATGCAAGGAACAGAAAGAATTTTTTATGATTAGCACAGCAGAACGCTAACAGAAATAATGTTTAGATGAAGCTCATAGTTTGAAGTATAAACTGTCATCAATCTGGAATATTTTCACTGACATGACCATTCATGAGAAGAATAAGTGAAGGCCATGTTGCTCTTTACTTCCATCTGAATAATTCACATCCTGAGATGAAACTTTGACCAATAGTTTGCACAAACGTTATTCAGGGATAAAAACCATTTTACCACCTCGGACGAAGCTAACCTTCACTGTTACTCATGGTGATATGTTTAGCAAACAATCTGTTTTAAAAGCGTGAAGTTGAGCTGCCCCAAACTCAAACCAACTAACCAATTGGCATTTAGGGAAGATATCAGTCTCGCATTCAAATAAACAGGAACGTGCAAGTATTTCCAAAGCAATTGTAAAAGCATCAGAAAATAAAAGGCAGGATCTCTCATCACATTCATCCAATTTCTCTTTTATAAGAGTTTAGCTCTAGGTTTCGGATTGAACTTAAATAACCAGAGTTCTCAAGACAACATCTCCTCAAAAAGTCAAGAACAAAGCACGAAACGACTAGATAACACAATTACCAGATTGACCATTTGTCATATCGCCGCCATAGGAAGCCCCGGTAGCGCATTGTACCAACCAAGGGCGTTTCTCATTGCATCTAAGCACAGAACGATATCAGTAACTTGCATGGACCACTAACACCCAAAAGTATCCATCAATGGACACAAAAACCCACCCATTCCAAATTTCACAAGGAATTCAGGAATACCTCTGCAGCCGGAGAAATCTAATTCCAGCTCTGGGAGGAGTCGCAGCAGCAGGAAAACCCGGAGCACGCCTAGGCGCTAACTCCGGGCCATGCGTGGGTGCTCGGAAGCAACATTTTGAAGGACTAACAGTTAGTCCAGACACGAACATTTTCACAGAGCGAGACTAGTTTCGCAGTAAATATATCACCAACCAGCTGCGAGCGTTCAATAACCAGTAATTCACCCTATGTCAAAATTATCAACAAGAGATTAAGGTTAAACTATGAGCATAAAGAATTAAAAGCCGAGAGAAATGAAGGCGGGAGAGGATGGATTAGGTACCTGGAACTGTAGTAGGCAGGAAGAGGGAAGGGGCTTAGAGGGGAAACCCTCTTTTACTTTTTTGAGCTGCTCGAGGGATCACTATGAGAGGGAGAAGCGTTCCGTTAGGATTTTGTTGTTGACGATAGTGGGCCCTGGCATCACCGAGGTTCGAGGTTTTTCTGATAGAGCGGTGTCGTTTCCTTGCACATCATATCTTTCAGGAACGAAAAATGGCTTTCCGTTGCCGGGACTTGAACCCGGGTCTCTCGGGTGAGAGCCGAGTATCCTAACCAACTAGACTACAACGGATTTATTGTTTTCATTGCAAACATAAACATCGATTTTTAGAAAATATCTGTCTGTAAAGTTTAGTGGAGTTCTTATTCGGAGAGCCATGTGGAGCTCTTATTCGGGGATGGCTCTCCGACGAATGGTGCCATTTGCATCCCATCCAAGCCAACGCCGGTGCCTTTGTGCCCTTACCGAGAATAGCCTTTGTTTACTCTCAGTTCACAATTGGGTACTAATAATCCATGAATATAAGCTGAAATTATGATGGAAAGATTGGGATCCCTTAATCATCATATCTCAAGTTGATATAAATGGAACCGAACAATTACTAGAATGTTCTTACTGATACCGGAACCCTAACACATATTATTAGCTCAAGCGGCGGTTTCCCGGATTTCTTACTAAGGTAGATTATTGATAACCCTATAAGGACAATTTTATTAGAATATATACGAAGATTAGCATTGTGATAATTGCACACAAAAGTCTATTTACACAAAAAAATAGGAACAATTTATCAAGATGGTGTGCATTTCCACATTGCATCCCTTATGCAGATGATGGACGTAACCCCGTTAAATGTCTACCATTTACCACCTGCACCAAGTAAAGAGGACAGAAGCATCAGAACCGAACACAAGATTAATAATGTCTAATGGCGTTAGTAAGCAGCAGGTATGACTAATACCTCAAAAGCCACTGCCATGAAAGAGAAATTAATAGACCTAGCAAGGGAAAGAAATAATTTGGCAAAGTAGAATCTCGGAAAAAAGAATCTTTAAGGAGAGAGAACAATCTCATGGAAGTTAACTTGCCAAGCCAATGTAAATATATCCTGGGTTGCAACCCTTTTTTCCTGATATGAGAGTCTACCCTTGCATCTCTCTCTCACCCAAAACCCCACCAGAATTGTACCAGTAAATGCAATTAAAAAAACTGGCAAAAGAAAATCCTAGCATAAAGACTATCAGCATCTCTGTCCTTATACTACTTATAAGAAAGCTGAATGTAAGCTTACCGAGATAACTGTCACAACCGGAAGAGAGTTACGGTAGCAATATAACCATTCTTCATCACCTGTTAATATCAGAAAAAAACTTAAAGGTTAGCAAGATTAACATGGAAATAATCGACCCAATGCCTTTAGGCAGGAAAAGTTACAACTTCTCTTGTGAGGAAATAGAATTACTCTATCCTCACCTCAAATGCAACATTTTGGTAACCGTACACAAATGTGGACCCAAAAGGGTTGCTCGAAGAACCCTGCGTTTGGATAGCTGCACGGCCACAGTCCCCAAGGATCTCCTGCAGTAAATTACTTTCCATTAAAATCAAGATCCGCATTCAAGCATATATGCTACCACAAATATCCAAGTATGTACATAACAGGAATAAGTGCAGTAAAATAATCTGATTAGTCCAGATATACCAATTTTAGCAAGCAACACCCAGATATGCCACATAAAATGTAAAATTTGAATAGAAAACTTGGAGAATTAAGAAAAGAAGACAAAAAAATTAAGAAAAGAAGAAAAAAAAAAGACATTAATTTTCTTGAACTTCACATGTTACCAAGTAGAAGAAAAAGAAAAGGAAAAGGCAAACATATTTTCCTAATAGTCAAAATGATCAACAAACTCAGTAGGTTGACTACATTAATAAATAATTCCTGGACATAAATCCCATAAGCTATAATGAACTATTCAAATAAAAGTAGAACAAAGGATTGAGATTGTACCTTAACCTCATCCCATTTTGTGCTTGGTGTAATACGTTGCTCAGAGTTATTTACTACAAGCAAGAGCAAACTAACGTTAGTTTATTTGCCAACTATTACAAATAATGATCAATCATAAAAGAGAACTTACTTTAGACCAAAAATAATAATCACAATAAAAAGAAAATAGAGTCAGACCATGGATGACAAAATTGCTTTTTATGTATGAAATGAAGTCTGCATGACCGGGATAATTTGTGTGCAAGACAAACTTCTTGATTTTGTGAGTCTGCAAACAGAAAGCAGCATTATCAGCATACTCCCAATTTCCAAGACAAGTGTTGTTACATCTACTATCGTGAATTTACACCTCAGAAGATTCTCGAAACATTCTCGTCCCCAATCAAAGACACAAACACTCATAGAGAGTTAAAGAGAGAATAAGAGAAAGAGGACCACCTGTCCATCTAATAAGATGTCCAAGCCACGAGTAAAATAATTGTAGAAATAATCTCCACATAAAGTTGTTCGAGGCCGAGGGTCAGAAGCAGAATGAATGACCATTTGGTCTACCTGTACAAGTAGACAGGGTAAGTGCCACTTGATAAACATTGACTGGTAATCATATAATTGTAAAGGAAACAAAAATAGTGTAATCAAATTGTCTTGGCAACCCATGATTGTATATGGCAATGATCTGGTAGCACTAGAGTAGAAATCCTATGATGTCACCCTTACAAAAGTTTTCATCTTTAGGTGAAACTAAGAAGCTAGACAGTCAGTCAAGACCCTGCATGGTCTCATTCAGTAATTTGAGCCCTAACTTCTCATCAAAGCCCACCAAAAGCAATAACATTGCACCATACCTGCTTCTGATAAACTGCACAAGGGCGACCTAATTCAGTCCATAAGTCCTGCATTAAAAGGAAACTATAAGAGTTTGCAGAGAATGTGGCACAAGCACTCCACACCTACAAAAGATACCAGGTAACACACCAACAATTGAAAGTAAAGCAAAAACAAACAACAAAAGTGATTTAGTCACCACTGGAAGGTATCTGGTCAGTCAAATAAGAATAGATGAGAGCTTTGGATCATATAATTGAATAAAAAAAACCTGTGTCCCAGCTAACAACAGAACTCAACCACTGAAAATCTAAGAAATACCTGGGGCGATGCACCAAAAGGAATATGCTGCCCCCCAGTGGTAAAATACAACTCTTCCCCAAGCTGCAAGATAAACATGCAATCAAAACAGATTTAGAAGAGAAAGTTTATGAAAGGACTTAGAAGTGTAAAAGAAAAAAAAAATGCATCATAATGCTAACATGAAAGGGTTTTAAGATGCCATTGAAAGAATTGATTGATTAAAATAGTTGACACAAGTATCGCCAGGTTACTGAAGAAAAATCCAGACCTTCACATGCACCTCTTCCATGTAAAGACTTCCAGATGGCAAAGGTGGAGCTGCAGCCTGATCCATTAAGGATCCAACCCCAACCTTTTTGTCTTTAGAGCCATCATATATGGAGACACGACAGGTAACTGGAGTGGTTCCATCTGGAAACTCCAGTGGCAGTTCTGCTGTGAGAAATAAGAGTGCAGAGATGATCTACTTAGAACATAGAGAAACAGTAAAACAAGAATCTCTAATTGCTTAGTCAATACAATGCATTACCTTCCCCATCATGACAACAATCTGTAAACTGGCTGGGAATTGGAAAGGCAAAAGATAAACCCTACAAAATAAGACATCCAACAATTCCACCACAGCAAATAATAAAAAGAAAAAGAGAAAAGGAACAAAATATGATATAATCAACTATAAAATTATCCACCAACTAACCGGGTAGAACAGAGTGTACACTCCTGTGTCCTTGTCATAAGTTCCAGGAAATGTTGGTCCAAAAAGTGCATATACAGCTACAAAAGTAGCTAGACTGGATGGTCCCCTAAAGATGACAGCAACAGTCATTCACAATCGAATCATACAAATTACAAGCTAAACCATTGTCTGAGAAAACTGTGTTCAGAACATAGCTAACCCAATCAGAGAAGTGGCATATCGCAACTGAACCCGTTTCACATCAAAAATCTCAACCAGGCGCAATCTCTAAAGAAAAACAAGACAGAAATTCACGTTCAAAACTTCCATAACTACCATATTGTATTAAAAGAGGAAGAACATCAAATTCCCTCTCCTCGTGCAAATTGTAGTATTAATTAGTACCTGAGACCAGGGATCAAATCTAAGATGAAAACCGTGATCCGGAAAGCTCATAACAATATCGACTTTAAGAGGCTCCTGCTGGCAAACCACACCAGTGATGAGAAATTATTACAGAATAAACTAGCAATTGCGAACGCCAAGCTACACAAACCTCGACAGTAATATAGAAACCTAGATGACATAAATTAATTAATCAGACCCAAACACACACGAAGAAGATAATAAGTCAGTTATCCGACACCAACCTCGTCGTAGTACTTCACATGTACGACGTCGTATATGTTCGGCTGCTGTTCTATCTGGGAAAAAGCTTCGCATATAGGCATCCCTGCAACATCATTAAGAAAATATTATCCAAAAAAATTCCCTGTAACGAAAACATGAATCAACCTTGAAAAAAAATTAGGTTGAAGAGACACGAGAATCCAACAACACACGAATCGAGGAATTACCGAGGGAGAAAGGACCAATACCGAGGCCGGGACGGAGATCGAGTACGATAGCGCCCATGGCAGTGCCTTCACAGCGTCGTCGGGGTCGCTGGAGGTGATGGTGCTGGTTGGGTAACATGACTTTGAATTTGATTTTGGTGTTTTTTCTTATCGTGTATGAACTGTTAAACTCTCCCGCTACATGCGCGATGAAAACCCGAACCGGTAGGCTGTTAGGTGCTTTTATAATTTAGATCAAGTTCCGACACTCATCCTTTCGTAACAAAGCCGCTTGCCGTTCGCTACACGGTAAGCCAACATCTGGTGGGGCCCATGTTCAGTTTTTTCTTTTATATTAAACATTTCTAGCCGAACATAA
Source organism: Passiflora organensis (assembly GCA_019739055.1). Classification (NCBI taxonomy): domain Eukaryota; kingdom Viridiplantae; phylum Streptophyta; class Magnoliopsida; order Malpighiales; family Passifloraceae; genus Passiflora; species Passiflora organensis. Next base: position 2,541,806 of record JAEPBF010000029.1, read on the forward strand.
GAAACTGAAAGACTAGTTACTGTTTTAGTTAAAACATGTGATGAACTGGGCTGATGGAATATTCCTCGTATATAATAACTACATATGTATATGTAATGAGTATATCTATATTTATTCTGTTTTCTATATATCCAATTGATAAAAAAGTATGATTTGACCCTTTAGGTTAACCTGTAAATTACACACACGCATAGGTATTATTATTAAAACAGGACTGGAAAGTCGGCTAGAAATCACTCATTTTAATCTTGATCAAGGAGTGATCTAGATCCACTAGTGTTTATTTTATTTTAAAAAAAAATCATAGCCCACACTAATATTGTCGAATGCTTTTATGGTCAAATTCTTTCTGACCATCCTAATATATGACTCATCGGCCATTAATCTCAATCAAGGTAATTAATGTATTGGAATACTTAAGTAATCAAAGTGGGATATAAAATCAATTAAAGCGAGTTAAACTCAACCCAATATCACAGTATCAAAGATAGACATATAATCTCATAGACAATCATATGTTTAAACAGTCTGTGGAACCACATGCACAAGATTACAATATGCTTCTCAATACCAAATCATAATGAAACCAGTATACGTGTCAAATCTTACAGTTATAAAACCAATCATATTTCCAAACACAAAAATATGTAAGTCTAAGTACTAATATGATTCACCATTTTTTTTTCTGAAAACATAAATGTTAATCATACATTTTAAAATAAAAACCCAATAAAGTGTGAGGTCCTCACTCACCTGTATGTAGCCACAATACATTCCAAACAGAAAGCACAACAGAGATCCAATTCACCATTCACACTAATCAATATGGGTCCTATGTCAAGCATACAGTCACCAAATATATCAATCAAACCAATAACAATTACTACGAATACTCAAATATACCATGGCATGCAAACTGAGACAAAATAATATTTTTCTTAAAATATTTCAATATTAGAAAATAGGTCAAATAAGTCTCAAATTATATTTTTATCAACACAATATTGATTATAAAATTATTATTTACTATTTTAAGTCAAAATATATTTCTCTTAAAAATCTTGAAAGCTTATAACTTGCAAACAAAAACTCAGATTGTAAAACAGATCGCACCATCATGTTCAGAATATTGAAATTAGGTAATGGGGTCAAAATGGAAATTTCGGGATGCAAGTGGCACGTAGCTGGACGGTGAGCAGTCTAGTGACGGCATGCTCGGAGGAGACTGATGGCAGGCGACGACAACGTGACTGAGAAACTCATTTCCTCCATACCTCAACCAAATTCAACAAACTATACATCAATAGAAAGCTTAAGATGAGAGGAACTCAAATCTATAGGTTTTGCAGGTAGATCGGAACCTTATTGGTTGGAAAATCAAGTTTTCCGAGGAGGACCCACCACTTTGCGGCAACATAACTGGCACGTTGGAGCTCTAATCAGGACGAGACCGGTGGCCATATGCTTCTGGGAATTATAATTTTCTAACCAATAAATATTTAATTTAAAATAAAATATCATCCAAAAAAAAATCATTAAAATTATAGCAAATCAAATCATATCATATAATCTTTAAATACATACCCAAAATACTTGAAGATCACAGTATCACACATAGATTTCATTCAATCAAGAAATTATGAAACTGCCCTTAGGCATAAAACACGAAAACGCACCAATGGCTTACACATGACATCTTAAAAATCTGGGATTTACACAACCAATTAGAACGCAACACGTGACATAACTTGGTACGGCCACACCTACACCTGAACCTGCCCAAGGATGACACGTGCCTACCTCCGAGTGTGCCACGCCTTGTTTGAGCCTGTTATTGAGCGACAAGTCACCTGCACATGCAGGCGACACGTCGTCTACTCACCCCACAAATGACATGTCAAACAAAGACGGTCTCAGACAATAAATTGTCTTCAACCTCTAGATTTGCAACAGCAAACCCTAAACAATAGATACTGTCGGTTTACAGTTAAGCTTCCCGACTCAAGTAGCTTGAAGTTTCAGATTCTCATACACAGTATATGTATTACATTTATACTATCTTCCTTGAGTTTGTTTGAGAGTGATTAGGTTGTCATACTAAGTTGATTCCTAGATAGTTTCACTAAGCCTAATTATTTTACAATGTCACCGAGAAAGACATTGCATCTCCCATTTTACTTATGTTACATAATATTTCGAATAATTCTTTCTAATGTCATCTCCATCTTAGTTTTTGTACTGCCAGTCTATATGTACTGCTTGATTTCTAACAGTGTATATAGTGGGCCTACGGTGACTGTCATGTGATTTGTAGGTTTTAGAACATGATACAAGTGTTCTCATGCAATACGTTATATCATTACATTTTGTTCACAACTCTTAGCCAATCCCACTAATGATGTCAGGGCGTTAGGTGATAGTAACTCTACCTAATCAATCCCTACTTTGAAGGATCATATTACAAATTCATTTAGCTTATTCATATAAGCCTTGTCTCTCCTTATAACCTTATTCTCTGGTGTCTCCACGCTATGGTACTAGACCTAGAGCGCTCTCAAGAGTTGCATAGATTATCCTATGCTAACTCAATTGCCTTGCACGATTCATGTCTCGAATGTAAGCGATGCATCTCATGCACCTCAATGTCAAAGCACAATAAGGCATGCTCATACATTTTACAACATAGAAAAATTGCATAGTGTCACATCCCGAAACCCAAAATCGTGCGACAATCATTGTAGACCCACTATATACACTGACACATTAAACAACAATGCATATAATAAATCTACAAGGCTAGAGGTATAAAACCTAAGCGAAGAAGAATTTGTCATCCCAATAACATTATCATGCACAACAAAAAAAGATTAAAAGTTAGGATACCATTCCATGTGGCATCCAATAACAAACAGACTCTAAACACAATCCTAGAGTTTTATCTAGCCCCATGCTTCAATCACACTCACACAAATTCGGAGAAAAATACTATGAATATAATTCTTATAAATATTACCTCAAATGGGATATCGATTAACCTCTTTACATCGTGTTTGGGAGTGTGCTTCTATTTATTATTCCTACATTTAGAGCTAATATTCTGGCAGAAGCCTACTAGTTGAGCAGATAGAAAAAACATGCATAACATTTCACATGAACTCATAGCTTTTGTGAAACCCCAAATATTTCCGAGCTACTTGGGCCTGAAAGCCCAATCGAGGATTGTTGATGTTAGTGGGTCTTAGCCCGCATTTCTAGATCGGTGATGGGTCTATAGTTCAGTTTTTGATATTTTGAAAGATAAATTTTATTTTTGAAAATTTTTTATATAATTATTGAGAATTACTATTATTCGTGGAATCAATAATTAAAAATAAATAAATTTTATTTATGATTTTAGTATTTGGGATAATTGATAAGTTTATTGGGAGTGTATGATGATTGGTGAATTTTCTAAAAACTTTTAGAAATAAAAATTAGTTTATTATAATTTTTCTAGGATATAATATAAGGCATTTAATTTTTAATAAATCAAGTGTTTATAAAAAAATAATCTTAAAATTTTTATGGATTTCACTAAGTGTAAAATATTTATAAAAAATTTCTGAATATTTTTTAGAATAACATAAAAATTTCTATAAATTTTTGATGATTTTATATAATTAATAAATGGTATTATTATTTTATATATTTTATATTTTAATAATATTATATTAGAGGGTCAAACAACAATGGTCAATGTCTTTTTTATCTTTGTAAACCAAAACACACATTGGGAAGTCATTTTAGTCATGCACAAGAACCTGATGTTGTTTTTGAGAAAACGACATCGGTTTGTAAACCAGCCCGCATGATGTCGTTTTGTTCTTGGGACAGTCACTGCTATTCTCCATCGCTTGACCGGAGAAAACATGGGATAAATTTGGATTTTTGGGTTTTGTTACCCAGTGCATGTCAAGTCTTTTTCTTTCCCCCGAGAGCTCCGTTTCACCCTCGTAAATTCATCCTTACAGCTTTTGTGAGTTTTCATGATGTATTAGGCCATCTACTAGGTACGTTTTCTCACCTGAAATCAGGATCTTCATTATTTGATGTTAGGCGATTCCGACCATGGTTTTTATTGATTCTTACATGTATAGGATCACGAGGGTGTAGACAACATTTTAATATGGTTTGTATCAAGTTTGGTCGATTGGATTGGGATATCGTTGTTTTGGGTTTCTCGGATTTACAGACATTTCAAGGTTGAAGACGATGTTGGACGACATATCATCCGAGGTATCTTCGTATGACAGGTCGTTCTTGTGTTGGGATAAACGACATGTCACTTGCATGCACATGTGACATGTCATCTGATAAGTTAACCAGGATAGAGTCCAAGCTTTAGGCTCAAGCGACATGGCACGCGTAGGATGGCAGAATTAGTTGTGGCAGCATCTGATGTTGCCGTGTGGTACATTCTGATTGGTTCGAATTAATTAAATTAAAGAAATTGATAAAAAACGGAAAAGGGGTATAAAATAAGGAAAAATAGTAGAAAATCGAGAAAAAATCTGAAAAAATTTATAAATTAATTTGGAGACTAGTGATATCAAATTTGTTAGTTTTGGAGATGAATTGATGAGTTAAATGATTAGAATAATATTTAAAAAAACAGAAAAATTACTCGGATTGACCTCAAGTTGGTTCTCGGGTGAAAAATATGTTAGGAAAGGGGTAAAAATTCATAATTTTATGAGTGATTATATGATCTAGCATGTGATATTGAGAAGTTGTCTATGATTGCGTGTGTTGCATCATGCTTGTATTGCATCATGCTTGTATTGTTGTGTTATGTCTTAGTCAAATATACCGTGTATATGTATAACAATGGAATTTCATATGATCTATTTGGGTTTATTCGGAAGTATGAGACATATCAAATATCATAGCAACATAGGATAACCTATACGACTCTTGAGAGCTATTCGAGTATGGTAGTGGGGCATAGATTTGTCTAGGGAGGTATAAGGAGGGATATGGAGTATATGTTATTATAATAGAGGGATATTCTAATAGAGGGATTGAGGCAACTAACGCCTAAACATCATCAGCGTAACACGACTCTTAAGGCTAGAAGTATCTTCCAGTCTATACATGACTCTTAAGACTTACAATATCTTCCAGTCTATCCAAGTCAGGGACAAGAATGAAGTTCATCAGTGGTACTCTAATCTCATTTTCTTTTAACCTACGTCTTTTTCTTATGCAATAGATAATTCTATGTCAAGCCAATTTCCTGGCCCAATCCATTGATGATGTCAGGATGTTAAGTGATGGTAGCTTGACCTAAGCGGTCCCCACTCTACAGGATCCTGATTCTTACTATTCAGTTCATAATAAACTAAATAAAAGTTATTCCCCTCCTTATTACCTCGTTATCAAACCCGAAAAGCTCTCAAAGGTTGCATAAGTTACCCTATGCATATTTAGTGCATCACTCACATCTTATCCCGAACGCGTCTAATGCATCACATGCATCTCGATAATTCTAGCACAACATGACACATTCAAGCAATTCACAGCATAACATAATATCCATTGCTTACTGTTCCAATAATCATGTTTAGCACATCATTTAATAGGCATGGTATACACACATGCATTATTCCAATTACTCATTTCATATTAGTCTTATTTTATTACTCATGTCGACAATTCAAACAGATAAAAAGAAGGTCTGTCCACTATATTGCTTGCTGGACGGACTCCTCAAGGTCCTACCACTGTAGGTATAAACCTATGCATAACCATTTTCAAATTCTCAATTAATCGTACTCATTTCATAATAACACATAAAATCATACAACTATACCCTTTACCTAATACGTTTCAACCCGTACACCAACTGGGATCAAATAGGATATTTTTTCTATTTTTCTTTTTTTATATGTGTACCATTTATTTGACCCGTTAAATCACATCCAAGCCTAAAACATTTGGTACTATTAGAATCCAAATTGAATTTAGTATTTTCTATACTTTTTTCAAAAATTTTCTCATTATTTTCTATTTTTTTCCAGATTTAACACCCATTCTGATCATTTTTACCATTTTTTGAAATATATTTAATTCCAGGCAATCAAAATGCATTATATGGCAGCACCAGACGCTGCCACACCTATACCCAAACTTGCCTGAGGGTGACATGTGCTCACTTCTAAGCATGTCATGCCTTGTTCAAGCCTCAGGCTCGAATCGAGCTTGTTTTCAATAGCGAGCGACACATCTCCTACCCATACGAGCGACACATCTCCTACCCATACAAGCGACACGTCATTTGAATCCTGACCCAAACGACCTATCACTCAGAGTGACCATGTTGTCTGAGGTCATCTTCTTCTCTGGGTTACTAAACTGTAAATTTCAAATCTAGAAACCAAACCATCATCCCGATCACCCAAACCACACATCCATACATCATCCAATCCTTACCAAAACAAAGCCCTAGCCATACAAAAATCCTCAATTTTTATTAACTAAAACAATAGAGATCAAGAGGGTGAGTACCTGAATTCTGGGCATATTTCTTACCTAAATCTGACAATAAAACAGTCAAAATCAGCACGAAATAGCTCAGGGAATATTCGGGAGAGGGGGACGAACTTGTTGGGGAATTTTCGAGGCTCGATACACAATGAGGCTTGATATCTGACAAATTCGATTTTATCCTAATGGTCTCCGATCAAAGATGATACAAGAAGGTTCCAGATTAAGGCTTGGGACTTGGAGACAAAACAATGTCGTTTTACTGCCTTGCTAAACGACGCCATTTCTCTTCCTTGCAAAACAATATTATTTCAACGTGAAACGCCATAGCTCCTCACGCTTGGATTGTCATGTTATCAAATGTGTCGTATATACTTAGGTTGTTGAAGTGCATATAATGCATTGGGTGCATTTACAAGCATGAGATGTATCATGCATTACAGTAGAAAAGGGTAACCTATGCACCTCTTGAGAGCTCTCCGAGTATGATAGTGGGACATGGACTTGCCAAGGAAGCCATAAATAGAGACATAGATTCTATTTTTATGATATGTGAGTATATAAGATATCCTAGTGCGGGGTTCGGTTAGGTCGAGCTACCATCACCTAATGCCAGCATCGCCAGTGGAACTGGGCCAAGAGACTTGCATGTTCCATTAGGACCAACCATGTTACAACATAAGAGATAATGAGACACATGAGGTGTTGCATATAGAGTGTCATTGAGGGATCCCGGTCTTATTCCAAGAGCTGAAAGGATTGGGGGATATTGCAAGCCCAATCATGGTCGGGATCGATTGAGGAGTCAAATGAATGCATTATGAATTGATTGTGACCATGCCCTTATATGCCTTTGGCAAATTATTATTTAAAGTACGTATAGAATTGTATGCATGTATGCACCATTCTTCTGTTATATGCACCATCACAATTGAGTTTATATTTTATACCATCCTTAGTAAAGGAAATCAGTCCCACCCATCTGTTTTGTCTTAATGAAATTCACCATGTTGTCTGTACATAATTTGAATTCATGCAACGTAACTGGATATTCTTTATTATTTTTAAAAAATAATTAAAAAGACCTATTCTCAAATTAAAAAAATAAAATCCTTGTAACCAGTTTAAGGCTGATCTAGAAAGGTCTGTCTGCCGTGGCATTTTAGGGACTGATTTGTCGTCACCATCACATTAAAGACCCGTTGGGTCTAGGGGTGTTCATTTTTTCTGACCCGGCGGAAAATTCCTGACCCGACTTATTTCGGTCGAGAAATCGGCCTGGAGAGAGGTTGGATACGGGAAATACGGGTCGGTTTGTTTTTAACCAACCACATTTTTCGGTAAAAAAAAAATCGACATATCGGGTCGGTCGGTTACCGACCCGACTTCTGAGTATAAAAGCCCCTTCCCCAAAATTTTTTTCATTTTTACCCCTGGTGCCCTTGAAACCGAATCCCTTCTTCTTCGTCTCTTCTCGTCTCAGTCCGTCAGTCGTGCGATCAACCGCCCGTGACCCACTTTCTCTCCCTCCCTTTGAATCTCCGATCCGATTAAACTCAAACTGTTGTTCGGGTTCCCTTCCTTCTTCTTTTATTCCATCATCTTCTCCTCCATCCTTCTTCTCGTCCTGACTTCGTCTTGTCTCCGGTCTGAGTCGTCTAACTTCATCTTGTCTCCGGTCTGACTTCATCTTGTTTCCTTTGTGCATCCGTCTATTTACTCTGTGTTTACATTTGTAGCCTGTAGGGGACCTTGAGGTGGTTTCTGTCGATTTGGGGGTTTGATTTGGAAAATCCCCAAATTGAAAACCCTAATCGACTATTTTTTCCTAATTCGTCCTTAGTCTTTGGTTCTGGTTGTGTCTTTGGAGTTTTTGGAGTGGGTTCTATCAATTTGAGGGTTCGATTTTGAGAACCCCTAATTTGTAAACCCTAATCGGTCAATTTTCATAATTCATCCTCAAATTAATCCTTGAACCCTAAATTGGCCCCCCAATCTCGATTGATACCCTAATCCCAGCCCCTAATTCTAATTCGACCCTTTTTCCAACCCCAAATCGGTAAATTAGGTGAATTATTCTATTTTTTAGGGTTTTGTTAGTTTTGATTATCGTTTTCTAATTGTTAATTGATCAGGTATGTTAGGGAATTAACAAATACTTCAGGACAACTAGGAGTCATTTGAGTGAAGAGGAGTTCAGACAGTGGACGGTTGGGCTAGACATCTGATCGTTGATACTTCGTGACAACCAGACAGAGTCAAGTAGGCGTGTTCAATAGTGTAACAAACGCATCACAGGTTTTTTGTGAAGTGTAAACTACGTTTATTTTACGTTATTATATATTGTATATAATTATTTATGCATGTTGAATTGGTGATATAACCTATTGTATTGGCTATTGCTGTTTGATATTATTTATTACGTATGTATAATGTTTATTTATCATTGTTGGATGCTTCTTGTTGGTATATGACTGTTCCTATTATGTAGTTTTATGGCTTGCTTTTGGTTTTATTGCTTTGCCTTATTACCTCGCCTTATGCTAATCTGTTGAGTGTTGAGCCTGCATAGTGTTGCTATGTTAAGCTGTTAACCAACTTAATGAATGTTAGGTATATAGGATAAGATAGGCAGTGGACTAGAAACATGCATAGGTCTGATTTTTCATATCCCATGCTATCTTGTTTGTATGTTTGCTATGTGGGTGTGCGGGTTTGGGACATCCAAATGGCCTGTACTGGGAGTGGTGTTTAGGCTGGAAACCAGAAGTTGTGGGGCTAAGTCTCCTAAGGATGCCACGGGCATCATACATCTGGTGTAACAATGCCAAGTATCACTCCCAGTACACACTTCCCGGGCCATTAGATGTGCCAAATCCACATGGAACGGTGATGATACTACATTCTGAGTTCCTAAGCACATTGTTTATGCCTTTAGGTTATTGCCTTTTGCCTTATTGCCTCGCATTATGCTAATCTGTTGAGTGTTGAGCCTGCATAGTGTTGCTTTGTTAAGCTGTTAACCAACTTAATGAATGTTAGGTATATAGGATAAGATAGGCAGTGGACTAGAAACATGCATAGGTCTGATTTGTCATATCCCATGCTATCTTGTTTGTATGTTTTCTATGTGGGTGTGCGGGTTTGTTTCTTAAGAAATGTCTGGAATAGAGGGTGAGTGACCATAATAAGAACCAGACGATGTGATCCTGATTCCAAAATCTAGACATAAGTGAAATAGGCATTGCTTATTCTTATCATGATCACTTATTCCTGGATATTGGAATCAACACCACATCTTCTCGGTCTTACTGTTGGCATTCATCCTCTATTCCAGACAATTCTTGTTGAAGGAAATGATGATGAGATACATTCTGAGTTGCATGACACTTACTGTATGTTATGCATATTTTTTCTTTTCCTTATGTTCTGCTTGAGTAATTGCCTTTAGGAATTAGAATTTTGTACTGTGATCGAATTTAAATTACTAATTTTAGACTTTAAAACCTAGGAAAATGAATACACAATCATCTGATGTTGGAAGTTCTACCCCTGTGAGTCCCATTGACCAGCCTAAATCTCCCTCACACGATGAGTATCAACATTTCCAAAGACCTGGTACCTCATTGGCGGTTCATGATGAGCATATAGTTTCAGAAAAACAGAATGTTTCAAATGGTGGTAGGTTTAGGTGTAAATCTAAAGCATGGGATAATTTTACTAGAATAGTGTTACCTAGGGGGTCTGTGATGGCTAAATGTAAGTATTGTGGGAAGGAGTTCAAGGCTGATTCGAAAAAACATGGGATTTCTTGGCTAATATATCATGCCAATAGTTGTCTTAGGAAGCATACCATTATGGGGTAGTCACAAATTAACATTCAGTATGATGATGAAGATGGTGGTGCTGGGACTGGTAGGGCAACTATTGGAACATATAGGTTTGACAGTGAGGCTTTACGAAGGTCGATTCCAAAGATGATTGTCTCTGATGAGTTACCTTTAAAATTTGTAGTGACAAAGGGCTTTAAGAAAGTTATGTTGACTGCATGTTCTAGGTTCAGAATGCCCTCGCGGTCAACTATAACCAGGGATTGCCTTCAGCTATATATGGAGGAGAAGAAGAGGTTTAGGCAATATTTGACTAGTAATTGTCATAGGGTGTGTCTGACAACTGATACTTGGACTTCTGTCCAAAGAGTTAATTATATGAGCCTGACAGCACATTTTATAGATACTGATTGGGTTTTGAGGAAAGCAATTTTGAATTTTTGTCCCATTGGTAGTCATAAGGGAGAGAAGATAGCTTCTGCTATTGAGAGGTGTTTGATTGAGTGGGGTATAACTGGAGTATTTACAATAACCATGGATAATGCCTTTGCCAATGATGTGGCAGTAGCTTCAATGAAAAAAAAATTTGCAAAATGGAAGGGTAGTATTCTCGGTTGTAAATATATTCATGTTAGTAAATAGGTGTGTTTCACATATTGTGAATCTGATAGTAAATGACGAACTAAAATTCAGTGGGAAGTCTGTGTACAAAATAAGAAAGGCTATTAGATATGTTAGGAGTTCACCATTTAGGTTGCAGAGGTTTAAAACTTGTGTGGAAGCAGAAGGAATTACTACCAAAGCTTTGTTGTCTTTGGATGTACCCACACGGTGGAATTCAACTTATATGATGTTAGAGTCAGCTTGTAGGTTTGAAAGTGTCTTTGAGAGGTTTAGTGAAGTTGATGATAATTTTCGTGCTGATATGGAAATAATGGATCGGGATAAGTCAGTGTCTGTGGGTGAAGATTGGACAGGTACTCCTGATCAAGAAGATTGGGAGGCCGCCAAGAAGTTATGCCATTGTCTTGCTAATTTTAATGAATTGACTAAATTTGTATCCGGGACATCTTATGTTACAAGTAGTGGTTGCTTAGATGAAATTTTTGATGTTCTGAGGTTATTGAATCAGTGGGTCAATAGTCCAGATCGGGATTTATGCATCATGACTGAAAATATGAACTATAAATGGGATAAATATTGGGGTGATATTGACAAATATAATATGATTACATATGTTGCCTCAATTTTAGATCCTAGACACAAATTTGATTATGTAGACTTTTCAGTCAAACAAGCATAAAGTGAATCTGTTGGTGAGACGATTTGGCAGAAGATAAAAAATGCATGTCAGGAGTTATTCCATGCATATAGGGCTTTGCTATTTCCGCCAAATGAAACTTCAGCTTCCCACAAATCCAGTGAGATAGATGAGGTCACTTCCACAACTGCTCAGCACCATTCGATCATTTCACCAGAGGAGATGGTATTGGAAAAGAGGAAGAAAGCTCGACTGGAGATGAAGACATTGTGGAAGAAAAGCAAGCATGGTGATAACCGTGAAACTGAAAGCAAGTCTGTGTTGGAGAAATATGGCAGTGAGGATGTGGAGGATTATTCAGAGGATTTTGATATCCTTTGTTGGTGGAAACTGAATGCCCCGAGGTTTCCTGTACTATCTGCCATGGCCAAGGATGTTCTTGCTATCCCAATTTCAACAGTGGCTTCAGAGTCGGCCTTCAGCACTGGTGGCAGAATTCTTGATCCCTATAGAAGTTCATTGTCTCCTAAACTTGTACAAGCACTTATTTGCACACAAGACTGGCTCAATAATGGTGTTTCAGATATTAGTTTCGAAGAAACTCCTATAGACATAGAGAAGCTTGAAGCTGGTGAGTGGATTACTGCAATATAACTGCTATTGTTTTTATTTCTTTGTCTACCTAGTACCCCTCTTTAACTGATTACTATAACTTGATGTAGATGTGACAGATTTGGTAGTGGACTCACCAGTTGAAGTATGAAGAAGCACATGGGTTTCTCGGGGGTGTGGTGTCAGGTGTGATTATGCTTATTTTCTTACTTATTTTTTTACTAACTATTAACTAATGTGGTTTTCACTTTGCAGTTTGTAGCTGACAGCCTAACAGGTCCATTCACACCAGAATTAACTAATGTGGTTTTCACTTTGATGATTTCTCATTTATTTCTATGCGGTTATGCTTTTCATGTTGTGATAACACAATAACTAAAGTTGTTTTTAATCTGATGCGTTGAAGATTGAAGCTGTCACAATAACTAATGCTTTTCATGCTTTCTATTTTTAATTACTTGGCTATATTGATGCCTTGTATCCGTCATAATATTCTCAAGACAATCAAAGTGAATCTCTTGTGGTTTTCATGTTCTCTTTGAAGGTTGGATACAAGGTCCGGCTTGAGAGTGTAATAGGAAAGGATATCCATCTTCTCTTCTGTACCACCGGCATATTGCTAAGGAGATTGCTTGTTGATAGAAATTTAAGAGGCATAACTCATGTTATTGTGGATGAAATTCATGAACGTGGAATGAATGAGGGTAATTTACTACCTGTTTGCAATTTAGTTTTTTGGGTCATGGAATATTATATCTCACTGTGAAGGTTTCATGCAGATTTTCTACTTATTGTCCTTAAAGAACTGCTTCCTTGTCAGCCAGAATTGAAGCTCATTCTTATGAGTGCAACCCTGGATGCTGAACTATTCTCGTCTTATTTTGATGGAGCTCCAGTTCTTTGCATTCCTATAAGTTAAAAGTGTAAATGCCAGTTTTTATATAATATTAAGTGCTCACATTGTTGGAGGCACGTTGGAGTTATAAATTTGTCAATATATATTTTCGCCGGTCTCACTTTTCTGCAATTTCATAATTTTATTTACCATATCCTTTGAAAGAGTAAAGCATTTGGCAAACCATGAACTGTTGATTAGCTTGATTGTTGATTTTCTGCGTTGAGTAGCTGAAATTTTTATAATCTTTGGTCAAGCTAAGATTGGTTCTTGTAATCTCTTGTGTCGTCTTCTCTCTTCTTGTGTACTACCCTATTTATGCAACTTCTGTAGTTTATTTAGGGCAACCATTGGTATTGCATGTACTTTGTACTGGGAACTTCGCCTGTGCTGTGTGCCAGGTAAACCTGGCCCCAAGCGAGGGTATTTCAGTTCACGTGGGTTCAATTGTCGGTAATGGGTCGGGTTGGTAACATAATAGGGTAACAAATTTCTCGTCGGGAATGACAATTGTCGGGGAAATTTTCCCGCGGAATATTATTTTTCCCGACGGGTCAGGTCGGGTCGGGAACTAAATAATGTATTCAAATTTACCGATTGAAACTGGAAACTTCGGGAAATGCTTCCAACAGTAAATTGTTTTCCCGACATAAACGGGTCGGAAATTACCGTCCCGACCCGATGAACAGCCCTAGTTGGGTCGAATAAATTATCAAAGTTGAAATTATTAAAATTGAAAATTTTAAAACTATAAAAATAAATATTTTTAATATTATCAATAATAATAATAATTATAAATAAAACATAACAATTTATTTAAAAAAATTAAATAATAAAACTAAAAATTAATTCCATCCAACCAAACTGTCCTTAAATAACAAGATTCCAAAACATGTGGTCGGCAGGTCAACTACCAGAACCACATCACATTACCACTCCATCGCTTTTTCCCAGACAAAAATACCATGTGAGATTCGTAAGCAATGGTGGACAAGTCAGACGATCGTGCAGATAGGATGAACATCCAGTCACATTGAAGCCGCACCGGATATTCAACAGCGCTTTTCTTTTCTTTTTTTTTAAATAGAGTAAATAATATTATAATTACTTGAACGAAAGCAGCCTGGACCCTTTGTAGCTTTCACTTTCTTCATCTTGGAAGGATCAATTGTTTCTTTTTCTGATAAAAAAGGTCGAACCATTATTGGCCAATGATCTTTACGAAAAGTTAAAATCAAAAGTGAAAGTAATCGCTTTTCGGGAACAGTTTATCTTTCTTCCCCTCTTTATCTTCTCAAAGCATATTAAAAGCTAAAAAGAGGCTTGAAATTTCATTCCATGCTACTTTACCCGTTCCGTTAAATTAATCATGCATACTATTCTAATATAGTATGATTTATTAAATTTATAATGACATATATTTTTAGATTACTTAATCGACATATATATATTATATCCATTTCTTAATTTGGAGTTCCGAGTCTAACAACTCGTCACATATGAAGAGATGGAAATAAAAAGAAACACGTATTTAGTTCGTGTCTCGGTCAATAAATGGAACATCCAATCAAATCCGGGAGGAAAATGCTGGGGCCTACCAACTCCACGTCCCCACCAACAGTTAGTTACCCATCCATCCTCAGAGTCTACCTGGCTGCCACCTGGTGCCCGCTCACAACAGCCTTGTGCAATAGAGGGAGTCAAAGACCCGCGCATTTGACTACTCCTCCACTTGCCTCCTTCCTTCTTGCCCCTCCAGTCGCTTTCGTCCTCCGCTTTACTTCCCCAAGATTAACAAAGTTACGAACCGCACTCACACGCAACGCAGATACATGCAAAAAGAGAAAAAGTGTGAGGGAAAACACGACGCAACGCATGCCTAATTGTAATTAAGTACCAAGTACTGCTCGCCAAAAGAAAATAAACACCAAACCACGGGGTCATGTCCTGTCACATCCTCTCCCCACAGTCTATTCTCATGTTCCCACTACTATGATACTATCCTCACCAGCCACCGTCCTCCGTGATACCAAAATCAATACCTGCTAGGGTTTCACACTTACCCCTCCATGTTCTGTTTGGTTTAGTTTTTTTATCCAGTTCCCCGTATGTTACCGCACTGGGTGCAGATCGAAAATGAACAGGGTTTGCAGTCTTGATATTGGCAACGGCGAGTTGCTCCCTGGTGCAGAGGAGCTCATGAGCGTTGATCAATGTGAAACCACGAGGGAATTGGACTATTCCCAGCTTGTTGGATACCCCCCTGGCGCGGTTGCAGTTGGTGCTGATGTGGCCGCTGAAGAGGACGCTCGGGCGCTGGATTTGGCTGTCAGCTGTGAGCCTAAGGTCGCCGAGACGAGCTTACTTAAGCGGAAGCGGGGCCGTCCACCGAGAACTATTGGGAAGACGGATCAGCTGCCGCGTCCGCAGCAAAGGAGGAAGAAAGATGAAGAGGATGTTTGTTTTATTTGCTTCGATGGCGGCAGCCTCGTGCTCTGTGATCGCCGGTAAGCTTGTTCAGTTTTTGTGTTTATTTGTTGATTGCATCTAATCCAATTCCGGCCAAAATTAGTAAGATATGAAAGGTTTAAACAACTTGGTACGCGGTTATTTTCTTCTTTTTTTTTGTCTTAGTTTGCTTACTGGTTTCCTCTTTGATGTGTGACAGGGGCTGCCCCAAGGCGTACCATCCTTCTTGTATTAAGAGGGACGAAGCGTTCTTTCGATCCAAGGCAAAATGGAACTGCGGTATGTTACAGCATTTGAAGGGATAGTTTGTAGGTTAATGTCATCTATAAATTGGTGGCTGTGTAATACCTGCATCTCTTTTGCGGCATTCCTTAACAGTCGAAGTGAAACGAGGCGGTGTGGGTGGGTTTTTATGCGAAGGGATGTGGGATGATATGGAAGTTTGGTTCAACACGTGAACGTAGTATTTTGTTTGTGCATATTCTTGTGCTAGGTAATGAATGGATAATTTGTTTCTGCAATTCATGTTATATAGGTGAATGTACGTTTTGGTGGCTGTCCCACATATATGTTATTCTTGTTTTCTTGCTTCTCTAGTATACTGCTGTGCGTGTCAATTTATAAATTACCATCTGTAGTTCAATTAGTGATCAATTTCTTATTTGTAGGTGACTTGATATTTTTATGTTTTCTAATGCGCTTGCTGCTTTATATTTCAGGGTGGCATATTTGTAGTAATTGTCAGAAAGTCTCTCATTACATGTGTTACACTTGTACTTACTCATTGTGCAAAGGATGCACCAAAGATGCCGATTACGTATGCATAAGAGGGAACAAAGGACTTTGTGGAACATGCATGAAAATGATAATGCTGATTGAAAATAGTTTACTTGGAGGTACTGAAAAGGTATGTAAAACTTAATATTGCTGATTTAGCGTGGTTTCTTTGTTCCTGTTGAATTTCAGACAGTGGGAGCTGGGAGATGCTTGTTACATATAACGATAGTTTGCTTCTTCTGACTGTCATTTTGGGCATTTGATCTTAGTATATTTATTGCAGGTCCAAGTGGATTTTGATGACAAAACTAACTGGGAGTATCTATTTAAGGTTTACTGGGTATACTTGAAAGTGAAGCTTTCTTTAACTTTGGATGAACTGATTAGAGCTAAAAATCCCTGGAAAGGAGAAGAGTTACCCAAAGCTATGAATTTCTGTAAGGGATCTGCTGCTTTGACCTCTGAGGTGGACTCCTCGGGGAAACTTTCTCATGTCAGTGACTTCTGTTGCTCAAGCCTGGAGGCAAATCAGTCTAAGAGACGAAAAACTGAGAATCAGCCAATATCTCAGCTTGAGAATCCTCTTGTTAGGGAACAATCAGCTGTTCATAGAGTTGCATCTTCAGCTGAGGGGACAATGTGGGCAACGAAGGAACTCCTGCAGTTTGTTGCTCACGTAAAAAATGGAGAAATATCCATGCTTTCCCAGTTTGATGTCCAGAGTCTTTTGCTAGAGTATATAAAAAGAAATAATCTTTGTGATCCTCTCCGGGAAAGCCAAATAATTTGCGATTCATGGCTTATAAATCTGTTTGGTAAAGGAAGTGTGGGTCATTTTGAAATGCTGAAGCTTCTTGAATATCACTTTCTTGTAAAGGATAACACTCTGGCCAGCAATGCTGTTAGATCTGGAGTTATTGCTGCCGATGGTAGCCAGTTGGAGGCTGCTGCAAACTATGATAGTCAAATGACAACCAATAATGATCGAAGGTGTAAAAATCGTAAGAAAACAGATGAGACAGGACTGCAGCATAATTCTAATCCAAATGATTATGCTGCAAT
The DNA here is from genome assembly GCA_019739055.1 of Passiflora organensis. Taxonomy (NCBI): domain Eukaryota; kingdom Viridiplantae; phylum Streptophyta; class Magnoliopsida; order Malpighiales; family Passifloraceae; genus Passiflora; species Passiflora organensis. The sequence goes on from JAEPBF010000029.1 coordinate 2,559,237, forward strand.
TGATGTTTATAACATCAACTTGTTATACTTGAAGCGTTATTTGATGGAGAACCTGATGGATGATGCTGAAAATTTCCATGAAAAGGTTGTCGGCTCATTTGTACGAATCAGGATACCTTTTGGAGATCAAAAGCAGGATATTTATAGGCTTGTTCAAGTTGTAGGTAAATTTCATATGACTAATCACCAAACTTGCTTTCCACAAGGGGGATAATAAAGGCCTTTCTCGAAAATCTTCATTTAGATTTATATCCTGAAACTTTAGATCAACAAAAGTTTACCCTATGCACAGGTACTAGCAAGGTGGCAGAATCATATAAAGTTGGCACAAGAACAACTGATGTCATGCTGGAAATATTAAATTTGAACAAGGAGGAAGTCGTTTCAATTGATGAGATCTCAAATCAGGACTTTTCAGAGGTGAATAAATACTATTCTATTGTGTGTATGTAGAGGTTCAACAGAAAAACTCATGCACATATGTTTGCAATTTATGTATTTTAAGTTGACGTTTTTTTGTTGCTACATTATGTTATTTCTTGTTCCATCTTCCCATTGCGGCAGAGACTTATCCTGTTTAGTTCGTATATGCAGAAAATGTTTCTAGTTGTCTTCCTGGATGATGTATTAGTCATGGGAAACTAAAGATTCTAATAAAGAACAACTCTTCATATAATGGAAATATTGTTGGGATATTGGATAATTTAAATATGAAAGTTTGCGAATCGCTTCAAAGTTACCTTATAAGCTAACAAGTTTTGATTCACAATGAGACTGAAAATAGTCTTGCCTGAAACACAGCATAGATTGCCAATGTTTACAACTATGGAGGAGAGAAGTTGAAACTTTTCTAAAAGCATTCCATTCTATGGAAAATAAGCTCGTGAAAATTAGTTAGAATTTAATTCAGGTTGTAGTTCAGAATCGAGTGAATTTGCTTATTTAAGAATTTAGATTTAGCTCTAGGTGGAATTCATTGTGGAGTTCATATCTGCTGTTTGAGTGAATTGATTACTTTGGAGACCTCTAATCAAATTTTTTCGGACAAATAGGTTAGATCCAAATTACTCCTTTTGGCATGCGAACCATCTCTTCTCAAGCCTCTAGCATTGAACTGCATTGTATTTAAGATTTTTGTATCTAAATATTGGAATCGTTTAAGTAGGTACTACTTTGAACTGAAATGTGTCAAGTCCATTTAATGTTCTTAGATATTATTAGAGATTCATGATTTACTTATAATTATTACCTGTAGTTCATTTAAAAAAAATTCATTTTTTTCTAGTCTAATGTAGAGATACATGGCTGAAGTGAAATCGACTGGTGCGTAGTCATGTGTACCATTTTTAATGAATCATTTGGATTGTTAATGTTGCCATACTAGTGTAAGTGGCAGTTTCATCTAATCTAATGTAAATAGTTTTTGCCAGCCAAAAGCAATTTTCTTTTTCAGAGCATGCTTAAATTCTTGTGATTATCATAAATCGTTTAGCCTATTATTTGTATTTGTGTGGAATCCTAGCTTCGTATGTTGTTCCTTGTTAATTATTTCCATTCTGTTCTCTTACGATAAATGACTGACCTGGAAACAGTAGGAGTGGCATCAACTGTTCTCTTCTGTGTTTGAATCAGGCTTACAATGATTTCAACTTTTATTGGATTATTGGACTGTCTTATGTCTTGGTTGCAAAGAATTAATGGGAATTTAATTTGTGGAGTGACTTTAACATTTGTCATATATACTCCTTGTATCCTTTGCATTATTTCTGGTATTTATGTGCTAAAGGGAAATTTTTCTTTTAGCAATTTTCAATTTATACATTCAGTTATATGTATTCCCAGGATGAATGCAAAGCTTTACGTGAGAGTATGAAATGCGGACATATCCAATTGTTGACGGTTGTGAGTATTCATAACTTTACTTCTGTCTGATTTGATGTATCCCTTCTTTGTAAAAAAAATATAAGTTCTTGTTACAGGGAGAGATTCAAACTAAAGCAATTGCACTAAAGGCTGTTAAAGTCAGTGATGTAAGTTCTTGTCCTCACACATTTACATGAGCCAGCAAGGAACTAGGTCCATATAAGTAGTTTATCAAATTTCAAGTTATTTCCCAAGTTTTATAACTGCTTATCTTGGACACTGTCTGATTCTCTGACCCAGAGGCTGGAAACAGAAATATCACGGCTTAATCATATTCATGATCAATCTCGTCAAAATGGACACAGAAAGAAATATCCTTTATTGTGAATTTTGAGTTCTATGGATGTTATTATCATACGAAGCTTCATTCGATACTTGTAACAGCATCATGTTTGCAGGAAAATTCTTACTAAGATTGTTCTTTATTTCAATTATTTTTTTCATTACACCTAGTCCATCCCGAAATCTTGCGCCTTCTTCTCCTGTTTCTTATGACTTTTAGTTGCTGATTTCTCAATCCATATCTGTTTTGTAGAACCTGACTAGGATTTTTAAGTGATTGTGTAATTGGAGGGAAAAGTAATTTGTTTTATTGTGTTGATCGTAGACAATGTATTTCCGCTGTTCTCGTTTCCATACTCTTTGCTATGAGTAAAATATGAAAAAAATTTCATTAATCATTCTTGAGTGCCGTAGGTGATTATCCTTTTCTTTGAACTGTTGGGTTGTCAATTGATCACTAACTGCTATGCCCTTTATTTTCCATTTCCTCGTTGAGGGATGTTCTTTTTGTAATGTCCTGTTCCTTGACTATGTTTCACGCTCAGAGAATGTGTCAAGAAATTTGAGCTTCTAAAGTCACCGTTAGAACTCAATCACAGGCTGCTTGAGGCTGTTGATGTACATACAGATCCAAATGTGGTTCCAATTTGTGAATCCGACAAAGATGATGAGAAGGAAAAAGGTCCTATTCATGGCTTGTTGCTATTGATGGTTATTGTTTAATTTTAAAAATTTTCCATGGAGAAATTTAGTTGATTGCATCTTGTAATCAGGTGATTATTTGAGCTGTAAGAGTCCTGGCATTGGCAGAACAGGTGCGGGGCTCAAAGCTGCAGTAGAATGTGGTGATATCTCAAATGACATAGGAAGCCGTGAACAAAGTGGCTTAGGCACCACTTGTGAGCGACGTCAGAATATAATCACAACATCATATGTGGATAAAGATGGCACTACCCTGGTTCATGAGAGATATGATATAAGGAGTAATGTAGGGGAACAATTCAAACTCAATGATCAGCATAAAGAAAAGACTGGTGGTTGCCCTACTCAAGCAGAGGTAAAATGTGAGTCGTTGACTGGGGTTGCATCACCAGTTTTAACAGCATCTTCTGCTGGAAGAGAACTATCCGTCATTGATTTTGAGGCAGACCTATGGCACTACAAGGATCCTTCTGGAAAAACTCAAGGGCCATTTTCTATGATGCAGCTCCGTAAATGGTATACAAGTGGGCTTTTCCCCTTTGGTTTGAGAGTATGGAGGATAAACGAGAAGCTGGATAACTCTATTCTTTTGACCGATGCATTGGCCAGGCGATTTCATAATGAGCAGACACCGGCTGACATTGACTTTTTGCAGCTTCAAGCAGTAACCCTTGCTTCTAATGATACAGATAAAAGCTTGGAGGTGTCAAGTGTGACTGCTTATGCAACATGGGTAGGAAATAAATGCAGCTTGGAATCATTGAAAAATGATGGAAGTGCACAGTGCGATGGTAGTGATGAATTAGTGAAGAATGGTGACTGGTCTTCTCATTCATCTAGTTGGACTACCCTTGTAGATGTAGCCATTTCCAATCATGGCCGGATTCAAAGTTCTTCTGGTGGCCGGAAGTCATCTGATATTAGCAAGTCTTGGAGTGATCAACCCCAAATATGTAGATCAATTCTCTCACCTTCACTTTCTGTTAATCTTTGTGAAACTCCACCTCAAGTGAGGGACAATCTCCTGGATGAAAATTTGACTTCCTCCCCGAGTGACTTAAACCAGCATTCACTCAAGACCATTAAAGGTCAACTTGAAGGAGATGAGAAGCAAGCTGAAAGTGATAGTTTTTCAAGCCAATCATCTGGACACTACAGATCACCGCTCATAGTAGACTGTTCAAGTGGATCAGATTCTAACACTGGCTTTATCTCTTCTGCCAAGTCTATTAAGACATATGACCTGAATCAGGAAATTAATTTCTTTGATCTGTCCATTCCAGCACCTGATGAAAACCATGAAAACTTGAAAGTTCAGGCTTCTGCAATCAAGCAGTTAGTTTCCTCAACTGTTCCCATCTTGGAATCGGGATCTAGCTGGAGTACAAGTTCCAGTTTAGTGCTTAGTGGTGGACAGGTTCCAGAACTAGCAGGTGAATACGGTGGCGTCAAGGCTCCATCTAAACCTTCTGCGGAGGAATGGGAATCTACACTTGCTTCTGCTTCTTCATGGAAACCAACTGAAGGGACCAGTGATAAAATTGCTACCCCTACTCCAGAGAGTGGCCAGTTGACGCATTCTCCTCCATCTCATCCTGTGATTGATTCATCTAGTTGGCCACAAATTGAACCTAATGAATTTTGCTCGTTAGCCGACAAATCTGTTTCAGATCTTTTGGCTGAAGTTGAAGCAATGGAATCACTTGGTGGCTTACCTTCCCCAACTTCAAGAATGAGCTGCTGTGAAGACATGGCACAAGGTTCCGACGATGATTGCTTTAGTCTTATTGAGAGGATTTGTCCAACACCTGAGCCTGGAAAATGTGATGCTCTAAGCTCCAGTAATGACGTATCAGGGTCTTCTCAACTGACCATAGCTCACGATCCCCTTCAACTATGCCGCAAGTCGTCTCAGCCCATGGTAAATAATGGATTTTGTGAAATGCCATCCCGGTTGCTCGAGACTGATCAGTGGCTTGGGTTATCTTATATGCCTTCTCAGTCTACCGCAGCAGCTGAGGTACATGGAGCATCTAAAACGTTTTATCTCTCGAATTCAATGGATGAACCACTTAAGGTGTCCCACACTGACACATGTAAACCTAAAACGAGCTTCAGTGTGCAGCCATGCTCAAATGCCAACGCGGAGAGAGATAGGAAGTTCGATGAGGTTTCAGTTAATCAATGGGAAGGATGGTCAGAGAGACAATGCAACACAGCATCAAGTGCAAAAAGGGAAACAGATGCAAAACTGCATTCCATTGTATCCTCAGTAGGCCAAAGGGTATCATGTTCTGATATCCAGCATCCTGCACCATCCACAACAGAAGTTAGTTGGGGAACCGTCAGAGGAAATACGTACATAAACCAGAAAGGGACTGCTCAAGGAAATACAAGTTGGGGAACTGATCACTGGACAAGCCAACTACATGGCCGTGCAAATTCAGTTTGTTCTATCGGGAATCCAGGCAGCTGGGAAAACCAACCAAGGTATGGAGACGACAGATTTTCAGGTCCAGCAGAGCATCGTAATTATCTTCAAGGAAGAGATTTCTTTTTTGGTAGAGATAGATAGGTCATGCAACAGGCAGCCATAATTTGGTGTTGGCAATGAAGGAGGTTCCCGCAGAAGTCTGTCCAAAGGGCAGCGAGTATGTAAATTTTATGAAAGTGGGTATTGCAAGATGGGTGCATCATTTAGCTATCGGCACCCAATATATTTAGGTTTCGGTTATAAGAACTGTAGTATGAGAATGTTGTATTTATAAATTCCTTGGGAAAATTTACCGTTGGCAATGCACAGTAACGTGTATGAGTAGTACAGTGGGATTACGTAGAGCATTTCTTTACTTCTTTAGATATCTCAAAAGATTGGTGTTGAATGTGTTTTGATGGAAAGGCATTTACTTTTTCTCCTATTTGGTATGCTCTACGGTGGGTACTAGTCGAACATTTCTTCAGCCATTCTGATGGATTTCCTTCATTCTTTGCTTAAGTAAGTCGACGCCATTAATCATTGCAAGTCAGTTCAGAATAAGAAAGGGACAAACTCAAAAATCCGAGGGCGACATTTCGCTTTTTGGCTTTTTCTCTTTCCCTGAGGTGCGTGCATATTCAGAACCTTTTCACGTGTCAAACAAAGTGAAATGGAAGTTTGAAGGAGAACTATATATAGGCAAAATACAACTTGGCTGTGAAGGTTGACGCATCTGGGCAATAAAGCGTCTGTTTTAATCTTACAGGACACACGGATGATTTAGACGAGGCTGCTCCAACGACAGCTCCACCCATGGCGCCCACCCCCACGCCGTCGTATCTGTCGTCAACGCAGAGATACGGGGCCGGCGCTTTATACGCGATCGCTCTCCACCAAGCTCAGATGCTCCAAACCCGCCCGCTTTTCTTGTCCACTGACGATGAACCCTCGGAGGAGGACCCGGCCAGTTGTAGAAGCAGTACCGCCAGTAGCGACTCGGTCTCCGAGGATCCTGAGCTCTGGGTCCACCAAACCTCCGGCCTGCTTCGTCCCGTTCTCAAGTCGCCTTCGTTACCTGTTCTATTATTAACTGCTGTTACTTTGAATACTTAATGTTTTTATTTGATTTAATTTCCATGATCAAAACAGATTTCTTCAAGTTGACTCTGCTGCTTGGCCTGGGATCGAAGAGACTGCCGGGTCGTCTCCGGCAAAAAACCATGTTGGAGCTGTATGTCCTGTTTTCTCTTTGATTAAATTTTTTTTTCCATATTTGCTCTTCCAACTCCTGAAATTGTGTTTTGGATTGCAATTTAGTTCTTGAGATTACTCTCCGAAGAATTCGATGAAGCTTCTTCTTCTTCCCAAAGTGTAGATCAGCAGATTGCTTTAGCAAAAGGTGTTGACGCTATGGAACAGAGCATGGAACGGGATGCTGAGTCTTACGAGTCTAAGAAGGAGAAGCATCGAGAATATGAACATGAATGCCGCGAAAAATTGTCCACTGGTGAGGTTCAATCGAACTCAAGCGAGACATTAGAAACTGCGGGCAAGAAGGTTAATGATGCAAGTCGTGAGCCTGGGGGTAAGATTTATGAAGAACCTATGGAAGAGGAAAGAATGCTTAGTTATCAGACGAAAGTGACAGTTCTATATGAGCTTCTTTCTGCTTGTCTGGCTGACAGACTTGATAAGAAAATGAAAAGTACTCGGAAAAGAAAAGGTTATGATGCTCGACATCGCGTGGCTCTGAGATTGCTTTCTACTTGGCTTGACATCAAGTGGAAAAAGATGGTCTGCAGACTCAACTGATTGCTATTTTTCAAGTTTTCATTGTCATCATTCGTTATGTTCCCATAGAAATGTTATTTGCATTTTTGCCATAAAATATTGGAGTTTAATAGAATGTGAGATTTGCATCAGATACCGAGTCAGCACATTTTCTGCTCTTGTGCTTAGCAGAAAAGATTGGAGAGTTTGTTTATAGTTTGTGGTTGGGATGATTACCCCTGTTTAACATGGTTGACTATGTACTCGGGTGCCTTCTCTTAGGATTTCCAATTCAATTTCTTTTGGAAGAAGAAAAAGGGAGAGGCCTTCTCCACCTGCATATCTTTCCTTAGTTTGTCACTTAAAAAGAGAAATCATTAGCTCTTTTGCGTTCTAATTTTGGTCTGCAGTTATGGCTTGGTTAATGAAATTAGTCCATTGCAGGGGGCCATCGAGACAATGGTTGCTTGCACTGCAATGAGTATAGCCAAAGAAGAAGAATCCAAACAAGAAGAAAGAGGATCATCTAATAGCAAATGGGCCAAACTGAAGCGCGGTGGGATTATTGGTGCAGCTGCAGTAACTGGTGGAACCTTATTGGCCATTACTGGTGGTATGAAGCCCTTGGTGATTTGTAGTTTCTTTTCTGATTGATCTTATTATAAATAATCACATATTAGCTTATGATGTTGACACCTTCCCAGTTTTCACTTTAAGTTGATTATTGTCAGGATTAGCTGCACCAGCAATTGCTGCAGGAATTGGTGCTTTAGCTCCAACGTTGGGTACCCTCATCCCTGTAGTTGGAGCAAGTGGATTTGCAGCAGCTGCAAGTGCTGCAGGAACTGTTGCTGGTTCTGTTGCTGTTGCTGCTTCATTTGGAGGTAAATGATTAGTTGTGTTACTAGTTCATCTAAAAGAAAGTTCTATATGCTTATTAGTTCATTTTCTTCTTATAAGATTGTATATTAAGATCTTTTCACAAGATTTTTCCTTTTCTTAGTGCATGCCATCAATATCTGGCTTTTAATCGTTTAATGTCTTCCTTTTTCATTAAATCCAGCTGCTGGAGCTGGACTTGCAGGGACCAAAATGGCTAGGAGAACTGGAAATGTTGATGAATTTGAATTTAAAACTATAGGAGACAACCATAACCAAGGCGTAAGTTTAGTTTAGTTGCTTCATATTGTTCTGTCAGCTGACTGTTAATCATGATGAAAATTACTTCTATAATTTACTAAGCCTTCCTTAGATTTAAATTGGACTTCCCTGCCAGCGACTAGCTGTTGAGATTGTGATCTCAGGGTGTGTCTTTGATGTAGAAGATTTTGTAAGGCCTTGGGAAGGACTACATGACAACACGGAGAGGTAAACATAGCTAAACCACCTTTCCTCTTGGAATTTTTGCTTGATCTGAACACAGTAAATCTTTTAAATTCAAATGCTTTTTATGCTTATCACTTAAAAAAAAAATTTATTTGGTTCCTTTTTTCCTTTAGTATTATTCTTTGGTTTATTTATTGAGCTTGACTCACTGACTGTGTCGACTGTTGGATAGACCGAACAGTTTGTAAACATTGCAGACTTCATTATTGGTTTGTGCTACTATCACATCTCTGATTTTGTCCAGTGAAGTTAATGTCTAATTTCCCCTGTGCCAGTTTAATATAATTACATCATGAACCCGTTGGCATCATTTTACTGGTTTTGATAAGTCTATGATTTAGGATATGTTTCTATGACGTATCTCTATGATGCACATTCTTTTTCATTTTCAAGTGATAATTAGCAGGTTCAAAGCTATATTCTTGTTTGTGAAGTTGATATCCATGTAGGATGTATTTAAAGTATTTGCTTTAATTATTCATTTTGTAATTTTGATCTCTTTTTATTTTTTTATTTGTCTCAGTGTTATGTAAAGAAGATTAAATTTCTCTAGTGTCTGGCACTCTTTGGTTTTAATTGAATTAACATCTTTCATTTCTATGAACTTCTAGGTATGCGATTCAGTGGGAGTCGAAAAATCTTTTTGCAGTGAGCACTGCAATTCAGGATTGGCTTACTTCAAGTATATGGCTTCACACGCTGGCTGCCGATATATTTTAGCAATTGTAAAAATTATGCCTTTTACCTCGTTGACATTATTATTGGCAATTAAACAGGTATTGCAACAGAGTTGATGAGGCAAGGTGCTATGTTGACTGTGTTAAGCACACTTATGATGGCATTGGCTTGGCCAGCGACATTATTAGCAGCTACTGGATATATTGATGGCACATGGACAATAGCTATTGACAGGTTATATCCTTTCTAGGATTTATTACAGGCTGAATGCTTTGATGGAAAGTGGAGAATGGCTATGTTCCCTTTCCTTGCAAAATTTCTTTCTCATACATTTTAAGGCACCTAATTTAAAAATTCCACCACTGATTTTTTTCTTTTATTTTGAGGGACTTGATTTTAATGTTCTGTCGTAGATCTGATAAAGCAGGAAAGCTACTCGCTGAAGTTCTACTAAAAGGCTTGCAGGGAAACAGGTAAGCTAGTTGTGGTTCAATTAAAGATATTATCGTTAACAATGAAATCTGTCAAACTCCAATATTTGGCGTTCTGCAACACTTGTAGGCCTGTGACACTTGTGGGTTATTCACTTGGAGCAAGAGTGATTTTCAAATGTCTCCAGACTTTGGCAGAAACTGAACATAATGGTAATAATGCGTGGTAGACTTTCTTTCAATTTGAGTTTCAGATGTTGGACCTCACATTCTGATAAAAACTGACAGCTGAACTCGTAGAAAGAGTTGTTCTTCTTGGAGCACCCCTTTCTATCAAAGGCGAGAACTGGGTAGCCGCAAGAAAGGTAACTGCTAAATTTTCCTGGCAAAAAGATTTAGTTTCTGCTGTTTCTCTGTTATTACGTGTGTGTATAAGCCACAGTCCACAGGCATCATTTTTTAGGATAACCCTCTGTTGACCTGGGCTATTTTGTAGATGGTGGCTGGAAGATTTGTGAATTGTTACTCCACAAGTGATTGGACGCTTGGAGTGGCTTTCCGTGCAAGGTAATGCATGAACCATAATTCTGAAGCAGAGAAGTTTACTTTATCAAGTTGCAATGCTTGTTTGTAATTGAAGTTATAACCTTGTAAAAGACGGTTTCCATCCCTTAATTGGATACTAATTCTTGGTTTTTGCTATTAGTCTACTCACTCAAGGACTGGCTGGAATTCAAGCAGTAGACGTTCCGGGAATAGAAAATGTAAGATTTTCCTTTCCTCCCGCATCACTCGGTACAGTTGTACACGTTTTTTACCCCTCTAAAGGAAAACACATTGGACGCTTACCTGAAAATGTGCAGGTTGACGTGACGTCTATTGTTGAAGGCCACTCTTCCTATTTATGGGCTACAAAACAGATACTAGATCAGCTTGAACTGGATGCATATTTTCCTGTTTTTAGGAATCCCGTCCATCAGTAGAGACCTCTTGCAAATTCAATATTTGGTAAAAAGAGTCAGATATTGAATAATACATAGGGAATTAATGTTATGAATTGTATCCGTTATTTACACTGAAATTATAAGTTAAGTTGTATTTTAGCGATCGCTATTGTAAGAAACTTTTGAAGGCATCACATGATTATTACTTTGACTAATGTCACCTTAGATTCCTCGTATTTTGAAGATATTTTTGATGAATAGACATGTATATGTCGGATCATAATTTGTTGTACAAGGTATATTTATATTAAGTAACTAACCAATAAATATTTCATTTAAAATTTAAGGGGAAGAATTGATGGCTGGTAATATATGTAAAAACTACGGAGCCCTCGTCTCGTCTCGTCTCGTCCCGTCCCGTCCCGTCCCGTCCCGTTCCGTTGGCTATTTAATATTTACTATTTAGCATTAGGGGCTCGTGTTAAACATTTTATTCAAAATTGCTACGAAAAGCAACCGCGACCTCTATCTTCTGAAGTAATCACGTCCAAAATCGAGAAAATCGAGGAGGGCGATCTAGTCCCGCGAAGGAAAGAGTTTCTACAGGTTCGTTTGTTTCTATGTCATTAATCCTCTCTGTAGTTGGGAAGATGACATGCAGATCGAATTGGCTCTATTTTTTCTCCCCGGAGATGGTATGCTGAATTGTTAAGCGAAGCCATATCTAATCTAGGCTTGACGTCGAACCAACATTTTCAATTTCGATTTTCGTTTTTGAGAATGGGAGCATTTTCCATGTTAATGTATGAGTGGTTTTTGCTTGCAAGAAGGATCTTTGAGCTTGAAGATCAATTTCAAAAATCCTTCGGGAGACCCAACATATGGCAGCCGCTGCGGTTGCTTGCAGGCGTGTGGGTCAAATTGGGAGCAACTCAGGGTTCTCTTTTGGTCGAAACCGAGGATTTAGTGCTCCATACTCTCCCGCCTCTTGCGATTCCTTGGGTTCGATTCCCCAGCATAGGCACATTTCGAAGCTCACGAAATCACATAGAAACCGATTGTTTCTCGTCGACACATTAGCCCTTGTAATTACCTTATATTAACTGCATGTCTAAGTTACTTTCTTCTTCGTTCAAGCTATGCGGACTGTCTATCAAAGCAGGAAACGTAGGAATGTTGTGAGCTTGCTTTAACCTTTTGGTGGTTTCCCTCTTCTGGGCATTTGGGATGAGTATGCAGCAATTATATTTGTTGGTTTATTCCATCTTACTTTGTTGGGCATATGCTTTTACGCATCTAATTTTCATTTTGCATTGTTTTTTGTTCTTTCATGAAAGTGAAATTCGGTCCTTTACAGTGACAGTGTGACGGAAGCGGAGGTTTTTTTTTTCTTGTTTTGTGATTAATATGGAGAAGTAAAACGATGCATTATTTGCAGGTTAGGAGGCTGGAATCACAGGGATTGCCATCTAAGCAAGCTGAGGCGATAACCGCTGCCATCACTGAAGTTCTGAATGACAGCGTAGAAAATGTGTCTCAATCAATTGTCTCAAAGGCGGAGATGCAGAAGGTCAGGTTCTTTACGGTGGTGCTTTAATGTTTAGGATGCAGTTCAGTCCTGTTTATACTGCCGCAGATCGATCAAATTGTTCATCGGGACATTGTTTTAACCAATTCCGTTAAACTTTGTGTTATAAAATTCTGGTCATAGTATAGTTTTGATATTTGAAGGTTGGAGGCTGTTCCTTTTTGTGATGTTCTGATCTTCAACTTGGGTGCCCTTTGTTTTGTAGAATGAGTTGATTCAACAAAACAATTTGTCAAAATTCAAATCTGAAGTTCAAAACTTGCAGGTACCGTGGCACTAATTGGTGCCTTTTCTTCTAAAATGGTAGAACTCTGTTGGAGTTAACTCATTGTTGACGTAGCTTAAATGTGAATAATGTGATAACCAGTAAGCAATTGGTATTCTAGGATGGATAATACAACTAAAATAGCTATCATAATCAGCGGGTAACTGGTTTAATGAGTGTATCCTCTCCTAATCACTCAAGCTTATATCACCATTTTCTTGGTGGCAATTCTGTTCATTAAACATTTTGTGTATTGGCCTTTGTTAAGCGGTGAATTGTGAGTTGAAAGTTTTTATGGTTTGATGTGTGTTTATGCTTCTTCTTTAATGGAACATAATGCAGGAGCACCATTTTTCTTTGCTGCGACACGAGACTGAAAAACTTAGAAATGATATCGAGAAGATGCACAGTGAATTAAGGTTTTGATTTATTGAGTTAGGCCATATGTATTTAGCTTCTGTATCTCTCTTTTCCTGTTATGATCGTACTAAATACCAAACTATGATGCAGGTACGAAATCGACAAGGTTACTGCTGGGCAACGACTGGATTTAAATCTTGAAAAAGGGTGAGAAATAAACAGTCAGTTTTCTGTTTCCGCTGACTGACTGAATCAGTGGTGGGTTGATATTTCTGTATGTTATGTTAAAAACTCTTGCAGGAAGATAAGGGACGAGCTAGCAAACCAAAATGCCGAAACTTCCAACCTCACAAACAAACTTGATGGGGTGAGTTTCATCACTGGCAATTCGAGATGGCATTATTGGTTCTTATTCTGACGATTTCCTCTGTTACAATGTTTAGGAAATTCATGCTCTAAGGGTCCAACTGGTGGGTGCAAAGTATGAAGTGATAAAGTACTGCATCGGTACTCTAGTTTCCATTTCTGCTGTTGGTCTTGCTGTACTCCGCATCATGATGTAGAAACGTGTATGGTCTCTTTAACAAGAGAAGAAACTAATAGCTCTGTTTTTGGAAGCTATTGTTTTCTGAGAACAAACAGGAAAAACAAAAAACATTAGAATATCTTTTTCTTTTTTTTTCGTGTATTTGTATTACAAGACGAGAACAAAATGTAAATCCATTCATTTGATATTTTCTGACTAGATTTTGTGGACTCTATAATTTAATGGAGATAAATTGGAGAAAAACTATGGGCATATAGGACGAACAGAATTCTCAGAAAATAAAGAAATAAAGCACACGAAATTGATAAAGAAGACGTGATGGGGGGCAGGTCAATTATACATAAGAAAGAACTAGTAGGAATGTGCCATATCCAAGTGCACCCACATGGAAAATCTAACGTTGGAAAACAAAACGTATCTTTATAGCAAAAAGACGAACAAATATGCGACATAGGAAAGCCAAGTCTCATGAAAATCAAAGGAATCTCACATTCACAGCAACAATATCAATAATGTTTGGCTATAGGGACATAATATGGCGAGCAAGTTAGGCGTGTCTGGTTTATATCCAAAAATAGAAGCGGGATGGGACTTGTTCAATTTATATTAAAGATATGTAAGTTGATAAAAATTCGTATAGATATCGCAAGCAAAATTCGGATTCATTTTTAAATTAGACCCTTGTCTTTACATAATTAAAATTTCATTAATAATATGGGTTATAATTATAAAAAGAAGTATGGAAATCTATATTTGACTTTTATATATGTGGTGGCTAACCCATCCAAGTATATTATTTATAAAATGTTGGCGACTCGGCATCGGTGCCCACCTACCGCCGATTGAATACCATGCAGGAAGAAATCCCCAATACCCGCCGAGTCTTGGGAATGGATAGATGTGGAAGCAAGCAGAAAGTTTGAACGGTTGAAATCCAACCGATAATGTGGACCCAAGTACAACGCAAACCCTTATCAACAACGAAGGGGTACTTCTCAAATCAGAAATACTTGCTGATCATTGTCCCATAAACAATTATAATCAAATCAAATCAGAAGTTGGAAGGTTTGAATATGTCAGCACATGACCCCTGACATTAACAGCTGGAGCTAGATGTAAGCGATGTTGAGGGTCCGGAAGAACAATCCAGCAATACAAGTTAAACAGCGGGTCTTATCCTAAATACTCGTAAAAAAAGAAAAAAATGTTTAATATCTGTGAAGACTGAAGATGCAAATGTAGAATACGCATACATTTAATAGGCGGCTAAATGAAGGCATGTTGATGCATCTATTTTTTTTATATAGATACTGACATCAGGGGTTCACCTTAACCCCGTTTGTGTCATCAGCCATAAAAGAAAACATGGACTTTGGCAATTTTATCGCCACACCTTATGCGCTTGTGTCATGCCCTACCTACCGCCCTTGACAATCAATTTTGCTAGATTGTTTAACTGGGGGCGGACATGGAGAAGTTTAATTTTGAGATATCCTAATTTGTAAAGTTATCAAATATTGTGCGAAATATTGGTATGCATATATTAGAACACGTACATAGCAAAATTGATGGCCTAAATTATCACCCGAAATATGGCAACTCACCTTCTAGATAAGTAACACAACATTAACTACTAGTGAGTTTGAATGACCCAAGTCTCCGAGACCGCCAATAGGCATTCAATAAAAGGGTACAAAACTCCTGATCCTGCACATTTTTATTGGGACATGCATCTCCGTGTTGTGTTGTGCTGTTTTCCATACAGGGGACTCACTCTCCAGAAGGCATAAACTAAATAAAGACTTTCATTTGTAGAGTTTCTGTTTCACTCTCCCAAGAGAAATTCTTTTACAAGCTTTATTTTTATTTGACTGTCAAATTAAATGAAAACAAAAGAGAGATAGAAAGACAACACTGAAAATAAATCAAATGAATGGAGAGAAGAACCGTATTTCTGTTCTATATTCATCTCTCCAGTCATTTTCCCCCTTGGATTGGATTTGTGAAAAAAAAAGAAAAAAAGTGAGAAATCCATGCAAATTCACCTGTTATCCCTTTCGCCTCCTCTGCTGAAATATGTATAGATTCAATCCACCCTGCAATCCAAAACACAACTTTTCTTTATCATCTTCAGAGAGGACAAACCACTCGCTGAGTCGGCACCGCGATGAGCCGAGTTGCCCTTGGAGCGGTGAGTCCAAAAATATCACTCATGTCCAGCTCACTCGGTTTCATCCCATCAGGCAACTGCCATGTGAAACAGTGGAGCAGATGGGCCACGGCCAAGTCAAGTGCATACAGCCCGAGCGTCATCCCGGGGCATGACCTCCGTCCAGACCCAAATGGGATGAACTCAAAATTGCTCCCTTTGAAATCAGGCACACCAGGCTTCAAGAACCTTGAGGGCCTGAAAGTATTGGGATCCTCCCACGAGTTCTTGTCCCTCCCAATAGCAAATGCATTGATCATCACCCGTGACCTCGCCGGGATATGATAACCGGCAACCTCAGCATCCGCGGCGGTCTCGTGCAAGAGAAGTGGGATTGGTGGGTGGAGCCTCAAGGTCTCCTTGAGTGTGCACTTGAGAAATGTCAACTTGTCCATGTCACTCTCCTCCACGCGTCTATCTAGACCTACCACTTCCCCTATTTCTTGCTGCGCTTTCTTTAAATCCTCCGGGCTGTGCATAAGCTCCGTCAGGGCCCACTCAATAGCCGACGCCACCGTCTCTGTCCCACCAAACATGACATCCTGCCCCGTGCATTTGTAATTGTTAAACTCCATAAATATAGATAGAATCCGCAATTACTAGCAGCAGATCGCAGAGGACGAATCCAAGATAATGTCACATACTTGGAATAAATAAATAAACAAAGAAATGCTCACTTTCCTACCAACTGTATACTTTGTACAAAAAGAAAATTTAGCCACCATGCGATGATCACTTCCCAGTTGTCCAAAAAAGGAGTTGATTAAAAGGACGTGCACTTGTATGTTTGTCTTGTGTGGATATAATATTGAGTACTGAGATTTGGTTAGGCGAATAGAAATTGTAAGATGCATACATACCATGATGATGGCTTTGATGTTGTCTCGAGTAAGTTTGATGGAATCCTCTGACTCGTTTACTGCCGCCTCCTCGCTGTAAAAGTCGAGCAAATCATCGACCATGTCGGCGTTAGCATCGCCAGCAGATTTATTCTGGGCTCTCTTCTGTATGTGATCATCGATGATCAAGTCGATAAACTTATCAAGTGAGCTTCGAGCCTTGCGAAGTCTAGAGTTGATCCCTTGCGGGTCAATCCATCCAAGCCAAGGGATGAAATCGGCGACGTTGAATGCTCCAAAAAGTTGGGAGAATTCTTGCAGAATCTTGATGAACTCCTCTTGTCCTTCATTCTTAGCGCCGAAAGCAGCCCTGTATGTAATATTCATAGTCAAAGTGAAAATCAACTCCCCAACATTGATTGGTTTACCACAGTTAGCGGCCACGGTTTTGATCATGTAATCCACCTCGTCTCTCACAGCCTCCCACGACTCTGCTCTTTTACGACTAAAAAGCTTCATGACGCAGAGCTTGCGCATCTGGCGCCAGAAAGGGCCGTAGTGGGCAAAGGCCATATCAGCGCGATCATAAGTGAGGTATTTGATGGCTATGGTGGCTGGCCTGTTAGAGAAAATGTTATCCTGGACTTGCAAAACTTGACGAGCCATTTCTGGCGATGATACGACTACGACGTGTACGTAACCCAGGCGCATATGACACAGGCCGCCGTACTTTTCAGCCAGCGTAGCTAATCCACGGTGCGTAAACTGATCCATCAAGTTCATGTTACCTACGATAGGTAGCCCTTTAGGCCCCGGGGGAAACGGTTTTCCTCGGCGAAACCTAAAGACTAGAAGCAGAAATAAAGGGATAATGAGGAGGAAAGCCATTGGCAAAGGCTCCAAAACTTGGAGAAGCTTGTCAATCATTTCCATCTTTTGGCTGGAAAAAAAAAAAAGTATTTCTGCGGACACACAGGATATGTCAGGATATGTAACTCACAACTGCAAGGTTGCTAGTTTGAGGGAGGTATAGTGGGGGGTAATATATACAGGTTTCTCCAAACTCCTATGGTCAATTAAGAACTACCAATGGTTGGTCGTTTATTATTTTTTTAACACTTCTTCTCCAATTTGTGCAAAAACTAAACAATACTTGAAATTCGTCATTAATTATCTCTTACAAGATAAAGTCAGTCCTTGGTTTGATTAATCAAGCATAGGATAGGCCGACCACAGGACAGGAAAGCGCTGTCCGCTCTTTCACATTATAAAATTTACTATACACTATTAGAGTGTACACCCTGCCCATGTGAGCATGGGTAGCGTTTCTTGAGGCAGGGTGATCAGCCTACTTGGATTCACAGTTTCCCAAATCTTGATGAAGGTTTGTCGGTAAGAAATTTTGGGTTTCTATATAGGAATGTGATAGCCACCTTTAGATATGTTTGCTCCTTGTCGCATCAATGAGAGGAGGTATGCAAATTCTTTCTGGCTTTTGAATTGTTCAATCGATCAGGATGTGTTAAGATGTTGACCCTAAATATTTCATTAATTTAATAAATACACCGTACCCAATTGGGATCCTGAGTTGAAAAAAATACGCCCGATAATTTATTGACATACGATAAAAATAATCACATCAATTAAAAGATTGCACTCATTTGCCACCTAATTAAATGATGGAAACACTCGGTTTTTGTTTGACATAAATGTTAAGAGAGTTAGTTTTTGTGATTGGATTTTTGTTTGACATAAATGTTAGAGAGTTATACATGATGAGAGCACATAATGTTTATGCGAATATAGTATTTTTTGTGATTTTACCAACTACAAATTATTTAGTGAATTATATATAAATGGATATACAGGCACTCACGTCTTGCTGATACTGTAGGTGACAAATAAAATTCCATATTGACTGCAAAATGGTGAGCTAGATTGAGAAGTCTTTACATTAGATCATCATCATGTGCATACATGTGGAGAACCTAAAGAGTAATTATAATAATTATATGTGTATGTATGTATTTGGTTTATATCAATTTTCTTTCATATCATGCATACGATATTCATATGTACCTACCGACATGCACTTACTTCCATCCCAAGCCACCTTTGAATTAAACAAAATGCGACATTCAGAACTAGTAATTAAAACGACTATACATCAATCCTGCCACTCAGTTGGATCTTACGTGCAAATCCAACTTTCTTCCTATCGCTCGGGAGACCCAATTTCTGTTAACGTAGCTACAAATATTGCAATCCAGAATCCCATTAATTCACGTTTGACTGCATGCGATGCCCTGAAGTGGGTTTAACTTTAACATCAACTTCACATGTAAAACACTTTTAATCCTTCAACGGATTACCCTGACTTGCATGCTTTCACGGAAAAACATGAACTACCTAGCTAGGACATCGATCCCAATCAAGCATTACCGGCGTCAATTTCTTGTGGCCATGGGTTTTGCATGAAAGATAACCCATGGGATCCGGCTGCTACCTGCCTTCAAAAATTTCTGTTTTCAAGAAGTTCAATTTTTACTCCAGTTTGCACCCTAGCTACCTATCATCTAGTGATATATCCAATATCGCCACGTGCTTCATGCAACCACATATAAGCTTGTACACAGTAGAAGGTCCCCCAAAATAGGTGGCATGCACTTGGCAATTGATCGTTGATAAGAAGCTTAAAGTGAAAATTTGATGTTCGACCGCAAGTACACCGTGTCACGGGACTAGAGTTTTGCGGAATAGAAACTCTTCGTGCGGCCTTAGACTATCGCTCTCGCAATAGGCTAAGTAAGTCTTCTTCACAAAGCTATTTAAAATGCTAAGCTTAGAACATAACCGAAATAGAGACGGACAATAGAGAATGGAGAGAAAACTCTAAACTCTCAATATTGCAAGAATTGCTGGATGATTACAAATGAGGGGAGGCACCCCTTATATAGCCAATACAGCTTCCCAATGAATGGTGGAGATCGAGTCAACCGATCTAACGGTGTCGATACAAAGATATACAAGGCAAGCACTAATGACTGATTTCTCATCTATGGTAATCTTTGATTACATTGATTACCTTGATTCCCCAAATTGGGTCTCCTATATGGCAGGAATGGATTCCCATTGAATTCTCTGATTGCCTCTGATTGATCCTCCATTAATGTGTCGAATCTCCTTGATTGAGGCACTAGATTTGAGGAACGGGTTACACACGAAGCAGAATGACATATAGTCTGAGTTTCGGTCGTGACAACCGGTTTAATTTTCCAGTCTCTGTCTCGAGGCTTTTGACATTGTAACCCACTGACACTTTGATTCCACCGTTTTAATGCCATACAAATTACTATCTCGTAAACAATGATGCAAGGATTCGTCGGGGGTTTTATATTGTCTCACACACAATAAATGTAGGGTATGATTACACTTATTTTCCAAGAAAAGATAAAATAATATCGCGTGTTTTTGTTTCACTACAACGTCAACAATGTTGTTTTCAAGGTTGTTTGTGGATTGTCATAATTTGAGCCCTCGTTGTGCATTACCACTCTAAAATAATTGTCACCATTAAAACAAGGATTTATAGTTTAATCCGATTCAAAACTTGAAACGTCAGACGAGTGGCTATTTAATACACAATCATCCCATGAATTATCAATATCCTTGTTCCATTCCAGAATTAGACCCATCTGTATTACTTGAGAGTATTCTGTTAGTTATATTTATTTTATTCGTACCTATCAGGATTCCAACTTAATTAGAAGTGATGTTTACAAAATCCTTCTATTTGTAACTAGACAAACTACAAATTGATCTCTTTTAACCAACAAATAAATGTTGATCCGAGAGAAAAATATTTGTGGTCTCTCCGGTATTTAACAAGATTCGAATATTTAACAAGTTAACAACGGATTGAGTCTAAAGAGATGTTAATCTATTAATCTGCAGAAATATTCTTCTATTTTTTCTTAAAGAAAATAATCTTTTAGTAATTTATTTGAGTTTTAATGGCATAACATGTTTTATACAAGTTGTCTATATGTACAGCGTAAAAGTTTATTTGTCCGTCATAGAGAAGGCGATGTGGTGGACAAGGGCGACTAGTCTTCGAAATGAACACCTCTTTCTCTCATTTATAGTCAGCTCCCCAGTTAATTACAGCTCCAAGCAGAAACAACAAAACACAAAAAGTCAATACTGATTGCTCTGAAATGTCAATATTCCATAGCAGTCCATTAATTCCCTTACCTACACCCATCGGACGTCATAACTCAATGGGGTAGGTGGGTAGTTCATTCGAAGATTCTTTAATACGACAGAATGATTCACAGGTTATTTGGAAATGGTAGTTCACCATTTGCTTCTCCTTCCTCCTCATCCAAAGAGCCACTGCTTATTATATGACAGTACGTTTACAAATCAAAGGGATCAACTACTATATGTTAATTAATTAAAGTATCTCGGATTAAAAGTAAGTGCAACCTTTGTAACCAAGGTCCATCAGCCAAGCCTAAACAACCTGAGCCTCTACAACTTGGACCATTTTTCTTCATGCATACCACAATGAACAGCGCAAAGAACAGGATATCAAGCCAGTCAAAAAACTCTAACCAAAGGCTTGCAAGACAAATAATTGTCAACCAGGGGCAAATATTTCCCTGATAAATTGCCAATCCACCTACAATATTAGTTCTGCTTTCGCCAGTGATCGTCTTCAGAGACGTCAAACGGGACAACATTAATGCTCATTGAATTGTATACCTGTGTTATAATTTTGAAACAATTTGATGCAATATCGTTGTCTGAAAGCAACCCCTATACAAAAAGTCTTTCCCAGAGCTTGGAATGATTCTTGATCGTGGTTGGTGACATTTGAACCCTTCAAAATGTCACCTGCAAATTTGTGCTCGATATCTGTTTTGACAATGACTTTTTGTCACTGAAAATTTGATGATGCAAATAGCATATATTATATCCTCAGTGTATTGAGGATTGATTTTATTTCATTTCGGGTCTAAACTATTACAATTAGGATAAAATCACAATTAAGATCAATAGAAATAAAATGAATAAAAAAATTATTATATAAATTTTATAATAATAATTTAAAATTCATTTATAAATAAATTAATATATTTAAGTTGCACTTTGTTCTAGGCATAGACCAAAGACTAAAAAAGCAAACAGGGTGTTTCTTCTTTTCCCACCTAGCTTGCCTATTTTTCTTTCTTTCTAAACAATGAATACATTATTGATGGATTGATTATGTGCTGTGTAGGTTGTTGATTGCGTGGAATGACCAATCGATATTTAAGAATAGTCACATAAATTATTAACAATGTCAATCAATTAGTAAATATGTAGACTCTTATTCATTATGTAATGGAGTTGTGGTGGTGGTTGAATTTATATTATATACTTAAGGACATTTCTTCTTAGCCTAAGCAATTAATTATATACACCCACAATTGCATATGGAGAGAATTATTTAAAAAATTACTTACCGTATACATATATGTATTGATAGCTTATGTGCTATATATATATAGATATGTTATTCATAATATGAAAAAATAGGTATTTTGTATATACTTTTATTTTCCTAATTCTTATTCTAAATATTGTACGTCAAATATTGACATTAAAAAAATTAAAATTATTTTTTTAAAATTTTCTATGTTATTAGTGTGTTCAAATTGATTCAAAATTTGAAAGTGTTTTATGTTTATTAGATTCGTGCATTATATATAAACTTATATAGGGAATTGTCCGGCAAAAAGGGGATAGCCAAACACTTCCAATATTGTTGCTTCGAAGCATTTCAATTTAATCTGGATTCCCTGGCTAGTTTTGTCATTCTCTTGTAACTAGTCTAGTCTCTTGTTTGATAGCTCACACTGTTTTTTAGTACATAAGCCACCAAGTTTAACTCTCTTTTTCACATGGTCGACATCTATCTTTTCAACACACTTACTGCTCATTCTGTGCCGAAATTAGTGTAGTGACTCCTCTCTGTTTTTGTGGTGTGTGAGGCATATGACAGCTCAAGCTTATCCTAGGGTGAGCTAGGATAGGCCTATACGTGTTCTACTCTGTGGTTCACTTTCTTCCATGGGCTAGTGATTTACTTTTTTCAGTGACATTGCCCTGTATATTTTTCTCTTTATTTAATACAACTCCATTTATTAAAAAAAAACCCTTCTCAACGCACTGATTTAAGACATAATCTTTAAAATCTATTACATCCTTTAATGACATTGCTACTTTTTTGTTTGTGCATAAATATTCTGTTCCATAAATCTACATCCATATAATAGATAGAAAGAGAGGGAAGAGAATTAAAAATAATCATATAAATAAAAATTAATTGTATTTATTTACTATTTATGCAATCCTATTTTATGTAATATAGCGTTAATGTTATAATATGCTTGCATACTTGGAATAGTCCAATTTGTATGCTATTTATCATACTACTGTCTTTTTATTATTCTAAAAATTAATTAATCATATCATTTGTTACTCAGTAATGATATTACGGATGCAAATACGTAATTATGCATATTCCAATATAAGTAGACTAATATTTATGGCAATTATACCTATTCAATCATATATGTATGTGTAGAGCTGAATCTCCGTAAGCCCCATTTTTACCCAAGGGAGAATATTTACATACACACAATATATAGGTGATGATATATAATTTAAGAGGAATTGGTGTAAAGAGCATATCCTCTTATCATAACTATAATTTTACTGATTTATATATAGTGTTCAATGCCAAGAGAGTATATGACTCAATGATATCCAATAAAGGAGTTTAAAATTTAGAGAAATAAAAAATGTGGTGGGATAGAATCGAAAATATATATAAAAAAAAAATCATGTTATGTTATTTTCACTTCTAAGCAATGAGTTCATCCTTTTATTTTCAGGTCATACAAAAATGATTTTTTTAATGAAAAAAAATATTTTCTGTCGATAATAATAATTAATTCTTTTCATTATATTGTGAGTACTAATTATGAATTAATTTAGTTTGCCCAAAATTTTTAAAATGTTCTTTATTGAAAACTAAAACTTGAATCTTTAACACTTGATTAAAAATAAAAAAATAATATTTGATAGAGATTAAGAATTATTTATGATTTTTATTTATTTTAGATGTACAATGGACATAAGTATACTTGGATTTGGTTGATGACTTATAGATGATGTTTGCATACTGATATTTGTGACGTGTTGCAAGCCGTTGACAACACTGAATAATTTTCTCTGTTCTATACCAAAATCAAAAGCTAAAATTTGAATTTTTGATATTTGGTTTAAAGTAGATAAATTTTACCATTTAATTATTTTTTTAAAAAAGATAAAATAGGAAATATTTTTTCTTTTATGATTCATAAATATCTTTTTATTTTGTTATTTTTATTAATCAATACTATTTTTTTTTCGATTTTTATCAATTTATGGCTGAATTTTTTATTTATATCCATAGGATTTGAATACTTGTTGGATTCTTAAAAAATATAAATTTGTCTACTAAAATCAACTCTTATTAGTATTTTTATTTTGTTAAATTTAATTTTTTTCAATAGAAAATAAATATTGTACCTGCCATAACAATTATATGATCATATTTCTAAATCTATTCTCATACTTATTGCTATAACAAATGCTTACGTTGTAGTATTAACTATTAATGATGGCAAAGAGGTGGGAGGTAATGAAAAATTGTAGTGATTGCAATGATTGATTAGGACAGGTATAGTTTATGGTGATGCTATTAGTGAGTGGTCATAGTAATATTTTTCCACTTTCTATATTAATGATTGAAAAATAGCATTTAAACATCAATCCCTATCTCGTCATCTCCTTGCAGCTTGCCACGGATCATGGAAATTATTATATCAAACTGCATGAATTGGTGGTAAGTGAAATGATGCTGTCCTGTTGATATTTCTCCACTGCTGCTCCACCAGTGGAACTCTCATGCTATTGAGAGGATATACTAAATATTAGAAGGAGTTTGTTGCCTTTGGTGCCCTGCAGTGTGTTTCTCGTTACAAATTTTAAAAAATAAGAACAAAGAAAATGAAGACTTCTAAAATCGTCTTCCATATTTAGCATAATTGTTTTTTGAAATAAACGATTTTACCCTCATCCTATCTATTTTGTTGGGATTTGAATCCAAATTTTCTGTTATCCCGTGAGAGATTATGACATCTGAGTTAAAACTTAATATATTTTATTATTAATTTTTATTTACCATTTATAATTCTTACACGCAGTGAATGGTTTCAATGAGACCTGTCAAATTATACTCGCAATGTTCTTTTTTTTGGTTTTAGTCTTTTATTTTTTGGTTTTTGTCTTTTGATTGAACACAAAACTGTTTAGAGTATATATAGCCTCTTTTGCACTTTGTTGATAAAAAAATTGATGTGATCCCGGTGGTGGTTTACTAATTGTGAGATCGTGGAAACCTTTTATGGCATCGGCTTCAACCATTAAATGCATTAACGTACTGAGACAAAATTCAATTTATTTTATTATATTTATGGCAGTAAGGTGAGCCATAAATATTTAGCAACGAAAAGTATTTTTATTTGTATAGATTAAAAAGACGATACGGCAGTAGGGTGAGCCATTCTAATCGACCTGTCATAATCAATCAAGCATACACCTTTTTGCTTCAATTGGATGGCCGCCTTTGTGCTAATCTCGAATTTGGGATAAGTATTCTCTGACAGGGACAGTAATGTTGAATGAACATCGACAGACAAACCTGGCTATACATATATGATGGCGTTACAATGAGGTTTAATCAACCAAATGGTTTCTTACTGCAATATCAAGTCAGCCTGACCTCACCTTCAACAATGAACATCCATCCTTGTTTTTAAAAGACCTTCCCTGTCTCACTGGTTTAACCATTATTTTAGGTGCAAAATGCAGTAATGGAAGGAAACAGTTTGACGAGTCGTTTGTCCAACAATCTTCTGATGGGAACAAGCTCGCCATGTCATAGTTAATAAAAATGTATAAATTCTTATGATATAATCACGAACTTGGAATTAAACTAGGCGATATAATCGATAAATTGCAAATTGTGATAAAATAGAAATTAGTGTATTGTTAATATGAAACACTGGGCACCAGTAGGTGCTTTGGTATTTATTTATTGATGTTTACCATGTTTACCAAGTTTCCCACGACCTGGCTTGGATACAGCATGTGTAAGGACACCTACAACTCGATTGTCATTGAGACCATGGGCAATGATTATTTTTCTAAGGTATGATTTAGACTTTATGCCACCTGTTGTTATAGCTTAGGTTATGCGTATCAGTCACCAGATTGTGTCTAAATATTATAATTACCTGGTTGAACCAAAAATATTAAAGGATTAAAAGTTGTGATGTGTTCTACGGACAATCCCCTTGAATGACCTTTGGTCGGACATAAGCATAAAAGCTTTCTGAGAAGGTTTCAAACTCTTTTATCTTTCCCGGGCTAAGTTGGAATATTCCAATTACTCTTTGTTTTTATTACATGGGTTGGGTTCGCCCGTTTCCGGGTCATAGTTGTGGGCCTCGTGGATACGACGAACACCGACAAAGAGATCTTTGAATGTCTTGATGGGTAGACCATGTGATGCATAAGAGGCAGCCAGTTCCCGACGCCTACCGTTTCTTGAATAAGAAAGGGAATTAGTAATCCTAGCAAATGCCAAGCCTATTTAGTCTTGTGTTCGCAAGTCATGATAAAAAACAAAACGGATAGAACAATAGAAACCGAAATTGAGGGCTAAATTCTGGAAAAAGTACTTGATAGCCTTTAATAATTCATTCCTTGAAGCAGAAACACCGTAGTTCAGAAATGAGAACTGATATGACGACTAATCAACAATTGTGTGCCTGCTGGGTACTACCAACCAACCTATATACAGTCACCCAACTTGTGGATGATCGTACGGACAACCCGTCTTTGTTCAATTGTTTTCATCTAGGCTTTTCGGGCGGGCCACCTAATCGCACGTGCTTTCTGACTGGTGGCTTTTCACTTTGATTCTGGTTGGACTTATCTGGCGGTCTTTTGGAGTCTGTCGTCCGTCCATCGTCCATTTAGTTATGAAAGCGCTATAAAATCAAACAAATCATTCTAGGCCAGGCCCATCTTGACCTTCTATGGTAAAACACATGGACACTCCTGGCTCATACATCAAGACCTGGGCTCGTATGGGCCAGAACGTCCATACCATCCAAGAGAGCAAGAACAACGAACAAACCCGCACCCCTCCAATGTCCAAATGCTCCTGGAAAGAGACACGGTTAGCTAAATATAGAATGATAAATTAAAGCAAAGTCCAGACTTTATTCTGATGCGCTCTATGCCTAGCGTAGTATAGGAGCAGGAGCAGCAAAATATGCGCTTGACAGTGTGCCAATGTTATATTACAATATCCAACTCAAAAGGTAAAGGCTGTGTGCTGCGGTGGGCATAATCACCCGTTTACGAGATGCCTTGGTTTGAACTTTGAAGATAGTTCAAGTGCCTGCCTGCCACCTGAGGTCCTCGAGCAAACTGTTTAATCTTTCAATTCGCAAACACAGAACACAACTTTAATGCATGAGATACTGTTTGCAACGACGTATGTATACACGTTAGGAAGTAGTTGGAGTGGATGGCAAATAGCCATCTCTTGATTGCCACGCGACGACGTGGGAGGAGAATATTTGTAGCCTTTAAAGCATCAAATCTCTATATTTTGTGCGTGCTTGGTTTGATTGAGGAAATAGCCTAACCAGCACAATCTCGATGGTACGCATGTGGACAGGATAGCAGCAGCCCCACAACATAAAAATATCGGACCCTTAATGCTTCCTCAAGCTCTACGCATGCCGCATGCCTTACATAGTTGCTAGTAGGATTGCTCCATATGGGCGAACTGGGAACAGTACATGGCCAACCATTTAACGAGCTAATATCAAATCTCGCATTACAAACCCGCCAGCACCACGAAAATTGTCTATGATAGGACAAGAAGGACTAAAGAAAAGGAGACGTTAACCACATCTCGTTAATTACATAATACACGATCCCAGACCAAAATGATCAGTCTTCTAGGATCGGATTCTTTGGGTAAGATACTGTTGAATCAGAGGGTTTGTTGAGGAGTGTGACTGACTGTTGAATTCATTCCCATTACTAGCATTATATTTTTTAAAAAATATATGCGCAGTTGGGATGCTTATATTATTAACCAATTGTGAATGCTCATATTCCTAATGTCGTATACTTCAATGCTAAACTAAAATTCTTATAGTATATTTTGGTATTATAACACTAAAACTAATCATCAATTTCATATTTAATATACCATTGATTGAGGCTTTTGTCCTCCTTAGTAAAAAAGGGTAAAGGTAAGTTCTATCTTTTTTGTGATATAAAAGTACACCAATAGTTATGTAAAAGCAAAACTTACATGTGACGGACACAGATTATCACCATAAGTGTTGGTCTAGATAGATCAAAACACATCAAAACACATCAAAACATGTTAATAGAATACAAAACTAATATAATAAACTAAATAATGCTAAAATCTGTTGCTAACATTAACGCTCTGTGGCCAACTTGCGTGGCGAATAAATACGAGTTGGTCCAACTTAAAAGAAAAGGAGAAAACAGGATGCAAATTTTAAAATGCGCATACCAATTTGGTGAAGATATTTAAGCGAATGATACAAAATTTCACAAGTTTCATACACTGGGTAAGCGGCGGGTGGGCGGAGG
The DNA here is from genome assembly GCA_019739055.1 of Passiflora organensis. Lineage (NCBI taxonomy): Eukaryota > Viridiplantae > Streptophyta > Magnoliopsida > Malpighiales > Passifloraceae > Passiflora > Passiflora organensis. The sequence goes on from JAEPBF010000029.1 coordinate 2,587,445, forward strand.
GATGGCGTGTCATAATGCGCACTAAACGATGGATGAGGATGAGCAGATAAGGGAGCCTTGAATAAATGCTTGGGATCCCACCCAGTTCAATTCTATGTGCCATCTCAACATGAGAAGGAAATCTAATGCCTAACTTTCCTTCCTCACCAACATATCCATTGCCCATTACCCATTACCCACCACAGGCCTAACTTCATTCGATTCTAATCCGTGGTCATTCGAAGGGGCAAACATAAAACAATAAATTCTATACCATTCAAAATGGATATATATTCTTCTGAAAATGAAATAAACCTTCCAAGCCGTGAAAGAAAAATTGTCAACCATTACCCCATCTGGCACTTTCTGTTTTATCAATCACTATCTTAGTCACAAATAAGCTATTTTTAGTATATAGATTGGGCTAGATTATAATTATTGCTAAAATAGATTTTGATTAAGAAAGGATTAGACTGAACAAAATCATTGTTGGATAACATAATTTACATAATCTGCTTTTATAATCAAATAGAAATTTAACTTTCTTCTGCTAACCGTCTTCGTCCAAATATATATTATATATATTTAAATTTTTATCATACAAGTTTAATATTTCAATATAATAATATTATTTTTTATGGTTAAAATATTCGTTACCCATAATGATCCTCGTTCCATCTTCTTCAAAAATATTCAAAAATAATATATAAAAACGGTGGTCTAGTTGTGGACGTATATACCAGCGCAGATAATCTCCACCAACAAATCTATACCATGTAATTCTATGGACAGTGCACGACGGGGATCCCTCACGCCATTTATATGCTTTCCAAAGCCACCCAACAAGAAAAACTTCAACGGTATTTGACTTCATTGACCAAAACCTCCCTCATTCACCATCTATTATAAAATGTATAAAAAATTAAAATAACAAAAAGAAAAGAGTAGAATGGGTGATGATAATTGAAGAAATAAAAAAGAAAGAACAGGAGGAGGAAAACAATTTAAAAGTCTGCTCTAATCAGCTCCATACGTAGATAACCCACCTAACTCACCCACCGTGAAAACGAAAAATGTACACGAAAAGACCGAACCGGTTTGGTTCGATATCCTACATGCTCCTAGTCTCTTCCTTCTAGGCTTCTACCCTGTTTTTGAACTTCATAACTCTAATCTATCCAAAACTGGGTACAATCAATGGAGCTAAACCGGACTCGGACTGACCCAATGTCTCTTTTTTCTTTCTCATCTCAAGCACCTTTCGGTGATGGTTCGAATGCAATTCGCTCGAGAAAGTAGGGCTGCAGGCTGGTCTATATTCGGGCAATAGTCGACCCGACTTGTAACGCACCCCGCAAGCGTTACAGAGGGTTTTAGCCCCGAGCGGACCCGTTCTCCACTGTGGGGTCTTTTGAACACCGCAATGGCTGCACCTTCTCGATGGCTGGCTACTTCCACCGCTACTTGGGGCTACCTCGACGGCCGGTCGCTTTTTCTTAGGCTTCTTCTTCGGCTGCTGCCATTCTTCGAAACTAACGGGTTTACTTGGGTCAACGTTCATACTCGGGTCGCTGTAAATAAGCCAAGGGCTTGAATGGCTGGAAGAAGAGGAAGTGGTAGTTGAACTACAGGATGATTCCGTTACTGACGGTGACCCAAGAAGATGCCAAACCCCCAGGCTGGTTCTCGTCCTCTTGCTTCTAGCTTTTCCCGGAACCGGAGTCTTGAAACAATGCTCCGTCAAAACTGCCAATTGCTTTGGCTTCTCTGGTTCTGAAAAGCTCCACGTGTTTGGTTCTGCCGGTAAAGCACCGGCAGGAAACGGCGCACAGTATTCCGAGTTTGAATCCTCAACGAAATGTGAGACCCATTCAAGACTAACCACATCATCCGCCTATACAAAACTGCAACCTTTTAGTTCACAAAATAATCACAGCCCCTGAGACAAATAGACGGAAACAAAAGTTGTGAGCAAATTTACCGGAACAGAAAGTTCAGTTGCGGGAACTGACGAAGCAACATCGTCTTCAGCAGCGAAATTGGTGCTATTGACGTCCAATTTAGGAGAAGAAACAGTGGCACCACAGGGTTTTTCTTCTTCTACTTCTTCCTCTTCCGCAACAGTCTCTGCAACACCGAAACCTTCTCCATTGCTGAAGTCCAAGAGTTCGTCAACGAAGAAATCATCACACGACACCCCGTTTTGAACCCATATGTCCTCGTACAACACTCGTGGGCTAGTCTTTACAGCCATCTCCTTCCTAAAACTGGTCTTCAAAGCCGCTTCAACGCATTCCATTCCTGAAGGAATCGAGAAACACCAAAACCAGTAACTGCGTAAAATAGAGATAAATTTTCAGAAACCGAAGGCGTTTACAAGCAAAATCAAAATCAGGCGCGTAAACGAATATTCACCTCAAGACGAGGAGGGGAGGGGAAGAGAAGGAGAGGGGAGAGAGCCAGAGACACTGGTCGCTGTAGGGAAATGGAAGGAAAAAGAACGGTGAGTTGCGTAAAGCATTAAATGAGACATGAAAGCGTCCGTGGCTCAAATGCCAGTTTCTTCTCTTTTATCTTCTCATGGTTTTTTCTGTACTTGTTTCTTTCCGTTTACGGGTTTGCAGTTTTTCCAATTAAATAATGCCTCTTGTTTAATTTAATTAACCGAAAGTTTTGACCAGAGACCTTACGGTGCCTTGCATGGCATAAAATTCGGGCCACATAGACAGTGACTGTCCTACCACGTCATTGAAACCGCTGTCCTCCTTTTTCTTTCAATACTTTATTAATATAACTTTTGACCCGTTCCTAAGTTACAGCGCGTGCGCGTGTGAGATTACCTTAGCATACTGCTGCATACCCGCTCTCGAATCTCGATGGCGGTCATTTTTATGGTAGTTCACGTCGTTATTGCTTTCCCGCGTATTATGTATTTTCCATGTTTTTCGTCTTTTCCGTTAGGGCTGCATTATCTTAAAATATTAATTTATTTTTTAAATTTTAATCGATGAAAATTTATATTTTTTGAAAAATCCAGGTTGAAGACACATTAGAGCATCCCCCACCATGAATCCTGGACGATGAAGATCATCACTTAGTTTGATGTACTTTACCACCAAAGCAGTATCGATCTATAATAATGACCAGAGTTTGGACAGAACATGACACGACATGGCATGACATTACATATACATGCCTTGTAAGCAAAGAGAGGGAAAAGTAGTCCAGAGAGCTAAAGCATTAAAAACCAGTTTTTGTCCCCGAGCAGCAGGGCTTAAATGATTCCGCTTACTCGACAAAAACCTTTGTTATCCACTTTATTAAAAGGCAATTTATGCAACAAACTTCCCCACTTTCCTCCACGCCCATGGTTGAATGAGCTTTTTGTCATTAAAAACCAGCACCTGCCCTGAGACAGGACTCCTTCCTTAGGTTTTTACTTTTTAGCATATATTTTGAGTTCAGATTTAAATAGCTGAAATAGCCATAATTTGAAAATATATTATTCATAGTGGGGACAGTTTCGTCAATAACTCAAAAAAGAATTAAAACGGGTATTATGTGGGGAATAAGCAGAAGTCGAGAAAAAAATGAATGGGCATTTCAGACACCTGGAAATTACTGTTTTATCCAGGAGTAAAAACACAGAATTCTACGTAGATCTGTTTCGGGAAGTATGAAAAATAATAATTTTTCATTATTATTATTATTATTTTAAAAAAATTATGTATTGGAAACCGTGATAAAATATTATATATTACCAGGGTTGCACCTGAATATTACCGGAAGGATCACGTGCTGTGTTATTGATCGATCCAGTTCGAGCAAGTGATGTGTCGTTTAGCCCGCGCTATTTTACCGGATGTGGGTTTCCCCTTTTTTTCGAGATATTCTAAATTTCAAATGCAGCTGTAAGCTTTCTTTACTATTGTGTGCTGTCCTATTCTCCTCTCTGACACCTTCAAAACGTAGTTGGCAACGACACTTATTTTCCGGATAACATGTTTTGGTTTAAAAATTTTAAGATAATGATGGGGTATTAGTTCTTAGAAACTGAACTTCATGCATATTTTCGGGTACAAAGTTAGGTATAATGCTGGATATTTCGCATTAATAGGTGGAGAGATTCTTATGAGGTTTGAGGATTATTGACGGAGATGGTGCCAACAAAAGCAGCTTGCGCGATGTTGAGACACTGTTAGGATCCATGTGAGGAGTTGCGCTTCACTCATATTTACAGAGGAGAAAGTAGCTGTGCAGATTTTTCAAACTTAATGGTTTTTATGAGTTTCTTCACCAATCACCGCCTTTGGGTCTTTATCTTTTCTAATTTATGATGGTTATTTGCAGGATGTAATTTGACATTAAGTAATAACTACTTAATGTTATAATTTTTATAAAAAAACCTTAACATTATATAAAATACATATATTTTTTAAAAGTTCAAAAAATAGTTGCTAACAATTACTATAATAATATCAATCAAAGGAATAGTTTAAGTGCTATATATTTAAAATCAATAATTAAATATTTAATGTTTAAAATAATAAATTTTATCATTTTATTATAATTCTCTAATTCAGTACAAACTCAATAATTATATTTTTTTTTGGGTTTAATCTTAACCTCTCCCTTTTAACCTACAATATTTATTCTATAAGGTATAGAAAGTTTTAAATCTTAAATATGCTATTTAATGAATTCTATTTTTTTATATATACAATACAAGCAGCTACAAGTTACCTTCTCTTTTTCTTATTTTTTTGGTATTGAATCCTCAATATCCAATGTCTTAAATTTTCTTTATCACTGTGTGGTGGTACGTAGAGTTGTTAATGCAGTAGTTTTAAAAGTAATGGTTTTGATTTTGTTAGATTTGATTTATTAATTTATGTAAACTAATCATGTATGCACAAAATTGATTAATCTTGATTTTGTTATGAATATAATAGGTTTGGAAATTGAAACGACAAAAAACTTTATTATGTCTATTCAATTGTGTAATGAATATTTTATAACTACAAAACTCTTCATGTACCCTATCATGTTACCTATAAATAGGAGGTAACATTGTTCACTTTGTACACACTTGCTTGAGTACTTGATAAGATATTCTACTCCTTATATTGTTCTTAGTTTTCTCTCTTATTCTTTTCTCCTCAATTCTTCTTATCGTTATATTCTATAACACGTTATCAGCACGATACTCTTATAAACAAAAGGAGAATCAAGAGTCTTACAAGAGTTTTTCACAAAGAACAAACAAGAATCTTAGTTTCTACAAAGGTATATTTGGGTGAGTATATTTTTATAATTATTTAGATATAATCATGTTGTAATATTATTGTTTCATATTGCAAGTTCTTAAATTTTATTTTCTTATATATTTTTTTAGAAATTTAAGTTCATGATTGTTTTATTTGTTTAAATACATGTTATATTAAAAAAAAACATAATTTATGTCAATTTTATAATATAATCATTACTCTAAAAAGGAATAAATAATAAATTCTAAATTTCTAATATTATATTATCATAATATTACCATCATTAAATGTTATTCTTATAGATTATTTCTTATGTTTAAATTAAAAATTTATTTCTTATCGTATTATGTGATTAATTTTATGTGTTTTTAGTATTTTATAGTTTTACAATGACAAATATTGCAAAGCTTGAGTTTGAAGCTCTTGACATTACTGGCAAAAATTATTTATCATGGATATTGGATGCTGAAATTCATTTGGATGCCAAAAGGCTTGGAGAGACAATCAAAACATCAAATGAAGCATCGAATCAAGATAAGGTAAATGCTATGATTTTTCTTCGCCATCATCTCCATGAAGGATTGAAATCTGAATATCTCACAGTAAAAGATCCTACAGATCTTTGGAAAAATTTAAACGAAAGGTATGATCACCAGAAAACAGTGATACTTCCAAAAGCTAGTTATGATTGGATGCATCTTCGTTTACAAGATTTTAAATCTATGAGTGAATATAATTCGGCATTATTTAAAATCAGCTCACAATTAAAATTATGTGGAGAAAATATCACTGATGCTGATATGCTTGAAAAAACATTCTCTACTTTTCATGCTTCAAATGTGCTTTTACAACAGCAATATCGTGAAAAAGGTTTCACAAAATATTCTGAGTTGATTTCATGCCTTATGGTGGCTGAACAAAACAATGAGCTGTTGATGAGAAATCATGAATCTCGTCCTACTGGTTATGCTCCATTCCCTGAAGTGAATGTGATGCTATCTCATAACCATAGTCGTGATCGTAGTCGAGGCCGCGGACGAGGACGAGGTTATAATAAATTTCGTCATGGTGGTGGTTAATCAAGTAAATTTATCTTCCAAAATCAGAAAGTTGTAAAGGATGAAGGACCTGGAAAAATAATGAGTGACATAAAGAAAAAAGTTACAATTAGTAACTGTCATCGATGTGGAATGCAAGGTCATTGGCAATGTACTTGTCGTACACCAAAATATTTTGCCGACCTATATCAAGAATCTTTGAAATCTAAAGGCAAGAATGTGGAGACAAACTTTGTCCCAGATGATTTCACTGAATTTGCTAATGGCCTTGAGGATATAACGCACTTGGATGTTTCTGATTTTCTTAATGATCCAAATGATGAAAGTGCAACAAATCAAGAATGATTTTAATTTTATAACTATGCAAATTTCAATTATGTTCTCTTGTTTTATTATAATAAAAGTCTATTTATTTTGTTTTATTTATTCATATTTTATTTTTATATTTTAATTTATTTTATATTTTCTTATTAATTTTATTTATTCAATGAAGAGAATGGATATTGGCATGGATATATCTAAGATGAACGCCAAAGAAATATATTTGGTTGACAGTGCCACAACGCATACAATATTGAGAGATAAGAGATATTTCTCTTATTTGGATAATAGAAAAACCAATGTATATATAATAAGTGGTAGTACAAGATTGATTGAAGGCTCCGGAAGAGCAAATAATATTCTATCTGGTGGAACCAAAATAATGATAGAAGATGCATTATACTCTTCTAAGTCTCAAAGAAACTTGTTAAGTTTCAAAGATATTCGTTTGAACGGATATCATATTGAGACAATGAACGAAGGCAACATTGAGTATCTTTGCATAACTTCTATAATTTCGGGTAAAAAGTATATATTAGAAAAACTACCCGCTTTTTCTTCCGGATTGTACTACACAAGTATTACAATGATAAAATCTCATTCTATAATAAACCATCAGTTTAATAATGTGTTTAAAATTTGACATGACCGGTTAGGCCATCCCGGTTCAACAATGATGCGAAAAATAATAGAGAATTCTTGTGGTCATCCATTGAAAAAAAATAAGATTTTTCAATCTAATGAATTCTCATGTGCTGCTTGTTCTCAAGGTAAATTAATAATAAGGCCATCACTAGCAAAAATTGGAATTGAATCTCCAAAATTTTTAGAAATAATTCAAGGAGATATTTGTGGGCCTATACATCCACCATGTGGACCATTTCGATATTTTATGGTTTTGATCGATGCATCAACCAGATGGTCACATGTATGTTTATTATCATCTCGCAATATGGCATTTGCGAGATTGCTTGCACAAATAATTTGTTTGCGAGCTCAATTTCCTGATTATCCGATAAAATCTATTCGAATGGATAATGCTAGTGAATTTACATCAAAAGCCTTTATAGATTATTGCATGTCTATTGGAATAAAGGTTGAACATCCTATTGCTTATGTTCATACACAAAATGGTCTTGCAGAATCATTTATAAAACACTTACAATTAATTGCAAGACCTATGCTTATGAGATCCAAACTTTCAGTTTATGTTTAGGGACATGCCATTTTACATGCAACAACAATTATACGCATTAGGCCAACAAGTTATCATGAACACTCTCCGATGCAATTGGTTCATGGTCAGGAACCAAATATTTCCCATCTAAGAATTTTTGGTTGTGCGGTATATGTTCCAATTTCTCCACCACAACGTACAAAAATGGGTCCTCAAAGAAGGATAGGAATATATGTTGGATATGAGTCTCTATCTATCATTAAATATCTTGAGCCATTAACTGGAAATTTATTTACCGCAAGATTCGCTGATTGTCATTTTGACGAGATTATATTTCCAACACTTGGGGGAGAAAATAAACAGTTGGAAAAGAAGATCTCTTGGAATGAATTATTATTATCTAGTTTTGATCCTCGAACAAATCAATGTGAACATGAAGTCCAAAAGATAATTCATTTACAAACGATTGCAAATCAACTGCCAGATGCATTTACTGACCTTAAAAGAATAACTAGGTCTCATGTTCCAGCTGTAAATGCTCCGATAAGAATTGATGTCCCTGAAGGACAATCTAAAGTTGCTAGTGAATCTGGACCATGTCAGAAACGTGGAAGACCATTCGGTTCTAAAGATAAAAATCCTCGGAAAAAGAAAGGAGAAACTACACAAGATGGTCATGAGGAGGATATAGTTTTGGAAAATCCAGTTGACATAATTAATAAAATTCTGGAAGAAACACAAGAGAATGAAGAGATCTCGATTAATTATGTCACTACAGGAACAAGATGGAACCGAAGCTCAATACTTGTCGACAATATTTTTGCATATAATATAGCGCTAAATATTATAGAAGAAAGTGAGGATTTTGAACCTACCTCTGTGGAGGAATGTAAAAATAGAAATGATTGGCCAATGTGGAAAGACGCAATTCAATCAGAATTAAAGTCATTTGAAAAACGTGGAGTTTTTGGACCTGTAGTCCATACACCAAAAGATGTAAAACCAGTGGGATATAAATGGGTATTTGTGCGAAAAAGAAATGAGAAAAATGAAGTTGTGAGATATAAAGCAAGACTCATCGCATAAGGTTTTACCCAAAAACCGAGTATTGATTATGATGAGACATATTCTCCAGTGGTGGATGCAATAACATTGCGATATTTACTTTGTTTGGCAGTACATGAAAAGCTTGAAATGCATCTAATGGATGTAGTTACAGCCTATCTGTATGGCTCGTTGGATACTGATATATATATGAAAATCCCTGAAGGATTTAAATTTCTAGATGCAAATAAATCAAATTCCCAGAAAATTTATTCAATAAAGTTAAATAGAGCTCTATATGGATTGAAGCAATCTGGACGGATGTGGTATAATTGCCTCAGTGAATGCTTAATTAAAGTAGATTTCAAGAATGATCCAATTTGTCCATGTGTCTTTATAAAAAGATATGGATCTGGTTTTGTTATAATAGTTGTTTATGTTGATGATTTAAATATCATTGGAACTCGTGAAGAGATAGATAAAACTATCAGCTATTTAAAAAACAAATTTGAAATGAAAGATCTTGAGAAAACAAGATATTGTTTGGGTCTTCAAATTGAGCATCTAAGTGAAGGAATATTTATTCATCAATCAAATTATGTGGATATAGTTCTTAAAAGATTTTATATGGATAAAGCTCATCCATTAAGTACACCAATGATTGTGAGGTCACTTGATGTGAAAAAAGATATTTTTCGACCTCGTGAAGAAAATGAAGAACTCTTAAGTCCTGAGGTTCCATACCTTAGTACTATTGGTGCACTTACATATCTTGCTAATAATACTCGACCTGACATATCATTTGCAGTAAATTTACTAGCAAGATATAGTTCTTCCCCAACTCGAAGACATTGGAATGAAGTTAAACATATTTTTAGATATCTACGAGGGACAATGGATATGGATTTATATTATTCAAATTTATCCACTTTTGATTTAGTTGGTTATGCAGATGCAGGATATTTGTCAGATCCACATAAAGCCAGATCGCAGACAGGTTATTTATTCACTATAGGTAATACTGTCATTTCATGGCGGTCGGTGAAACAAACTTTGGTTGCTACTTCTTCTAACCATGCAGAGATTTTAGCAATTCACGAAACAAGTCATGAATGTGTTTGGCTACGATCAATATCACAACACATAAGAGAAGCATGTGGATTATCAAGTGATAGAGAACTTGCAACTACACTGTATGAAGATAATGCTGCTTGTATAGCTCAATTGAAGGAAGGCTACATAAAGGGTGACAAGACAAAACATATTTCATCAAAATTCTTCTTTACTCATGATCTGCAAAGCAAAGGGGAAATCAGTGTCCAACAAATACGCTCAAGTGATAACCTGGCTGATTTATTTACTAAAGCTCTTCCCACATATGCACTGCACTCTTTTTTCCTTCACCAAGTTTTTATTCCCATTGGGTTTTTCTTGGTAAGGTTTTTAATGAGGCAGTATTCTGATTTCATACTCACATTCTTAATATTCAAAATATTCAAGGGGGAGTGTTATGAATATAATAGGTTTGGAAATTGAAAAGAAAAAAAACTTTATTATGTCTATTCAATTGTGTAATGAATATTTTATAACTACAAAACTCTTTATCTCCCAATGTCTCTTCATATACCCTATCATGTTACCTATAAATAGGAGGTAACATTGTTCACTTTGTACACACTTGCTTGAGTACTTGATAAGATATTCTACTCCCTATATTGTTCTTAGTTTTCTCTCTTATTCTTTTCTCCTCAATTCTTCTTATCGTTATATTCTATAACAGACTTTAATATTTTATGAACTATTTATAATATCCTTGTTGGTTTTAGTTATTGAGAAGGGTATAATAGTCAAATAACTAGTTGATTTTAATAAACATGTCTTTTGAGTTTGGGTTTTCTATTTTCAGAAAAAATTAGATTTGGATAACCAATAATTTTGTTAAATAAAAATCAATAATTACCAAATGAGAGGTTAAGGATTTAACATCTTTATCTTATTTAATGTTATTTTGTTTGTTCCTCTTATATAATTTCTTTAAACCATCGTCTAAGAGGGGTGAGCAACAAAATTACAGAACCTTTGAGAAATTTCCACCGATTTGTTTTGGTAACTTACAATACATGATGCCTCACGAATTTTCCCAGACTATATTGTCCTGGAAACTATCATTTAGAACTAGGACGAGTTAACGAGACTTGTCTTCAAGCACATGCATACTGGTTGCCCGATGGGCATTCTATTCTATTCAGACCAATGCAATAGCCATTCCGCCTCTAATGTGTAAAAAAAATCCCTAAAGAAGAAATATATTCTATCACAAATGTACGCAAAATAAGTGTCGCAATAGATTCATGAAAATAATTAAATATGATCGTTGGTGGAGCAAGTGACAAGACTTAGAGCCACAGCTGTCTTCTTTTTTTGAAGAGAAGTCTCTATTTGCTAGAAGAACATGACGAAAGACAGCCTTGTTTTTGTCCTCACATGCAATCATAGTGTAGATGTTATGAATAACACAACTGCAATCTCAGGTTGTGATTTCGCAATTCTTCCATACTCAATCTTGAATCATGAAAATGAGGGTATCCCACTTTTCATGAACATTGACAGGAAAGATATAAAAGATTCATGCCGTTAAGATAACGTTAATTCACTTATGATATGAAAATATCTTAAACCTTAAGAGCGAATCCATAAAATTCCCCACCACTATTTTTTGGAGCCTTATGCCATACGTGGGTTGCATCGCACATCTAAGCATTAATCCTACTTGGCTTCTAAAGACAAAAAAAGAAGTATTGCAACTGGATTGTCTGGAGGAATCTTTTACGGCTCTACCAACCCTAATTTTAATAAAATTCATTGCTTCCAATAAAGTTTAAAAGAACATCGATCACCATTGCCACTGAGATTCTCAACGTCGAGGAACAATCCTGACCGGACTCGTGAACTGAAGAGAACTGTAGGAAATGATGATGTCTTTTCCAATATCCCAAAATAGATATAAAATAATATGAATTTATTAAAATTTTTTATATAAAATAGGGAACCCAGTATAAAATATGGAGTTCGCTTGGTTGTACATGTAATATAGATTAATATAGAGTAAACAAGTTAAATCAAAATATGCAACAAAAATATATTCTCTATCAAATTAAGACAATCATATAAATCAAAACATATCAACATGAGCCTTATTCACAACACAACCAATCAAGCAAATACAATATTGTAGCCCTGAGATTGTAAAGTGCCGCCTCCATCCTGGTTTTGCTACTCACGTGGTTGTTGGTTAAAGAGGTGGCTGGCCTCTTGTTTTGGTGAGCGTTGATTAATTTACTATATTATATTGCGGGGTATGGTTTTACGATTGTGGGTTGTGGACTCTGGGCTTAGGGTATTTATGAATTGGTATTAAAGTTTAAGTTGTGGGCTTATTAGGTTTTATTTAAATTGGGTTTTAAGCTTATTTATTTAAAATGATTAAAATAGGCTTAGAAATTGACGATTTTAATAAGAGGATTTTGGAACTTGTTACATGTAAGATTTTAGGGACTTGCTATATTTGGAAGGTTTTAGTTAAAAAAAGTATGGGCTTAAGGTTTGTAAGGATACTTGGGTTTGATGATTTATTATAATCTGGACTTTGGAGCTAGTATGATATTAAAGAGGAATTTTGGGTTATTAAAATTAAAAAGATTAAATTAGGCATTGAGTTTGAGATCAAATTATTTTTTATAATTTATTTATTATTTACATGAATTGAATTTATTATTTATAGAATTGTAGTTTGATTTAAGAGTTTGAATTTTTAAGAATTCGAGATAAGTGATTTTTTAGACTTCTAGTTAGTTAAATTCAGAAGTAATTATTGATAATTATTGATATTATTATATTATCGACATTTTAAGAAAATTTTAGCATTAGACTTTGAGATTGAAAACTATGACATGGACGAAATGAGATAAAATTGAGAATTTATGATTTTAAAAAAATTTCTTTTGAAAAATATTGTTGTGACATCTTGGAACTCAAAATTTTACATAACATTCGTCGTAGGCCAACTATATATATTGGTGCAATACAGAATGACACACATAATAAAGCCACAATACTAGAATAAAATAATAAATATTGGAGATGATATTATAAATAATTACCAAAAGGGCCAGCAACGAATCTAAATAAGGACAAATAGTATCGTTCTAGGAGACACTGTGTTATAGACAAACATAGTGGGGATCAAATGCTACCATAAAATACAGGTTTATATTTTATTTAATATATTTTTGGTTTACAACGAGACACTAATGACCACAAGAACACAAACTAGGGGAAATAAATATCATGTACATAGAATACTATAGTCCACTAATGTTATCCTAACTTGGTCTTGTGCTAAATTCCAACTGTGTGTCTGGAGAGGAACAACGATCATTCCCAAATCTGATTAAACACAGAACCAAAGATCTGACAAAAGTCTATCAGATGAGCGGACGGAAAAAACATGCATAATGTTTCACATGCACTCATTCATGTAGTTAATAGGTATGCTGGCACATAGTTATAACATTTATAAATCAAAGAACATATAGTATAGTCACAGTCAATGCACACTATAAACACATGACTCTTTAAGCAATCACGACCGTGACTGGAGCTGACAATATCTCTCAGCCCATTCAAGTCCCGGGTTTAGGACTGAGATACGTCAATGGTACTCAACATGCAACACTTCACCCTTTTCGATCGTTATCTCATATGTGGCGATATAATTTGTCCTAACAGGACATGCATAACTCTTGGCTAAGAACCACTAACGATACCTATATAGGTGATGGTAGCTCCATCTATGCAATCCCCACACTAGGAATTTCTGTCATACATTTAGTTAGCATAATAAAGTAGTCTCTATCATTTTTATGCCTCCCTCTCCACTACCATATTTAGAGAGCTCTCAAAAGTCGTATAGGTACCCTATATCGTTGTAATGCGTGTTTCAACTCATAATTTCGGATGTGACTCGATACAATACTTACACTTTAGATATCATATCTCATTTTATCATACTAAGCACAACATTCCAAAGCTTGTAACACATCATTCTAGTTAATAATTCATATGCCTTCACACACACAATATTTCAGATAATTAATTCGTTACTCTTATTTAATCATAGTTATTTGTTCATACTGACAATTCAAGCAAATAAGAAAAGGGTCCGTCCACTTACAAGTTTTGAAGCTCACTTATTCACCAATCACACTCTGAACAGATTCCTCATGGTCCTGCCACTTAGGTATCCACCTACCCATAATGATAAACCAATTCCTTATCAACCAATTCTAGAGGATTATAAATATATTAATATATAATTTTATATCCTTTACCCAATGAATCACGGCCCTAGACCAAACCTTGGATCAATCCGATTAATTTTCTTCTTTTTTTTATTTTTCAAAAATCTCTTTTATTTATTTGATCTATCAAATCAAGTCAAAATCCTATAAATTTGATACTATTAGACTGTAAATTAAATATAATATTTTTCATAATTTTTCAAATTTTTTTCTCATTTTCCTAATTTTTCTGAATTTTATATTACTTCCATCCATTTTTAACTAATTTTTGCAAATTAAATAAGTAGACCAACCAACACGCGATACTTGACACAGCCAGGCACATGCCACAATATCATCCGAACCATCACAGGCTGACACACGACCCTTCCTGCGCATGCCATGCCTCGTCCAAGTCTCAGGCTCAAACCAGACCTACTTCTCTTGCTTTGTGAACAACTGACCGCATGCGCTCACAAGCGATAAGTCCTTCCTACACACAAACAAATGATAGACCGCTCATTGGCTAGGCAGATGACCCATCATTCGACTAGGTTATCTTCAATTTTTAGCTGGACCTGCAACTTTGATTTCTAGAAACCCCAATACCTCACACACATCAAAGTACACATCAAAGCTACCCAAAACCCATGCTCTTAGAAGGTCCACATCAATCTGAACTTAACCCCACAAATCCTATTGTTTTTCATCAACTAAAATGGGTAAATAAAAAAGATGAGCACCTTGATTCCGGATGGAAAAATTTATCCAAATCCGACCATGGAAAGGTTGGAATCATCACTAAAATGACAAGGAAAAAGTCGGAAGCTCGAGAGAAAACTCTCAAGCTAATTTTGAGAAGTTTTGAATATGTAATGGGTTACTTCATAAGCCATGGGCCGAACCAAGAGAGGCTGAGGCATCATTCACATATCCCTGTGAAATGACGGATTTTTTTTTTTGCAAAATAACATTGTTGTTTTTTTTTTTTGAAGATATAGGGGTATCCACCATCGACTACAGTGACTAATCCCCTACGCTGCCTCGTAAGCACCGGCTAAGGGTGGGTTCAGCTGGCCCAGAATTTTAAAGTGTTCCATACCCAAAGGCAGGATTCGAACTCCTAACCTTTGGTTAAGAGAGGAGGAGTCTTACCACTCCACCACACCCCCGGGTTAATAACATTGTTGTTTCAGTGTGAAATGACGAATTTTGCCTCATCCATCAAAACAACATTGTTGGTTGTTGTTTTGACCTAAGAATATAATATTTATATTATATTATATAATATAATATTAAATATCAATAATAATAAATATTATTTATAAATTATAATTTTTTATAAATTAATTATAAAAATATAAATCATCAAGACTAAGAAATTATTCTTCTCATAAATAAATAATTTACTAAAAATTAAATACCTCATAAATGATCTTAAAAAATAATAATAATTCATAATATATTTTCAAAACTTTCTATAAAATTTATCAATCCTTATAAACCACAATTATAACTTCTTGAGGTCTTAAAACACCAAAGCCGTTGATAGAACTCATCATATGATTTTTCATTCGTAAGATATATAAATAAGAATAATATCTTAATAATTATAATAAATTTCTAAAAATAGAATTAATCTTTATTAAATATATAAATCCTTTTATATCAATGCGAGCCCCAAATTACACTTTAGAATATCCAAGCCACAGTGGTATGTTTATCAACGATTTTGGGCTGTGGGTTATTGCCCACCAATTTCAAGTAAAGCCTAATTGGGTTTTAGGTCCAATTAGCTGGAAAGGTCAAGATTTAACAATTGTAATTATGATTTTTAAATTATTTCTTTCTTTAAAAGATTTTTAAAAAATATTTTGAATCATAAAATTTAAACTATTTTGATAAACTTTGAAAAAAGTATTATCTTTGAAAATAAATTAACAATTCGAAGAATTTGGAGAAATGTGGATTATTTGTACAAGTACTTAACAAGTATTTAATAAAGAGAAACTTATTTGTGAAATCAGTTTAATGCTTTAGGTTTTAAAAAGTTGAGTTTTGACTATGTTCATGAGCCTCAAATTCCAGAGTTTATAATAGGAACATTCAGAATCCTCAAGATTCTGCTGATATAATATAAATATTATTACGTCGTTAAATTCAATATTTTGGTCCTCTCACAGGGATAACATGTGAATCTTTATCACCGGAATAAAAATTGGTCACATCTCTTATATATATTAATTATTCTGTTTATACTAATGACACCAGCTTGTGATATTTTTATTTAGTTTGTATTTAATAGATTTAGAATTCTTTTAGATACCTTGTTGATTTTATTAGAGAGTATCTTAGTCTATTTTTTTTATTTATATGTTGAAGCACGTTTATTGATTTGTGTTCTTTTTTGGATATTTTAGAATTTAAAAATATTGTGTTCATTAAGAATTTATTAATTGCCTAGCGCATCTCAGCACACGGTATTATCACGTGTCCGGATCTCGAGTTAGAGTGTGACAACTTATAAGACATATTCTCTTTTAAAACATGTAACCGTGAATTAGTTGCTTAGAATGCATACACCATGAAATTAAAACCATACTCAACATATATAGTATCCAAATCTAAATCCAATTGTGCATAATCAAATGAATGGAGGAAACCAAATCATCCTCACAAGATCACAAATGAAACCACCAACATCTCGAGCTTACACTCAATAATCCACCAATATATCACAATTGCATTCTTAAAGGCAAAGCATAACATCACCAATCCCTTAAGACAAGGCATAGCAACTCGAGCTTGCACTAATAATCCACCAACATATCACAATTGCATTCTTAAAGGCATAACACAAATAAAACCTCAAAAGTCTCAAATTAAATCCATAAATGAACCAAGATACGTACCTGACCTCAAGCTCTTGTAGAATAACTCAAGAGGATCAAATGCAACACATGCATAATGAAAAATATGCAATGTATACCACTAGATTAAATTGGGTCTCTCTCACAATTCAATCATTCCAATGATTCTAACTTAGAATTTAAGGATGGAGAAGCGTCACTCAATACTCTCAAGAAGTCAAACAATTAGAGGTAGGTGTTTGGAGATCACATAAGTATCAAACGAATCAATCTAGAAAGTATGTGTTTGTTGCTCTCATATGGAAAACGATCAAAACTCCCTATCCTCCTAATCATGGGCATTGGCCGACATATATATTTGGTGCATGACCAATAGCCAGGGAGTTTCTCTCTTATTTTCATTCTTGGGTAGTCGACCAATTAGAAATCCTTGTTTGACCAATCGTGGACAGAGACCAATCGATCATCTATTTGAGTGACCAATGGTCGAGGGATCTCTCCTGTTAACTGGTTCTTGAATAATCAACCCTTAAAGACTGATCGATCTTGACCAATATGCTTGGCCGGCTAATTGTCATGTTCTACTCAACCGATTACCATATCACAAGGCCTGCAAACACCCCTTGACCTACTCGATTGATCATGACCAAGTATCTCAACTGGTCGTCATGTCACTTCACCGAGATTTGGGCTTTCTTGCCGAATAATGACTACTCTCATCGGTTTATAGAAATCTTTAGGTAGGACCAGTCAAACTACATATACAATTGAAATGACCCACGTTTAAGGTAATTCACTTGTTGGAGCGACGATCAAGCACTAAAATTTTACACTGTTGACAAGTCAGACATTTGCTTTCCAATTTTCCAACTTGTATTTTCTCTCGATCCATCCCTCAATATCATTTAATTTCAATTCGAATACACTCTCAACAACCATAACATGCAACACAATAATTCCAAGCAATCCAATAACGAATTTCAAACCAAATCATCCATGCTTAAACTCAAATCAAGCCATATATGTAACGACCCTAACTCCTAATGTCACGGCCCGACGAGCCCGGACGTGTATGTGCGCGTGATGGATCACAACTGCAACGCTAAGTTGGGCTTCTAACCACATGGCTCAACAACTTCTAACCACATGGCCCAACAAGATGCATCTTTTGGGCCATGTGGTTAGAAGCCCGACTCAGCGTTGCAGTTGTGATCCATCACACGCACATATACGTCTGGGCTCATTGGGCCAAAGGTCCGGGGGCCGGGTCGTGACACCTAACCTATTATTAATTGCTTCGATTAGGGCCCTTACCACCGTGAAACCCAAACAAGACCCAAAACCAGGACCTATCTGAATTCTACAAGGCTTACTCATCAAATTCTCGATTTTTACCATGTACATTCTTTATGTTTATCAACAATTGGAGCATGATATTGGACAAGTATTCTGGTATCATACGGAGTGAATGAAATATCAGCGGAAGTCTTTAAATAAAATCAATGAATCCACAACACACAAGTCTCATAGGGATCCAAATATCCAGGAAGTTAACCCCCTAACATAAATCGGACACAACAAGTAGAGGAATCTTGAAAAACTAGAAAGTAGTCGAATCATAATTCATGTTATATGCACAGGCAATCAAGGAACAGGTATGCAAATATGATGCGATATCGCCTACCATGAAGTCTTAATCTCACACACTGGTACCACAGACAGTGGATGTACCTAAACTGAAAAATGGTGAATACAATAGGATGAGATTACAAGAATCTTAATAGGGTCACAACATCAGATCTACAGAAATCTTAAACACAAATCTTCCGAACAACATCAGATCATCCCTAGATAACTATGGGTATCACGTAATTCAAAAATCAATCAAAAGGATAGGGCCGAAACTAAGGCTAAGGGTGGACTACAACACTTCTAAAAATTAGAAGTACACGGCAGGTAAAACTCATCAGATTACTCTCGGCACTAGAAAAAAAGATAGGTCGTCCCCTTCCATCTGTCTTGTCCAAGGCTTGCTGCACATTGGGTAAAAGGTTAGCACACAAGCTAATCAGCAAACCTATTAATCCTGCCACACAAGGATAAGAAATCCAAGCCATACAAGGACATGGCTTCCAGCCACACAAGGACCAGGCATCTAAGCAACACAAGGACAAGGCTTCCAGCCACACAAGGACTAGGCTTCCAGCCACACAAGGACTAGGCTTCCAGCCACACAAGGACTAGGCTTCTAGCCACACAAGGACCAGGCATCCAAGCCACACAAGGACCGCGCATCCAAGCCACTCAAGGACCAGGCATCCAAGTCACATAAGGACAAGGCTTCCAGCCACACAAGGACAAGGATTCCAACCACACAAGGACAAGCCATCCAAGCCATACAAGGACAAGGTTTCCAGCGCGTGTATGCTGGGGATTGCCACCCACACAACACCCATACCAGTAAGAGCCTTCCCTCACCCAAGGAGCATCAGCGCTTACCCCGAATGGCCATCGGAACAGAATCCTGACACACAAACATGTAGAAGCACACACAAGCAAGTACAAAGCATAATACCACAATAAGGTATCTTCAATCATGTCAGAACACAATTATATGCAATTCAGGCACTCTAAACATAACTCAAGGGTTCGGGTATGGCCTATAGGATTCATATCTCAATTTGTGATTCATGCACATATCCTACAATCAATTCACATGCAATAATAACAAGGGTAGGTATCGAAAATAACAAACAAAGAATAGAGATCTCTAGAGAAACCGATGAGGCATAGATCCTACCTCTCTTGTCTTAGAACAAGAAGCTATTCCTTTGCTCTTATTTAATAATTCCGAACCACCTATAGAATCACAAGGCAAAGACGAAACAAAACTAAGTATGCATACTCAATAACCAAGTAACTACCCTATTTCTTTAGAAATTCCACTCACCAAACCTATCAGAAACCAATGGTTAGATGCCGCAGGTGCCTCCCCTTTGGATAGGTTATGTGATAGCCAAGAACTTAACAAGATTCAACTTGAATTACCACCACAATTTAACTATGTATATTTCGGCACTAAGTATAGGACACAAGATAATTTGCGATTTCATGTTAACAAGGTGTAAAGGTTGCGATTTCATATTAACAAAGAAAGATTAAGTATTTATAACTTATTTAATCAAAAGAAACAAGATCGGAATCCAATAGGTTAATCAATTGATCAAGATAGGCAACAATAGGGCAAGGGTAGGGCATACTGATTTCATGTATAGAAAAGATTCAAAGGATGAATTCATGATTTTATAACATGAATGGATGCCAAACAATCATACAAACAAAAGGAACAACAACAGAAATCAATTGAAGATAGAATCACACAATCTTGAAACCTAATCCCGCCGAAATACGATTTAACTTTCGACAAAGAAAAACTAACCTTCAGACAAAAAAACCAAGATGGTTGGAAAGAGGATGAAGATTCTTTCCAACAAGCTATTATTTGTAAGAATCCGACAAAGGACGAGAGAGTTATGCTGATTTGAAGTTCCAGCAGATTTCGACAGAAATTGGGAGGTGTAAGGTTTTTAGGTTTTACGAATTTTATGTATTTTTTGTATAAGATTTTTGTGTGGCTGGTTTCCTATTTGTATAAGGTGGTTATGGGATTAAAATACCTATTTTAAAAGGCTTGATTAAATTAAGATAATTATCAGAATTAAATTATGTAATTATCCCCTTAATTTTAGGTATTTTAATTTTTAAAGTAATTATCAACCTATAAAGAACTAGATTAAAGGGAATTAAAACTAAAATTAATTACTAGATATTTCTTATCAATTTCGGTCATCACGCATCCTTTTCTTCAGGGGAAAAATGGTCTTTTCACCTGTACTGGCTTTTGGACTTTTAGGACTCAAAATTCGGGGTCTCACAATATACATAATCATATCGAACTCAACATGCATATTATATACAATAAATTCATATATGTCCTATGTATGTCATTTAAATATATTCACACCACATGTGCCTCATTTTCAAAATAAAATTTATAGTAAAATATTAATGCAAGAAAAATCAAATTGATTCCTTTCATGAATATGAAGAGTAGACTCACACTTTGATAAACTAAAAAACAAGATTGCAACTCCAATGATTTCAACAAATTTTGAGAATGTCACCTAAAACAAATAAACACTCATACAGTTCAAAAAACATAAACTAAACTAGCCTCACAAATACCCTAAAACAATACTAATCAAACCAAGAACACTAACCAAAATTAGATTAAAAAGACCCAAACACCATACTCAAACCAAAAGCAAATAACTCTCCGCAAACACCTTTATATAAGGGAAGTTAGATCACGTTGGGCACTCCAATGCCACTCCATAATGACCAAAAAATAACATTCAAATGAAAAAAACCAAGAAAAATCTCAATCCAATTTGGCCAAATCTAATATTCTACACAAAAACAATGAATCGACGGTTATAAACCAATACAATTAAGCATAAAAAACCAATAAAATTAGAAAAAATCACCAAAATCTCATTTTGTATCCTAAATACAAAAACTCGCTCAATTGATCTGTTTTCGTTGACAATCAAGGTTGGAAATGTGTTTAGAGATGTGCGGAGAATGATTCCCAAGCGAAAGAAACAAAAAAATCGAGATCCAGTTGGCTTGGGAGGCTTGTGTGTCATGACTTGGCTCCCCAACTCTCGTCCTAATGAGCCCAGGCATGGATTTGTGCGTAAGGAATCATATTTGCAATGCTCAATTGCAATTCTGTCCATATGACCCAAAAGATATATCTTGTTATAAATGATCTGATTCATTGTTCCCTGCTAATAGAACTCGTGTCCTAACGACAAAAAGCCTATATCTCAATTGACAGATCCAAACTCACGAGCCCAAACTCAAACTCACAAACAGGCCTAATGTAAGGACCCAAACCCGAAAACCAGGTTCTTACCGCCGTGAAACCCAGACAAGCCCAACACGTGGACCAATCCGAATCCCACAAGGCTTAGAAGACATTTCAAACACGATTCCCAAAACAAACGTATTTAATATTTCAAGAAATGGAGTATGTCAAATAAGAAACAAACATATGGCCTATCACCGGAGTGCACAATATACTAGAGCAGAAGACTGTATTAAATAAACAAAAATCCAAAACAAGAGACGGGTCTGTACAGTCACAAGCCCAAAATCACAAATTGGGCTTAAAGCCCAGTTCATAAAATCGTAACTAGTAACGTAGTAAATGTATAAGGATATAATAATAAAAAAATATCAACATGAGTCTAAAAAGAAAATGCTAGAAAAGAAAACCATGGAAAATATACAGGTGCGATAGTCCAACGAAGTTGTACGAAGCTCACACGCCTCAAAACCTTGTCTACGGCTCACGAACTACTCCTGAAAGGGGAAATAACAACGGGTGAGATAATAATCTCAGTAGGAGTCACTGTATCATATTTCCTACGGGGAAAGAAAGACACATACTAAGAAGAGAAGAAAAGATTTACTATTAGAACGAGCACATAACTGATGCAACTCAATGAGCATAGAATCTATGCATTTGATTTTATAACGTAAGATGTAGTTACAGGACAATAGGTTATAACTCAATATGCACGATTGAACATGACTAATAATGCTTAATAAAACTTATCGAGGTGGACATAATAAATCACTCCTTGAATAACCCCCGCTAAAGGGAAACCGGAAGCCCACTAACAGTGTAAATTTAGATTTTAAGAAAAAAATAATATACTTATACTTACCCCCTACTACCAGCGTTGTCCGAGACTAGGCAGAGAAAAGAATACGTATCATATCCGTCTCAATACTCAATATGAACCAACCTGCGAAGGACGTGGCAAGCAAACGAAGGCAACACTCATACAACTCCCGAACAAGTAAGCAACTCTCCCCTAACACTGTGATTCCGTATACTCACCTCACATTGGCCAAGTGAACGTTTATTAAGATAGATATCATATTGATTAAAAAATAGTGTATTAAACATTATACTTATTTTAAACGTTTCATTGAAAACTATAAAACTTTATATTTATACTAAACCAGTTAAATTAATATTTATAATGCTATTTACAAAAGACTATGCTAATAAAGACAATTCTAGTTATGTTAATAAAAGGCTACATGTTTAGCTTGGGACAGTTTTAGTTACGTTAATTTTCATCCTGGCTTTTAGTTTTATAGGCCTCAGTTTTTCATAAAAAAATAAAACATGTATGCTAAAAGGCAAAACAAAAGGCTATGTGTATAAAGGAATAGAATGGTCTCATCTAAATGGCTTAATGAACGTAAATAAAATAAAATTAAAAAAAAGGAATTTAAGGTGGTGTGCTGGCGTGTCAAAAGGAAGAGGTAAATAAAAGTAACGGCCCCTCAACAATAAAAAAAGTGAATAATCAAAGGTAAGGAAGAGAATCTAGTTCTTTTCATTATAGTTAATAAAAAAACTACATTTAATGGTCAGTAGACAAAGGAATTAAGGATAGGACAAAAATAAAAAGGAACAAGGGTGCGTTATGTTTCTATTTTTAAGGCAATAGTTATCTAAAAAACAAATTTTATTTGAAGGTGCTGGCGGAAAGAAAACAAAAGAAACAAATAGGTGTGAATGGTTGCAAAAAATAAAGTATGTTTACTATGTTTATATTTTATCAAAACTTATCAAACCTGAAGTGAAGGAAAGTGGTGCTTGGTGGCTAAAAGAATAGCATAAATAACCAAAAGAGAGATAGCAACATTATTAAGGATGGTGGCATATTATGTTGAAAAGGAGGGAAACGAAAACATGAGCAACAAGAAAAACATATGAGGCATAGTCTCTTACTTCACGTGCAGAAGAACTGGTGGCAATTCCTTTCCCTTTATTGCGTGATCCAGAACCACATGAATCACAAAAATGGTGAACAATCAAAACAAGTAAAAATAATAATAAAAAAAGGGAATATAACCCTACCGGCTCCTCACTATTATACCAATACCCACAACCCTAAATTAACATACACGGACAGACGAGGGCAATGAAATATTACTGAAGGAAAGAAAGAGAACAATTAGAAGAAGAAAAATTTGTCGGAGCAAAATATAAGGATTATGATACAGATACCGATTTGGAACAAAGGTCGTGAGCAATTTAGAGAAAGGATAAGGCGGCAATAGAATTTGGAAAAGGAATCAAGTGATTCTTGCAAGAATTGGGGAAAGATGTTTTTTGTCTGGAGAGAATCAAAAGAGAATGGTCAGTAGTATCGGGAGAGAAGAAATAACGAATGAAGAAAATAAGGGTGGCTGGTGATTTTTCTGGCAGCTAACACATACTTAAATAGCCTGGGTCCCGAAACCCTACTGGTCCAACTTGGAAAAAACAAGCCCAGCTCAGAAAATAAAAACAATCAAGCTCGAAAAGAACGAATAACTGGACCGGCTCAAAGGCCTTCAAAATGACCTGAAAACACTCGGCTACTCAAAATGAGCCCAAAAACAAGTTTGGGCTTGATAAGGACAAAACAGTAATTTTACATTGCCTTGATTTCTGTCTCGGTCAAAGTGTCAAACGAACACGTGAACCACTAGAACAATGCTGATTATACCTAAACGTGCTGACTGAATATGCAACTAGGAAGGGGTTTCACACCTAAGCCCGTACAGAAACGGGAACAAGATCGACTCTGCTATCTTTAGTTAGTTACAGCTCAACCCCCAGCCTAGCAGGCCCAGACATGAGTATGCACGTAAGGATCACATATGTAACGTTCTGTTGGACTTATGTCTACATGACCCAGAAGATATATCTTGTTACAAATAATATCATCACACAACACATATAAACCCAAGACCTCTCCCATTTCTTTCGATGTGGGATTTTACACACTTAACCCCCATACATAAGTTAGGCCTCACATTGTGGAGAGAGGATTGGGAGAAAATACTTAGAAAAATTTTCTAAGTTTGAAATCACGAGACTTATTGGGTCGAAAAACTAGTTTCTCGGCTCAGTCTTATTTTAAAGTATTGGATCAAATGTTTAAAAGGCTAATTTGGTGGTTTATAGCTCAAAAATCAAATTTGAGCTTAATGAATTATAATGGGTCCAAAAAGATAACCTCAAGCTCAAAGTTAATCGACCACTCAAAACAGGTCCGATATCAATAAATAGGCTCAAATTGTTTTTTTCCATGCCTAAGTTCATCAGTTCCATACAAGATTACTATTCATCAACATATGACAAACACACTACATTATATAATCGATTTAGCTCGAAAAACATAATGAAATAAAAAACGACAATACACTCATGTGCTTACATACTAAGACTTGACACTAAGACTCAAGTTAAACTTAAGAGTCAATAAGGTCAACTATTAAAAAAAACCAAATCTCATATCGTAATTTAACATTTTGCTTAGGTGAATAATATTCAATTATGGTAAATTTATTGTGCCACCACTCATTGTTTCTCATAGAAGTCTAGGTTGAAATTACAGAATCATACAGTAAAGAATACGAATGATGAGGCAATTCTTGGATGCTGAACTTGCATGAGAAACACACAATTTCTTTAGCAAATAGTTATTTGGAAGCACTTGTCTATTTCCAATAAACCCTAATTCATAAATAAAAACAAATAGACTATTAGTTGCATCAATAAAATTCTACATAATAGAATTTATCTCATGACTATTTTTGGCATTCTTTGTTTTTATTCTTTCATAAGAAATTTATAGCACCACCATCTATATCGTCTTGATACACTAGTGGTTCTTCTTCATTATGACATCCATTTTCAATGGTAACACGAATTGGTAGTTCTGGCACTGCAAAATCCTCCATTGTTTTCCATAAAGGCATCTAGGGTAGTGGTGGTGGCTTGCCCTCAACATGAAAAGGAGCATTACTTCTGCTATAATATGCTTATCCATGTCATTAACTTTGGCACTATCAGGAAGTTCATCAAGTCTCTCTTCAACCACCTTTTGATTATTATTTTGATCATTGTCACTATCAAGGGATGAAATTTCTGTATGCAGATTATCATAGCATTCGTTCCTGAAAAATCTTAAACCATTCGAGTTACAGCCTCCAAAAGGTATTATTCTCACCTGATAGCACACCATCAAAATCAAGACATTCGACACTTGTAGGGGAATAAAGAAAACCAAGATTGGAAGAGTTGATATTTGTTAATAGATCTTCTGTCACGACCCGGCCCTCGGACCCTGGGCCCAGCGGGCCCGAACGTGTATGTGCGCGTGATGGATCACAACTGCAACGCTTGGTTGGGCTTCTAACCACATGGCTCAAAAGATGCATCTTGTTACAAATGATACCATCACACAACACATATAAGCCCAAGACCTCCCTCGCTCCTTTTCAATGTGGGATTGGGTAACCTGACCCCCCTACGGGCTGGGTCTCACAGCTTCTTTCTCAACTCATAATAAAATTTTTCAACACTCTCAATCTTCTTTTTGCAAAAACCTCTGAACTATCCTTTAGAACTCCATATGTTTAGAAATTTAAAAAAGAAAGCTCCAAATCAAACATTTTTGTAGAAGCCTCAGCTAAAACAATAGGATCGTATAATAGAGAATGCCAATGATCATGCAATTCTCGAATGCTGAACTTGTACAATAAATGCACAACTCCTTCAACAAGTGCTTTAAGAGAAGCACCTACCTATTATCAACAATCCACAATTCATAAACAGAACTGAAGAGAGAATTAGTTCATAGATGATGCAACAAATTTCTACTTAATAAACTATTCCAATCTTGTGACCCTTGAAAATTCATCAAAGAGAAAACAAAATTTTTAGGTTTTCGTTAGATAGTTCCGATAACAAAAACCGTCTAAGATCGAATTAATGATAAAATAGTGAACATGCAAACCTCGATGGCATTCTTCAGCAAAAGGTCATTTTTGGGGATTCACTATGGTGGAGGTATGGTAGCAACGAAAGCTACCATATAATAATTTATGCTCATGATGTGATGCCAACTTAATTAACTTATATAATAATACTAACTAAAGTCATGTTACTAGTTGACTTGAATTTTATGAACATGAAGAGATGGGAATCAAAATTGAAGTTCACGGTTTAAATTTGGGAATTGCATTTGTGGGCAGTAGTGACTGGTCCGGCCAACGAGAGTATGATTACTAATCAGTTTTCACAAACGCTGGATAACGATCTTGGCGAATATTTGTGGCATATTATGTGACTTGAAGGCTGAAATTGAGAGGAAACAAAATTTATAAACAAAAAATGCCAGATCATGTCAAGGTCATACTTAATGAGTATATTAAAACATGAGATTTTTAAGATAAAAGAGTGTTGGAAAAATTGCATGTCATATTATTATTCATTTCAAGATATTATAATATCTTCTTTATTTCTTATTTTGCAATGCTATTATTAATTTGTAGGTTATGAAACCTAATTCATAATGGTTATAATTCTTCCTGATAACCATAATTCTTCGTAATGACCATAATTTCTCTTAATTCTTAGATTTTGTAACTTTTATTCGACATCCCCAAGAGGTTGTTATTCTCAAATGCATTGCTCACAACCTTTATTGGTGTATAAGGAGGTTGTGTGCATGCATTTGAGAATAACAATCTTTTTTCTCTTATTCTCTTCCTCTACCTTGTGCATAAGTGTTATTTATTTATTGTATTAGCTCTCGTAGACTCTCAAAACAAAAGATGCTTTGTTATCTTTGCTTTCAAGACAATGATCTTTGTTATGGCACAACAAAAGATGTAATGATTGTGTTTATTCTTTATTCTTTTATTTTATTTACTTTGTAGATTCCAACAAAGAGTATCATATATTATATGGTATCATATATGCCGTCTTTAGAGTGACCGGTACCGACCGATTGGAAAACCCTTGCAATTTTCTAGATTGAAATACATTTAGACATCTTAAAATTCAATCTGAATTTAACCCAAATGTTCAAGATTATATTTACTAATAAACCTTAAAATATTCACTGTATATTATTTGTACATACGTTGGATTTAGCTAAATAGAAACGCGCAATTGGAGAACCTGGCATCAGTTTTGTTTAGAATTACTATATTATTATTTAGAATATGTACATACAATATCCATATATATTTAGGCCACAATCAATTTGAATATTTATTTATTCTATTTTCATGTTCAAACATATAAAATATACTATTTTAACCTTTGTCCTATAATGTCGTGAGAGTTGTTAGGGAGCCTTCATAACGTATCACTCATTTATAGGCTGGAACTGTATTGGTGAGTTTCGAGCAGATTTCCGGTAGATATTTTCTGTAAGGGGGGAATATATGTATTTATGTCCGCTATGTAATTGTGAGGAGGAGAGTGCTGCTCATATATATTCTGGTCGGATGCTATATAGTACGTGTAGAGGATGTACGTGGTGTAAATTTGTGAAATCAGAATATAATTAAAGTCAGCCCCATCCTCAAGACTTTGTTTTTAGTAGTCAATTTGTAATCGCTCATTATTTTTGGGTCGGACAGAAATATATATATATATATACAAAATATTTTATATTTCAATAATCTGATTCTCGAATAGAGTATCCCTTAGAGAGAGATCATCTCATCACCTCCTCACACCATCTTTAAATGTAGTTTCAGTCCAGAAAAATTTTATGATGGGCACACAAATTAAATGTTGTCAGTATAAAGATAAGCTGAAAAATTAAAGAGGACAGCGAAATCTGCTCATCTGCAATTATGTGCCGTGAAATAAACTCCATTACGAGTATACAGAACACACAATTGCTTACTTTAAGGAACCATACCTGACAATGAGTCCAAACTCGATCCATATGCTTATTCAGTTGGGTGTATATATATAGAGAGAGATCATCTCCAGTAATTAATGCGTACTTATGGAACGTAAGGGTTTTAATATATAGCAAGTCGTGCATGCTCTGGTGCCCATTAAGGAAGGTGGAATGCAGGGGATCCGAATGCCCCTCCAAGGTGAACACTAGGGTTGTGGGTTTGGTGCAGATGAAACGCGAACAGGTTGGAGGATCCACTTGCCATTTCAACTGAAGATTCATAGACACCCTCATCGTCCACTAACCCGTAATGAGGATCCTCACATTTTGCTTCCTAATTAATTCAACAAGGAAGTTGTCAGTATAAATATTTATCGTACTATCCTTTTCCCCTCATGTATATACAGTTTTCTGCAAGGTAAGGTTAAGTTCTGATACTTACAATGTTGAGCAGGAGGTTTCCTTGTCTTTGCTCTAAATTTCTTACCTACAATCAAAGCCAGAACATAGAATGAGAATAAGATATGCTCATTGAATCTACTTTTTTTGGACATGTTTATGTTTTCTAACCTTCTTTTTGTAGGTGTCTGTCTGTGTTTTGATCACATGGAACTGTAAACAAGGAAATAGCCTCAAAGTTAGCTTAACAATTAACTGATTAGTAAAACTTTACTTTTTTAAAAAACTATGTCTATATCTATGTCTATGTCTATGTATAGTCTAAATCATCATTACATTATATTTTTTTGAACACTTTAGTAAAGGGAACTAGCAACCTACTTCTATCTAATGTCGTGTGTATTTTTTTTTCAATGTTTGAAAGCAATTTATTCTTAAACAACCCAAAACGAATAGAAATTAGTTTAGCCTAGAAATGGGATTTCATAACTTTTTTCCTTGATAGCCAATCCAATAAGATCAAAATAATTAATATAACTTTTGAATTATTATCAATTTTGGCATTTCAATATATTCCCTGTACTATTTTGTAAACACTGTGAGGATATTCTTAGTAGAATGTAATTGAAGTACTTTTATTATTATTAATTTTTTAAATCAAATAAAGAAAAATAAATTTCTAATCAATCCTGTCTTCAGTTTCATTCAATTCCAAATCTAATTATAATTATGATTATGTTGAATATAGAGCCGGATAAAAAATTGATAAATTTAATAAAAAATGACTTTAATTTCGCAAAATGATGATAATAAGATCAATGCTCATATCCCTTCAACCAAAAACAATCCAAATAAGAGATCTATAAACTAAGAGATTAACCTTCCTTTCGCGTACAAGCTCTAAAGAGGCATCCATCTTTTGCTCGAGGGTACGCAGTTCGTCAATGTCCACATCTTTCATGTCCAAGTCCTCACCTATTCTTTGCCTGTAATGAAGACAATGCTCTTGTTATTCCACAAGGAAATCCAAACAATAAGCGCATTAATTATCAAACTTTAATTAAAAAAATCAAGTAAAATAAATAATTACTCTTTTTCAAAACTACCTGATCTCTCTTCTCAGCTTCCTGTTGATCTCTTGCAGCTTCTTTAATTGCTCTTTCATCCTCTGCAAAGTGTAGATTGAGAATCTAACAGAAGTTTATCAAACGTTAGACGGTAGAAGAAAGAATAACCTCGTAGTGAGTGCTCCACAGATCTATCCCCGCAGCCTTCTGATACTGATCATAAATCTTCTTTGTCCTGGATTATAACAGAAAACTCAAAGTTTCAAGACTCTAACAGCTTTTATTATCTAGTTTGATTAAATCCCACAAGAGAGTTTGGAAATTTGGACACATAGAGATATACGTACGTTGTGGAGGGGCTAGTGAACTCGTGGAATTTTCCAGTTTTAGAGAAGGTAATAAGAGACACCTGGGCATCACAGAGAACAGTAAGCTCTTGTGCTTTCTTGAAAATACCATTTCTTCGCTTGGAGTAGGTGACCTGCCTGTTGGTGGGGTTTTCAATCATCTTGATCTCGATCTTCCCTCGACCCATTGCTAATTTCTTGCTTCTTAATAAGACGAAACACCAGTTGAAGAGCAAGAACCAAGTTTTTAATATCTACCGCTCGGGTATTGCAGAAGGGAAAAAAGACGAAGATGTGAAAAGAAGGGAATGAGTTTTCCATTTGTGGAAAAGACAGTCAAAAGTAGATTGTTGTGTAGCCAAGAATGCCTGCTGTAGATCAAGACATGTGACTGCGACAGAACAAGATTGGCAGTTAAAGTCTTTAACATCCCATAGAAATTGAAACTGAAAGGACCCTAAAAAATGTCTGTCAGGATGAGTGACATTTCCTTACGTATTCTTTAGCTAATGGTGGTGTTAACGGTTGAATTATTAGTTAGGATAGGTGAAGTTTCCTTAAATGGTGGCGCTGACAGGTAGCCTAACTAAACTCAATGAACATGGCAAAAGACACAAACGTGGTGTTCTACATTTTTCTTCAGGAAAATAAGGCTGTCGCTAAGTCACCGCTAATTAACTACTAAACGCTCTTACCTTTCCGATCCTACCCTACTATGAAGCTTAGAGCCCACGTAGAACTGTAGAACTGTAGAACTTCAAGAAGGCAACAATATGCTACCATAGAAAAAACCTGCGGATGCTAAAAGATTTTTTTTTTTCTTTAAATTAAAAAGTTCTTATTGGTTACAAGGGGGCTTGATTTGGTGAAATTTGGAAACAATCTATCAATGGGATTTAATTCAACTTTTTTTTACTAATAGCCAATTACAAATTAGTAAAAAATAAAATATTTCTTCTTGTCCGAGGATATAGGTGACCACGTAAATATTTGTGTGTTTTAAAAATTTTCTCCAATTCTTTTATGGTTTTACTAATTAAATTAGCGATATTTGGTAGAATAATAACGTACAGGCTTGTGTTCCTTACATGTCATTAATTTTGGTTTTACAAAATTATTGATGTTGTATATCAATATAAAGATATATTAATTTATTTATTCCATGCCGCGAGAATTTTTTACAATATTGAAATATATTTTTAGTAAGGTTAAAATATTTATTTAATTTATAAATAAAAATTAATCATTATTCTTCTCAAATATATATTTAATTTAAAAACATCAAAGTTTGTTTTTTCAATTCCTATACCACCACCAAAACATACATCAAAACAAAATGTGTTAACAACTTAGCATAGAAGTATTTGGCTTGATAATATCGGCTCTTATTGTAAGGATCCAAACCCGAAATCAGGCTCTTACCGCTATGAAACCCGGGCAAGCCCAACATGTGGACCAATTCGAATCCCTCAAGACTTAGAAAACTTTTGAAACACGATTTACAAACAAATATATTTAATATTTCAAGAAATGGAGCATGTCAAATAAGAAACAAACATCCGGTATATCATCAGAGTGAACAAAATACCACAGCAGAAGACTTTATCAAATAAACAAAAGCCCAAAACAAAAGACGGGTTAATACAGTCACAAACTCAAAATCACAAACTGGGCTTAAAGCCCAGTACATAAAACCATAACCAGTAACGTAGTAAATGTATAAGGATATAACAGTAATCAAAACATCAAAATGAGTCTAAAAAGGAAATGCCAGAAAAGAAAACCATGTAAAATGTGCAGGTGCGATAGTCCAGCCAAGTCGTACGAAGCTCACACACCTCAAAACACTGCCTACGGCTCACGAACTACTCCTGAAAGGAGGAAATAATAACGGGTGAGATAATAATCTAAGTAGGAGTCACCATATCATATGTCCTCTGGGGAAACAGAGGCATATACTAAGAAGAGAAGAAACGATTCATTATAAGAACGAGCACGTAATTGATGCAACTCAAAGAACATAGAATTCATGCATTTGATTTTATAATATAAAATATGGTTCCAGCCCAATAGGTTATAACTCAAAACACGCAATAGATAGCAAGCTAATAATGCCTAACAAAACCTATCGAGATGAACATAATAAATCACTCTTCGAGTAACCTCCGTTAATGGGAAACTGGAAGCCCAGTGGCAGTGTTACTTTATATTTTTTAAAAAATAATATATATACACGTAACCCTTATTGCCAATGTTGTTTGAGACTAGGTAGAGAAAAACTACACGTATCATACCTGTCTCAATACTCAATACAAACCAACCTGCAAAGGACATGGCAGGCAAATAAAGACAACACCCATACAACTTTTGAATAGGCAAACAACTCTCCCCTATCACTGGGATTCCGTATACTCACCTCGCATTGGCCAATCAAACGTTTATTGAGATAGATACCATACTGAATACAAAATATTTGTTAAATATCATACTTATTTTAAACCATAGTGTAAAATAATACGTTTTATGAAAACTATAAAACATGTCATTCATCAAGACATCCTAAAGTCTCACCATCATAACTCAACTTATAGTTACATTAAGATAATAATTATTGTTTATAAAATCTACTAATATTATTGTTTTAGGACCCAATATAAATGTAAATAATAAGGAATATAACTCTTTAAATTTATTTATTTTTCTAAGCACAGAAACTGAATTTTTGATTTATTATGCAACAATTAACCACAAGCTATGATTTATAGTTAACATGTTAATATTAATATACTTATATATATATATATAAGTATATATTATATGATATATTTTTTTATTTAGTCCAGCCTAACTACTTCAGCCCATGACTAACGAATTAAAAACTAAGGGACAAGGAAACACTGGCAACATTATTGCACCGCACCAAAAGATTAGTTAGGAAATAAAATTAGTGTGCTTCACTAAAGAGATTTTGTATATAATGCTGAATTAAATTAGTGCACTTTGATAAAGAGATTTTTGTATATTATGCTCGAGACCATTATTTACTCATTTTAACAAAATAAATATATCTGGTAAGTTAGCTAATGTATCTAATTTGGAAGACCTCATATACCCAACTCCTAAATATCAGCTAGTAGGCATGATTTGATTTGGCAAATAAAAGGAAAGGTTACAGATGACAACCAAGAAGAAAAACTTGTCCAAAAAGGGACGAACAAAAGGCAAGAGCTGCACATCTAAGAATGGAAAGAGGTGTTACATCACTTAGACCGATTTCATTGTTTTCCCCAACCTCCGAACACCTATTGTGATAGACATGTAACATAAGCAAAATGCTAAAACCAGAAACTGATGTTACCAGCTGTAGCCTTATTCATTTAACACCTGTAACTGATTTCACTATTACCTGCTTGACCGCCTGGTTCTCATCAAGACAGAATGCTCCTTTGTTTTGCAGGAGTTGAAAATTACAACATTTTATTTTGATAAAAGTAGGAATATGAATAAGTCAATGGAAATAGGAAAATGACAAAATAAAAGGAAAAACAAAGCATGCAGTTTCTATTTTTAAGATAATGAGCTGGCGGCAAAAGACCAAATAAACAAATAGACAAGGAAATAAGGGTAGGATTCTTTAGAATAAAACAAATTAAAAAGAAACAAAGGGTGCAACAGATTCAATTTTTTTAAGGGAATAGTTAATAAGAAAAATTGAAGCATAGGTGCTAACGGCAAAAGACCAAGGGAACAAGTAGGTGCGATGTTGCCAAAAATAAAATATAATTACCATATTTATATTTTATCAAACCTATCAACCCTAGAAAAGAAGAGGAGGAAAACGATGCTTGGCTGCCAAAAGAAGAGCACAAAGAAACAAAAGAGAGACAACAACATTATCAAGGATGGTAGCATATTACATTAAAAAGGAGGGAAACGAAAATATGAACAACAAGAACGAAAACAATTTCCGATCAAACATATGAGGCATAGTCTCCTACCTCATTTGCAGAAGAACTGGTGGCAATTCCTTTGCCTTTATTGTGTGATCCAGAACCACCTGAATCACAAGAACGGTGAACAATCAAAATAAGTAAAATAAAAAAGGGAACATAACCCTATCGGCTCTTCACTGTTATACTGATACCCACCACCCTAAATTAACAAACACGAACAAACGAGCGTAGTGGGATATTACTGGAGGAAAGAAAGAGAACGGTTAGAAGAAAATAAATTGGTTAGAGCAAAATAGAAGGATTACAATACGGATACTGATTTGGAACAAAGGTTGTGCGTAATTTAGAGAAAGGATAAGGCGACGACAGAATTTGGAAAATGAATTAAGTGAATCTTACAAGAATTGAGGAAGGATGCTTTTTGTCTGGAGAGAATACAAAAAGAATGGTCAGTAGTATCGGGAGAGAAGAAATAATGTATGAAGAAAATAAGGGTGGCTGGTGATTTTTCTGGCAGCTAACACATGCTTAAATACTAGGTCTCGAAACCCTACTGGCCCGACTTGGAAAACAAGCCTAGCTTGAAAAATAAAAACAATCGGGCTCGAAAAGAACGAATAACGAGACTGGCCCAAAATGACCCAAAAACACTCAGCTACTCAAAATGAGCTCAAAAACAAGTTCGGGTCTGATAAGGGCAAAACGGTAATTTTCTACTACCTTTATTTCTATCTCGGTCAAAATGTCAAATGGACACGTGGATCACTAGAATAATGCTAATTATGCCTAAACATGTTGACTAGACATATAACTAGGACGAGGTTTCACATCCTCCTCTCTTTACAAAAGTTTTGTCCTCGAAATTTACGTATCATGCTACTTGAAAAGATGTGGATATCGCTCCCACATCGACTCCTTAGTCTTCCATGAAAACTCCTCAGTTCAACCATTGTGCCATGAGACTCGGACCATCGAAGCACTGCATGTTCGGAGCTGTCTGATGGCTCGGTCAACAATAGCCACTAGCTGCAAGGGATACGACAAATCACTAACAATCTCAACTGGCAGTGCCTCTAACATATAAGACGGATCCCGAATAAACTTTCGCAACATCAATGCGTGGAAAAAAGCATGGATCATCTCTAAAGATGGTGGCAATGCCAACCGGTATTCCATTGGCCCGATGCGCTCGGTAATCTCATACGGGTCGATATAATATTGTGCTTAACTTGCCCCACTTCTGAAACCTAAGTATATTCTTGCACAGAGCGACTTTTAGGAAAACCATATCACCGACCTCAAACTCGAGCTCACGTCGGCGATTATTTGCATAAGTTTTCTGTCTATCCTGAGCCATCCTCAACCTTTGTCTGATCAGTGCTAACTTCTTTATTGCCTGATCAATCAACTCAGGACTATCCAGGCGCCTCTCGTCTACCTTGTCCCAGCATAACGGTGTCTGGAAACGTCTACCATACAACGCCTCATATGGTGCCATCCCAATACTGACTTGGAAGCTGTTATTGTAGGCGAACTCTGCCAACAGATGACATTTGTCTCACGTAGTCTGTCTATTGAGCGCACACGCTCGAAGCATATCCTCCAATGTCTGAATGGTCCTCTCGGACTGACCATCTAACTATGGATGAAAAGTCGTATTGAAGTTCAATCGAGAACCTAAGGCACTATGAAGCTTCCCCGAAATCGGGAAGTAAACCTCGAGTCTCGATTGGATACTATGGATACTGCAACTTCGTGCAACCTCACAATCTCATCCATATATCAAGAAGCTAACTTCTCCGGTGTACCAGAAACTCGAACGGGAAGAAAATGGGCATACATGGTCAATCTGTCCACAATCACCCACACTGCATTGAAACTACGCTGAGTCTTCAGCAAACCCATGACAAAATCCATCGTGATTTACTCCCACTTCCACTCGGGAATTGGAAGCGACTGCAGCATACCTGTTGGTTTCTGGTGCTCGGCCTTGACCTGCTGGCATATAAGGCAATGAGCAACAAACTTGGTACTATCGGGATGAATCGAGAATGTCAAACTATGTGCCTCGGTCAAAATCAAATGACACAACTCCTCATCTCGGGGAACACAAACTCTGCCTTGGAAAGTCAGAATCCTATCATCTTGGACTCTGTACTCACTGACTGCATCCCCTCCAACACAGTTGTTCAACTGCTGCCTCAACTGGTTCAAACTTGGATCCTCTAACTGTTTAGCTCGAATCTCCTCAAGTAACGACGACATGACAACAATATGTGCCAACAATGCTCCCGAACTATCACTGCCAAGCTGAACTCGGGATGCTCTCAAACACATCAGCATCGGCATATACTCTGCCTGAATATAAGCCAAGGAAGATGAAGTCTTCCTACACAAGGCATCGGCAACAACATTGGATTTTCTGGGATGATAATTGAGTACAAGGTCATAATCTTTTATCAACTCGAGTCATCTCCTCAGTCTCAAGTTAAGCTCTTTCTAGGTCAGGAGGTACTTGAGACTCTTATGGTCTGTGAAGACTCTGCAAGTCTCACCACATAGATAGTGACGTCAAATTTTCAATACGAACACCACAACTGCTAACTCCAAATCGTGGGTTGGGTAGTTGAACTCGTGTGGCCTCAATTGTCAAGAGGCATAAGCGACTACCTTCCCATCCTACATCAGCACACAACCCAAACCATGCTTTGATGCATAACTGTACACCACATACTCCTTACCGCTGACTGGTAAGGTAAGTACAAGAGCGGAAACCAATCTGGACTTCAACTCCTCAAAACTCTGCTGACACTTCTCGGGCCAAACAAACGGTTCACCCTTATATGTCAAACGCGTCAACGGGCCTGCTAATGTCGAGAAGTTCTCCACAAATCGACAATAATAGCATGCTAAACCCATAGAACTTCTTATCTCGAGCACACTACGGGGAGGTTCCCATGATACAACGGTCTCAATCTTCTTGGGATCCACCAATACTTCTCTAGCTGACACAGCATATCCCAAGAAACCGACTTCTCGCAACTAGAACTCGCACTTAGAGAACTTAGAGTATAACTGCCGCGCTCTAAGCGTCTCCAATACCATCCTGAACTTCTCAGAATGCTCCTCCTCCGACTTCGAATAAATAAGGATATCATCGATGAAAACAATCACAAACCGATTAAGGTACTCCCGGAATACTCGATTCATCAAATTCATAAACACTGTTGGCACATTTTTCAATCCAAACAGTATCACCAAGAAGTCATAATGT
Source organism: Passiflora organensis (assembly GCA_019739055.1). Taxonomy (NCBI): domain Eukaryota; kingdom Viridiplantae; phylum Streptophyta; class Magnoliopsida; order Malpighiales; family Passifloraceae; genus Passiflora; species Passiflora organensis. Next base: position 2,625,389 of record JAEPBF010000029.1, read on the forward strand.
CCATACCAGGACCTGAAAGTTGTCTTCCGAATGTCTAACTCCCGAACTCGCAACTGATGATAACCTGACCTCAGATCAATCTTTGAGAACACTGACGCTCTCTAAAGTTGGTTAAACAAATCATCGATCTTGGGGAGAGGGTACTTGTTCTTCATAGTAACCCGATTCAATTGCCGGTAATCAAATGCACAACCACAATGAACCATCCTTTTTTTCACGAACAATACTGGCGCTCCCCACGGTGACACACTAGGCCTAATGAACCCACGATCCACCAAATGTCTTCAGCTCCTTCATCTCAGTTGAAGCCATCCGATACGGCAAGGTTCCGGGCATCAACTCGATCCTGAACTCCACCTCTCTCTCCGGTCGTAACCCAACTACATCATCTGAAAATACATCCAGGAATGACTCAACTCTGGTAACATGACTGAGGTGTCTCTGACGTGGGCCAGAAACGTTGTAGAACTCTTACTGATCATCTTCTTCACACTAAGCCACGAGATCATACAAGTACGCACAACACGCCTATCTCTCTCAAAGCAGTACTCAGAACTGTCAGGTAGACTAAACCAAACCCTCTAGGTAAAACACTCTATCCGAGCTCGATAACGAGCTAAACAATCCATGCTCAAGATAACATCCAACTCTCGGATGTTTAGCGGAATCAAATCTGCCTCAATCTCAATTGATCCTATCCTCAAAACACAACTCAAATACACTTGACTGCATGTCAAGTGCTCACCTAATGGAGTTAAGACCTCGATTGATGGAACCAAGGATGACAACGAACGATTTGCACTAACTGTGACTCTGGGACCCGTAAACGATCTATTCGCTCCGGAGTCTAACAATACTCTAGCATATCGAGAAAAAACTGTAATAGTACCTGTCACCATGTCGGGGCTGGCACAAGCCTCGACGTCTGTCAATATAAAGAGTATGGTCGGCCATGACTGTGACGACTGAGTAGATAGTTGACTACTAGAAGGTCTGCCTTGTGCTTGGGATGGTGGCCTGGAAGAAGCATGTGAACCAACGTGACTACCACTCGATCTCAGAGCTCCGAAAGGCTATGAGGCCAATACGCCTTGGCTTCGAACAATTTTGAGACATATGGCTGACCTCGTGACAGTTGTAGCACTTCTGCAAATGTGGACAAGGAGGGATGTGGTGCTGACGGCAACTAGCACACCACGGTATAGATGGTTGACTCACACTATGACTAGAAGCAGCTGGCTGTGACCGGGTGGTCCCGTGACTACTTCCTCGGGAATGGAAAGGTCTCGAATAATACGATTTTGCAGAATGACTCAGTTTATGATTGTGTCTCGTACCATGCCAAATCGGACCTCTACCTGACGAAAAATCTCTACGACCCTGATTGTATGTCTTCTAACTCTGAGTGATCTTCTTAGCATCGGTGGTAGCAATGACCAAAGCTTGAAGGTTCTAAATCGACGTCATGCCCACAATGGATCGAATATCACTGCTTAACCCATCTTGGAAGCGACGGGCTAACTTTGTCTCAATACGATCCTCGGCTGGGGTAAAATGAGACAACTCCCTCAGCTCTGACTGAAACTCCAACACAGACCAGAAACCCTGCTTCACCTTATAGAACTCTGACCTCTTCTCGTCCTGGTGAAACTGCGTATAAAATTGATCGTTGAACTTACCCAGAAACTGATCCCAAGATGGCTGGTGGCCTCCATACCTTAGACTCACTGCAGTCCACCATGACAACGCTTCCTTCTCGAACATGAAGGTGTCCAAGGTGACTTTATTCTCCTCAGAAATCTGTAAAGCCTGAGCGGTTTGACAAACTGTATTAAGCCACTCCCTAGCTACGGCCACGTCTGCTGTCCCAGAAAAATTCTTGCAACCCAACTGATGAGCCTCCTTCAATAGCTTCGTAATCAACGCTGGGAGTCTATCGACACCCTACTCCTGTACTGGAACTACAGGTGCTACTGAAATGAGAACCTGTTGCATTGGCCCTTGAGGCGGTATCGGCGCCTGAACTGGCTACTGTTTAGCCACTAACTGTTGTAATGTGGCCTGCATCTTGGTCAAAATTTGAAGCAATGCTAGATCCTGAACCGACGTGACTAGATCGGCCTAAGCTGCTTGAGCTACTGGTGCGGCCTGGATAGCTGGTGCAGCTGGGGCTCGCTGATCCACCTGCACATCGGGCTCGACTAGCCCGTGAACTGACTCGCCACTCCCATCCTGGCGATCACGAGCAGCAGCGGTACTACGTGTCCTAACCATAGTGGCTAAGTAAAACACACAACAACAACAATACATAAGCCTAGGAACTCAAACAAACAACTTAAATGATACGACACTGGACTAAGCACGTGCAAGTGAGTTTAAAATATGTTTTCCAAAAATATTTTTGAAATCGATTTATAAAACCATGCTCCGCTACCAGCCTTGTAAGGACTCAAACCCGAAAGCCAGGCCCATACCGTCGTAAAACCCAGACAAGGCCAACACGTTGAGCAATCCGAATCCCACAAGGCTTAGAAGACTTTTCAAACATGATTCCCAAACAAATGTATTTAATATTTCAAGAAATGGAGCATGTCAAATAAGAAACAAACATTTGGCATATCGTCGGAGTGAAAAAAATGCCACAGCGGAAGGCTTTATTAAATAAACAAAAGCCTAGAACAAAAGACGGGTCCATACAGTCACAAGCCCAAAATCACAAACTGGGCTTAAAGTTTAGTACATAAAATCGTAACCGATAACGTAGTAAATGTATAAGGATATAACGATAATCAAAACATCAAAATGAGTCTAAAAATTAAATGCCAGAAAAGAAAACTATATAAAACATGCAGGTGTGATAGTCCAGCCAAGTCGTACGAAGCTCACACACCTCAAAACACTGCCTACGGCCCACGAACTACTTCTGAAAGGGGAAAATAACAACGAGTGAGATAATAATCTCAGTATTAGTCATTGCATCATATGTCCTTTAGGGAAATAAAGGCATATGCTAAGAAGAGAAGAAATGATTCACTATAAGAACGAGCATCTAACTGATTCAACTCAAAGAACATAGAATTCATGCACTTGATTTTATAATGTAAAATGTGGTTCCAACCCAATAGGTTATAACTCAAAACACACAATAGATAGCAGACTAATAATGCCTAAAAAAACCTATCGGGATGAACATAATAAATCACTCTCCGAGTAATCCCCGCTAAAGGGAAACTGGAAGCCCACTGGCAATGTTAATTTATATTTTTAAGAAAATAATATATATACACGTAATCCCTACTGCCAATGTTGTCTGAGACTAGGCAGAGAAAAACTACACGTATCATACCAGTCTCAATATTCAATACAAACCAACTTGTGAAGGACATGGCAGGCAAATGAAGACAACACCCATACAACTTCTGAATATGCAAGCAACTCTCCCCTATCACTTAGATTCCGTATACTCACCTTGCATTGGCCAAGCGAATAATTATTGAGATAGATACCATACTGAACACAAAATATTTGTTAAATATCATACTTATTCTAAACCATAGTGTAAAATAATACATTTTATAAAAGCTACAAAACATGTCATGCATCAAGACATCCTAAAGTCTCACCATCATAACTCAACTAATAGTTACATTAAGCCAATAATTATTGTTTATAAAATCTACTAATATTATTCTTTTGGGACTCAATATAAATGTAAATAATAAAAAATATAACTTTTTAAATTTATTTATTTATTTACTTTTGTCTAAGCCCAAAAACTGAATTTTTGATTTATTACACAATAATTAACCTCAAGTTATGTTTTATAGTTAACATGTTAATATATATATATTGATAAATTTTTTTATTTAGTCCAGCCTAACTACTTCAGCCCATGACTAACGAATTAAAAGCTAAGGGACAAGCAAAACATTGGCAACGACATTATTGCGCTGCACCAAAAGACTAGTTAGGCAATAAAATTAGTGTGCTTCACTACAGAGATTTTGTATATTATACTGAATTAAATTAGTGTGCTTTGCTAAAGAGAGTTCTGTATATTATGCTAGAGACCATTATTTACTCATTTTAACAAAATAAATATGTCTGGTAATTTAGCTAACATATCTAATTTGGAAGACCTCATATACCCAACTCCTAAATATCAGCTAGTAGGCATGATTTGATTTGGAAAATAAAAGAAAAGGTTACAGATGACGACCAAGAAGAAAAACTTGTGCAAAAAGGGACGAACAAAAGAAAAAGGTTGCACATCTAAGAATGGAAGGGGGTGTTACGTCGCTTAGACCGATTTCATTGTTTTCCCTAGCCTCCGAACACCTATTGTGATAGACATGTAACATAAGCAAAATGCTAAAACCAGAAACTGACGTTACCAGCTGTAGCCTTAGTCGCTTAGCACCTGTAACCGATTTCACTATTACCTGCCTGACCGCCTAGTTGTCATCAAGACAGAATGCCTCTTTGCTTTGCAGGAGTTGAAAATTACAACATTTCATTTTAATAAAGGTAGGAATAGGAATAAGTCAATAAAGGAGACGAGGAAATAGGAAAAGGAAAAAATAAAAGAAAACAAAGCATGTGGTTTCTATTTTTAAGGCAATGAGCTGGCGATAGAAGACCAAAGAAACAAGTAGATAAGGAATTAAGGATAGGATTCTTTAGAATAGGACAAATTAAAAGGAAACAAAGGGTGCAGCCGATTCTATTAAGGGAATGGTTAACAAGAAAAATTGAAGCATAGGTGCTAACGACAAAAAACCAAGGGAACAAGTAGGTGCTGCCAAAAATAAAATGTAATTACCATATTTATATTTTATCAAACCTATCAATCCCTGAAAAGAAAAGGAGAAAAACAATGCTTGGCTGCCAAAAGAAGAGCACAAAGAAACAAAATAGAGACAACAACATTATCAAGGATGGTGACATATTACGTTACAAAGGAGGGAAACAAAAACATGAGCAACAAGAATGGAAACAATTGCCGATCAAACATATGAATCATAGTCTCCTACCTCACGTGCAGAAGAACTAGTGACAATTCTTTTACTTTATCGCGTGATCCAGAACCACCTGAATCACAAGAATGGTGAACAATTAACACAGTTAAAACAATCAAAACAAATAAAATAAAAAAGGAAACATAACCCTACCGGCTCCTCATTATTATACTGATACCCACCACCCTAAATTTAAAAACACGGACAGACGAGCGCAATGGTATATTACTGGAGGAAAGAAAGAGAACAATTAGAAGAAAATAATTTGGTTGGAGCAAAATAGAAGGATTAAGATACATATACCAATTTGGAACAAAGGTCATGCGCAATTTAAAGAAAGGATAAGGCGACGACAAAATTTGGAAAAGGAATTAAGTGAATCTTGCAAGAATTGGGGAAGGATGTTTTTTGTCTAGAAAGAATCAGAAGAGAATGGTTAGTAGTATCGGGAGAGAAGAAATAACATATGAAGAAAATAAGGGTGGCTGGTGATTTTTTTGGCAACTAACACATGCTTAAATAGTCTGGGTCTCGAAACCCTACTGGCACGACTTGGAAAAACAAGTCCAGCTCGGAAAATAAAAACAATCGGGCTAGAAAAGAACGAATAACGGGACTGACCCAAAAGCCCACAAAATGACCCGAAAACACTCGGCTACTCAAAATGAGCCCTAAAACAAGTTTAGGTTTCATAGGGGCAAAACGGTAATTTTTCACTGTCTCGATTTCTGTCTCGGTCAAAATGTCAAACGTACACGTGAACCACTATTACAATGCTGATTATACCTAAACGTGTTGACTGGATATACAAGTAGGATAGGGTTTCATATTAAGATACTCAATTCAAAATTCTTGATTTAATTTCTAATACTTAAAATATTTTTTTTTAAAAAAAAAACAAAACAAAACGTGCTACGACTTACAGTCTTATATATTTATAGCACCACTCTAGTTTGAAATATGTGATAGTTGTTTTCCACAGAATCTGCATGTTAGGTCATGATTTTGTCTTATCCAACCAGTAATATGAGCTACAAACGTACTAAAATGATGGAGTGCTAGTTGGTCGATGAGCACAAATGGACCAATGGCGTAACAGAAAAGTTGGAAGGGGGAAGCAGTTGAAAGCTTTTAATGCCTGACATGGACTGGTTTGAGCTTTAACACCTTATGGGTCAAGTGTAGATGCAAAGAGTTCATCACCACGGTTAGCAATTGGACAGTTGGGAAGACCATAAAGAGTTTCCTAGGTGTAGTAAAATAGACGACGGCATTGCTCAGATACCTCCACTAATTTGGTCTGGAATTCAAGTTTCATGGATAGCCTGGGAGAAAATGTGGCTGAGCTGAGGCAAACGTTCAAGAATGGAAGAACTAGAGGTCTTGCCTGGAGACAGATCCAGCTTAGAGCCTTAATTAAGCTTATCCGAGACAATGAAGATAAACTTTTTGAAGCACTCTATCAGGATCTGGGGAAGCACCCTGTCGAAGCTTTCCGAGACGAGGTACGATGATATATGTGATCTTTTAATCTTCGCATGCAGCTTTCCCTTTAATTGTGTGTATTAACACTTCTCCTCTGGCTAGAAGTGCTACCATTTATCAGATACTGCATAGCTCACTGAAATAAATTTTTCTTTGACTCTGTTGCAGATTGGATTTGTGATAAAATCTGCCGACCATGCTTTGAGCTATATTGCCAAGTGGGTGGCTCCTAAAAAGGTGGGTGTTTTCTTCTTGGTTAGATTGAAAAAGTGCAATAAAGCCTCCTATTTTAAGTTGCATATATAAATACCAGAAAGAAGTAAGTATGATGTATCATCAGCTGCGTTTTCATTACTTTATCTTGGACTTGGGCAGGTTGGTTTACCGCTTCTTCTCTTCCCTGTTAGAGGAGAATTGGTTCCTGAACCTTTCGGTGTAGTTCTCATATTCGGATCTTGGAACTTCCCGATAAGTGAGTGCAATTTATCTTGTTATAAAACCATAGTGATGCTCTTCTGTATGGAATGGATGCTTTTTGTGAGCATATACGATTTAATGGAACGCACTGAACCCAACACTATTTTCTACTTTATGCAGCACTGCTACTGGACCCATTGATAGGAGCAATATCTGCAGGAAACGCTGCGGTTATAAAACCATCAGAATTAGCATCAGCATGTTCTTCTGTACTTGCTAACCTCATCCCCCGGTACTTGGATCCCGAAGCCGTAAAGGTCATTGAGGGCGGAAAAGATGTTTGCGATCAACTGCTACAGCAGAAATGGGACAAGATATTCTTTACTGGTATTCATTCCAACTTCTCTGTTATGGCTCTAGCTTGAACAGCTTTCAATTGCATAAGAATTCTTAACATTGTTCCTCTACTTTCTAACTGATACCATCAGGAAGCCCGAGTGTGGGACGCATAGTAATGACTGCAGCTGCGCAGCATTTAACACCTGTTACTCTTGAGCTGGGTGGAAAATGTCCTGCTATCGTGGACGCCCTCTCCGTTACCTCTGAAATGAAGGTTGCTTGATTTTTGTTGAGCACGTAGGTTATGTAATCCGAGGAATGACATCACCATCTGTTGTTGCAAATTAACCTATTTCTGTGTCTTGGATGAAGGTGACAGTGAAAAGAATTGTTGGGGGAAAGTGGGGGCCGTGCAATGGGCAAGCTTGTATTGGTATAGATTATGTGCTAGTACAAGAGAAGTTTGCTGCTTATCTGGTAATAGCAAAATGCTTGCTCTATGTTTTGTTTTTCAAACATCAATTTTCTGTCACATTCACATCCGTTTAATTTTTGACCCTTTTAGATAGATTCACTGAAGAGGATTGTCAGGCGATTTTATGGTGAAAATCCAATGAAATCGGAAAATGTTTGCAGAATCGTAAACAAGCACCACATGATGAGGCTAAAGAGGCTTCTTAAAGATCCTCATGTTGCAGAATCCATTGTTCATGGTGGTTCATTTGATGAAGAAGGACTGTCAGTACTGTCATATCTTCAGAATTCGAATTCTAACCTTGTTAAAATCATGATTGGCATCGTTAATCTGATGGCTTTTCCCGAACCTGATCATCTTTATTTCTGAAATTATATATCCTACAAATATCAGAGACAAAGCCTTTAATCTTTATTCACTATCTTGTAGGTCTTTCGAACCAACAATCCTGTTAAATCCACCTCTTGATTCTGAAGTGATGACAGAGGAAATCTTTGGTCCATTGCTTCCAATTATTACAGTGAGTGTTACGTAGTTGGTTGCTTTTTTCTTAAGCAGATTTTGTTCTTTTTTTTTTTTGCTCTGAAAGGTAGTAATTAGTACCTTTTGTGCAGGTAAATAACATTGAAGAAAGCATTGAGTTCATAAACTCTGGGCCAAAACCTCTCACCATTTATGCTTTCACCAAGAACGAATCATTCAAGAAAAAAATCGTAGCAGAAACGTCCTCCGGAAGTGTGGCTTTTAACGACACCATGCTTCACGTAAGTAATGCTTATCCAACTCTTCATCTATTTCCATAGTCACCAGAATTCAGACACTAAATTAAGTCTTTCAATTTCTTACCTGACTTGCAGTTTTTATGCGATGATCTGCCGTTTGGAGGGGTTGGTCAGAGTGGATTCGGAAGGTACCATGGGAAGTATTCTTTTGACACTTTCAGCCACGAAAAACCAATTATGAACCGAGGTTTCTTCCCGGAGTTGGAACCCAGGTACCCTCCATGGAATGATTTCAAGCTTAACTTCATCAGATTAGCCTACAGTTTCGACTATCTGGGTCTAGCACTCCTGCTTCTTGGATTTAAAAAGTAAAGTTTCTTTGTGAAGCATATAAGATCTCCAGAATGTGTCCTCAATCTATTGTCTGTGCTTTTTATATTTGTTGTGGCAAACATATTACAGGACGGTTAGCTGAATTTTTTTTTGTCTGTAATTTCTTGTGCTTCTGCCTATGGAAATAAAATGTTTATCTATACATTTTAGTGAAGTGGTTATAGTGTGAGAAAGCTTGCTTGTCTCTTTACAATATACAAACCAAAAAGAGGTAGGAGTTATGAATACATTTTTTATTTGGTACTGATAAAAAAAAATTATTTTAATAAAAATATTATCTTACCAAGCTGAGTTCTTTTCTTTTTCTTTTTTTTAAATTCTGATTCTCGTTTGGGTAAAAACAATTTAAAATCGTTTTTAAAAATTATAATTATTAAAATTCGGTAGAATATTTAAGTTTTGAGGGATAGAATTGCCCAATCAGGAACCCTCAAAATAAAAAGGCGTCTCATGACAGTTAAGGCGTAATACCAGATTCCCCACATCTTGTGAAGAGGAGCCGGAGGCGTGCCCTTCATCATCTTGTCTGAAACTCGTTTTAACACGTCTCTAGTACCCAGATCTATTACCGTTGACCCAATCCGATTTGAATTACCTTGCTTATGAGAATTCTGAATCTGAGACAGAAGCAATCCTGCGTTAGCACCCTCAGTAGCGTATACCAACGTCCACCATTTTGTGCCTTTCTCTACTATCCTGTCATGGCAACCAGAGACAATCTACCGCTTGAACCTAAGAAGGAACACATCGGGGAGAAAGAAGAGAAGGTAGAACGAGAGCAAGAGAAGAAGAAGTTGCCTCCGCCACCAGAGAAGCCGGAGCCTGGCGATTGTTGTGGGAGCGGATGCGTTAGGTGCGTATGGGATGTGTATTACGACGAGCTCGAGGCTTATAACAAGCTTTGTAAAACCGACCCCTAATCTAAGCAGTCTTGATTGCATTTCTTCGAGGGGTCTTTCATAGTTGTGTTGTGGATCTTTTCGATAGGGCTCGCGATACGGATACGGTTGGGTAGTTGCCGTTCGTGGTTATTCACATGCTTTTCCGATAAAATAAAATTTTCTTCTGATTTCTCTTTTTTTTTACTGTATCTTTCAAATCATATTGGACGGGCCTCAGTTTTACACCACAAAATAAGAGGGGACCTTGCAATTACTGGGCTATTATTTTGTATGAGGGAGTCTTATTGGACTATATAATAATTAAATAAATGAACGAGACCTTGTCTACTTGATTTGGGCTGCCCAATATAAAATGACATTTAAGTGAACTGGGCCGGAAATGAAAAAGCCATGAACTGGGCCTTTTTGCAGGCTCATTCATTATTTGATTAACAGCCGTCGGGGGGCCAAACTATAAACTACGGCCGACCGCTAATCCTTTTGCAACGGAAACGAGCACGCAGTGCAGCAAATTCAGCGGGACGGGAATATGATGCTTAATCGCTCAGCTTTTATTGCTCTGGTTCTGGTAACGGCGTTGGTAGAGGCAGTCACACAAGTGGAAGCATCGAATTCTGCTTCGGCATTTGTACAGAACGCTGTTTACTCCAACAGAATTGTCATCTTCTCCAAATCCTATTGCCCGTATGTCATCCACTTTGTTCTTCTTTATACTCCCGATTCCTAATTTGTAGTGTAGTTTATATAGGTATTCCGGTTCGTATTAGATTTGAATTGATTGAGATTTACCGGTTTAAATTTCTCTGGCTAATGTCTAGTCTAAGAAGATCGTAATTTTAAGAACTGATGAAATCTGCGTTTTCGGTTCCTTTTCTGATAGGTATTGTAAGCGTGCAAAGCGGATATTGAGTGAACTAAACGAGCAACCTTTTGTTGTGGAGCTTGATCTTCGAGGTATTACCTATCGTCTAGTGTGTTTCTCAGTGCATGAAACTTTTTTGCTATTTGTCTTTCTCTTCTTTTTTTTAAGAATTTGCCTTCATATGGATACTGTTTCTCTGATTCTGCTCAGCTGATGGGTCTAAAATCCAGTATGCTCTTCTAGAACTAGTAGGCCGTCGCACTGTCCCGCAAGTATTTGTGAATGGAAAGCACATTGGCGGTTCTGATGGTTAGCTGATCTAAGCTTCCTCTTTTCTTCATTTAAAGTTTCTTTCTTCAGTTGATGCAAGTTAATTTTCGTGTGTCTGCTGATAGTTTTATCTGCAAGAATGTCCGCAAGTTACTTTTGTGTCTACTGTATTTGCTGTTCAGATCTCCATGAGGCAGCGGTGAGTGGTCAGTTGCAGAAATTTCTGGCTACAAATTGATGGAATCGTGGAAAACTCTCTTATATTCAGCCTGTAGCAGGATCTACTATCGAGGATACAGGTGATTGATGAAGGTGAAGGCTTGGTTGACGTAAATGCTTTTTAGCTATCTAATAACAGGAACTGATGTTGATATTGAAGTTATCTCTTTGATTTCTTATAAATCTGTGACTTAAGTCAACAAAACCTTTACTCTTTTATCTCCGAGATGGTGTCCTCTCGTTATCTGCAACACAATAGCTTATGCGTCAGATTTCGTCCTCACACCGTGATGTAATAGCAGGCACAAACTCATTCTTTTGAAGACTTGAAATTATTAGAAAATGTCCCGTACGGTGTTGGATGGATTGCCATAATACTTCTGCCATGTTCAAAAGTTACTTTTGAACATGGATTAATGTTATCTAAGGTGTCTGATTCTTCTCCTGCTATTTGTGCATTTTGGAAATTGTACAAGAAGTTAAGTCTTCCAGAGTGTTTTCTAGTAACTTTTTTTTAAGAATCGTGAAGTCTGATAATTCGTCATTGGCGCTATACTAAGTTGACAATGTGTTCCTCATGAATTTAGCGGGAAGGTGCTCACTCCTTGTCATGATCTACAAAACGACTGTTAATGGGAGGAGGAACTCCTCTATTAAGGCGTATGGCGTATGGTGATAATGAAGATATACGAGATTTCCAAATTTGACTGTGCATATAATCAGTTGACGGTGCAATGGTGATCGTGACTACGGGTTATTTCTTATCCAAACTCTCCTGTCATACAAACTTTTTTCTGCAATATTGTTTTCTAACGAAGCTTTACCATTAATGGTTTTAAGCGACAATCTGTCAGTCTCAGAATTGTCGAGGAGCAAAAACATGATGAGATCTACAGGTTCATTCTAGTCGCATCCGGGGTTATGATAGAAAATGACATTCGATCGGTCTAATCTGTGGGTTACAAAATTGAATTCTGCATGACCTCAACAATGGCTCTGCTTACTTGCGTTCTGAAGAGAGCAAGGAACCATGGTGGGTAGCAGTTAACTATCAAAGGGAGGCACCATTAGATTCTAAAAGCCAGATAGAAATTCATTCTCTGCATGATCAAGAAGTTGATTCGTAGGTTATAGGTCTCCAGTTGCCTTTCTGTGCGCTGAGTAGACCTTCTTGGTCTTTGGAGAACGTGAGATGAACCTCCCATCTCAGGGACTTCAACAAGTTCTCAACTTCTCCTATTGCATTTGACTGGTCTCGTATGATTATTTTACCTCCTGGTCTCACTATTCTATCGACCTCTGCCATGACAGGAGCAAGTTTGCACCTAAATGTAAAATGGCAAATCACAAGTTGGTCACAAGGTTCTTCATCGAAGAAATCTGAATGACTTGGGGGTCAATATTACCTTTTCCTGAGCAACGAGAAGAGATGATCAGCATGGAGAAGGTCATAAGTTCGAGGGTAAGTACTAAATGATTCGCACCAATCATGATATATCCCAATGAGACCTCGCTCGTAAATTATAGGTAGCGTGTCTGGAGAGTCCACGTTCACTACATTTAGAACCCATACCTGATGGTCTCTGAGGGCCGCAGCAAACCTGGATGCACAAAATATTACCATCAGGAATACGTTAGGTACTGAAATTAAGTCACGAAACTCTTCCTAACAAGTGTTACGTAAGTACCCCCCGTAGACGGCTCTCATGTCCATGACATTTCTAACGTTGTCCCAGCTGATTCCAAATCCTTTCAAGTATGACTTGTTCACCACATTTCTCCAATGCACATAATCCTTCATAAAATCATCAGGGGCTGGTCTGCCATATATACCCATCTGGGAGTTGTTTAGCCAGTAGGGAGGTGTTTGTAATCGGCGAGGCCAATCCTCTGGCCATCCACTACCCCTCTCATTTTCATCAGTGGGCACCCGATGCATGCATGCCTGAAGAGGCACATACCTGAAAAGACCCCATTGCGTAATTAATAGTTATACAGAATTGATGTTGGTATCATTTGGCTACTATGGGGAATGTGCCTCTGCAACGAAGAAGACTGCCCGTGTGCTTATCTTACCAAGAAGCACTTGGGTCGTCATCGCTTTTGCATATTGGAGGGCTTTTTTTCTTTCTTTGATCATAGCAATCATTCGTGGTAGGTTTGCGGTAGATGGCAGCACCGACTGAATTAAGTTTGTCTTTCTTGATTGTCACAAGCTCCCAACACATGGACACCGTCAATGCGGACATGGCTGAGAAAATACTTCAATAAGTTAGCCTGATAAAGTTAAGGGGTACGGCCAAATGCTCTTCTATCCTACCTTGCCATATCTCCACATCTTCTTCAAGCTTTTGATACACAGGAGTTGCTGACCAAACAAAATAGCCTCCTGGTCGCAGAACGCGATTTAACTCCAAAAGCAGCAACCCACCTAAATATTAAGGTCAAGAGTTAATTAGTCTGGAACTAGAGATGATAGGAATGCTGCCTTTACGTGGGAATATGATTTAATGATGAATTATGATTACTTCGGTCAAATTAAATTAGCTAGCAAATCCTGTAAATTAAGATATGTTGCAGAAAAACTATAACAAGTGAAAAGAGAGCTAGCTTTGACCTTCTGCGTGCCAAGGTACTCTACAACGTGCACAGTGGATGAGATCAAAGACCCTGCTTGGAAAAGGGAGACGCTGAGATCCCATGACAGCAGATATTGCGGGTATTCCTCTTTCAAGGGCAAACTGAACTTGAGCTTCATGTTCATCCTTGGGTGCAAAGGACATTGCTAGAACATCCTTCTCGAACAGATAACCCCCGAAACTAGCAACCCCACAACCAACATCCAGAATCACTCGTGTGTGCTTCCCCCATGCAATATTAGGCACAGCCTAAACCCAACCAACGTTCAATGTATCATTATTTAAAGAGCAGATGATGATACTCGTAACACATATCATTCGGAACCAAGGATAATATATCTACCTTTTCGACGAATTCTATATAGTGCATAGCTCCGTGTATGAACTGGGTTCCACCACCAGGGAAGGTTAGGAATTCACCCGACACCTTGAGCCAGTTCTGATGTCCCTTCACCTCTGCCAATGATGTGTGAGGTACATTGTGATACCATATCTGCAAGACCACAAATTTGAAAGAGGAAACAAAAATTTGTTACGATCTTGCTTATGCGCACAAATCAAACTATCAAACAGCTGACTGTCGGTCGATCTCAACCTTGTCCCTGCTCTGGGGCCATGGTACATGAGTTTTGTAACCCTCAGGAAGTGGGACCAAACAAGTTGGACCCACCTCCGGGCAATGTCTCTCGCGATGCTCGAAGTGCCTTGTAGTGCGCAGTTTCTTCACAGCCTTCTCGTTATCTAAACAAGGTATATAGTCTGGACCCGCGGTGTGGTTGCAGAGATCCCACGTATATCCAAAAATGCCATCTTCGCCTTGTGATACCTCCTTTCGCCTTTCTTTCTGGTTTTCTGAGTCGGATGCCTGAGTTGACCATGTCTTCTTCGACTCCCTAGACTCTTTCGGTATTCCTGGGTTCCCGCCTTCTGGGAATGAGTTGCTCGATTTCGGGTCTTTGCCCTTCTCTTCTATTGTTGTATCCTGGCTTGCGTTGCCCTCACCACCCTGAGATTTTTCATTATCCTCATTTGTTTTCACATCTACCGTTGTCCCTTCCAATGCTTGGCTATTTTGATTATCACTGCTCACAGAGCTCTCTTTCATTTCTTTGTCTTGCTGTTGTTGCTGCTGTTGTTGTTGTTTCAACCTTTGCTGTTGATCTTCCTCAGATATCTCATTCTGAGTTTCTTGTGAAGTGCTCTGCGCTCCAGCATCTTCTTTTCGTTGTTGCTCTTGCTGCTTTTCGTACGCTTCCAAGTTTTGAGCGTCTTGATTGTTCTTACTGCTCTCGTCCTTTTCTTGCAGGGTTTCTTCTTGTTTATATTCATTGGCGATTTGATTCTGAGAAACTTGAGAATTTTTACTGCTTTCAACATCTTCTATTATTTGCTGCTGCTGTTCCTCGTTTTGGCTTTGATCCATTCCCAATCGGTTAGTCTCAGGCTCTTGCAAATTTTCACTAGTTTGAGATGTCGTGCCTTGTTCTTCGTTGGTACGAGTCTCCTCATTGCTTGTTTGGCTTCCTTCCGATTCGGACACTTGTTGTCTGATACTTTCAGCTTGTTGGTTTTGGGTCACTATGCTTTCTTCACTTATCTGAGTCTGGTCTCCTCCCTGCTTCCCTTCCTCAGCGGATTCCCGTGATTTCTCTCCAGCCAGTGAAACCTTCTCTTCAACAGCACTACTGTGGCCTTCTGGCTCCCTTTTCTCCTTGTTACTTACTTCCACATCAGCCTCGCCGTTGCTCTTAGGCTCATCAGATTTGATGGCATCGTCGGGGAGGTCCCCGGGAGTGTCTTCATAAATGTGTTGATCCTTTTTGGTGACAGATTCAGTATTCTGTGCCTGATTCAAGGAGGAGGCGTCAGTGTCATCGGTTGCTGCAGTCTCGCTGGTGCGCGTGGTGGTCTTGGGAGGTGCCAAAGAGTTGGAGGTCAGCATCCACACACCCAACATGCACAACGTTATGAAGGCTATCACAGTAATTGTTGATGTATAGGAGGAGGTGTTGCGCCTACCGCCACGCGACCTGCCTGGTGCCATTGCTGTTTTTTGGTTCAAGGACTGTGTTCCCTTTGAGGAATGAGTTATAAGCTAAAGAGATTGCTTAGAAAGGGAGAAAAAGCGAGAGGTTTCAGCTGTGCTTGTGGACGAAGATGCAAGCACGACATCTTAACACAGAAAGAAACATTCCAAAAGGTGGAATTTCTCAAAGATCCTAAGTCGACGGGGAAGGGAATTGCTGCACTAAACTCGCTTTTGTTTTGTCCTGACAAACTGAGAAACTAACAGATACCCTCCGGTTCAGTTGCATTATTTATAGTTAGTTAGACATCCTTTGGCATATTATTATGTGGAATTGTACTTAAATATGAATTTTATGCAATAAACTATATAATAATAGTAATATAATTTACGAAGTTAACCTTATAATAGTACGCTTGATCAATAATCAATTTCTTGTATGCATAATCTACACGAACTTTAGGGATGATTGTTTTGTGGGGAGTTGTGGATAGAATTCTGTTTTTGGCCTTTATTTCTATTTCTATAATTTGTTATATGCGTTATATTTTTTAAATTATCTTTTTATGTATTGACTTATTTGCCTTTAATATTTTTAATTGTAGGTACACCTTATTGTCCTGTCAATTGAAATCGCAATTAGGTTTTCTTGCCGACCTGCCAACGGTGTAAAGTAAGATACACTTGCAGCGTAGGCGCATTGTGCCGGATAAAGTGAGAAATCATCAATGAGTAAGCTCAATGCTAAGAGCACAATCGCAATCATTTCATTTCTCTGATTCCCAATATTGCTATATTTTTCAGTTAATAATGGATTTATGTTAACTAACATACTTTTTCCTTCGCCGGTTACAGTAATGATTATAATACACTGTGTAGTTGAATATACAGCAACAGCAAAAGGTAATTATACCTTATGGTTATGGGATGCTAGTATGATCCATCCAAGCATTCATCTCCCATGCCTTCCGCCCTTACCACTCAATGTTGGGAGAGACGACATTGCTACAATGAAAGGTTTCCACTTTGCGATAAGAAAATAGACACAGCAAAAGAGATTAATGCTGTAAAGATAGATTGAAGTTTTGACGATAATGACGACCAAAAACATGGGACCTGGTCGAGTGACAATTTTTAGAGAGCTTGTGTTGTTGTTGTGTTGGCAACAAAGTAGACTAGTGTAAAATATAAAATAAGAGAGAACAAAAACAAATTAATTAAACTCTTGCAATGACACACGATGAAATCATAATCTCAATCCATGTGATAGGACATGCGGTAAAATCGCGTTCAAGGGCGGGAAACTAAATATGAGACTCTGATCCTCCGTAGGGTAGATATCCTAAAAGTTCGTGAGTCAGAAATGATATTTAGGGACCGGTACAACAGAAATGACTATTTTGTTCTTGAAGAAATAGATATGTGATGGCCTTGAATGTTTGTGTCGAATTTTTTCTATTTTAAATCTAGTACTTTTATTTGATTGTTTCCTAATTAGTTCTTTCCTAAATAGTGAATTATCTTCTAGAAGAAACCTTATCCTAGAAATACCTTCTAAAAGGCTTATCTCATAAACCTTATCTCTTATTATCTAAAGTATTAGATAATTCTTACTTTTAAATAGAATTACCCTTCTAAATAGAATTACTCTTTTAATAGAATTATCCTTTTATTAGAATTATCTTTTTAATAAAATTATCTTTTAGTGAAATCTTCTAGAAAGTTTATCCTCTAATCTTATCTTATCCTTCTAAACTTAAAAATAGGAAATTATTTCTTAATTAAACCTCCTTAGGCACCTGTAAATACTTATGGCTTGCCATCCCTTGTATATCACACCTATTCTCTCTTTTATTTCAAAAAAACACAAGTTCTTCTCTCCCTCTTCTCCCCTTTGTGGCTGAAATTTACCCTATTTTCCCTAGCGCTGAAAATTGGCATCATTCATCATATTCTTGCATGTGATAGCTTGTTGGATTCCTCTTTTCGTGCTACATCTTCTTAGCTTGAATTCACATTCAAAAGGTTAGTTCTTCCTTTTTGTTTTTGCTGCCCTCCCTACCTAGGTATATGTGCCGAAATTCCTCCATCTCTTTCTAATGCTTCTGAATTTTGTTCCTCTTATTCATATGTATATCTGGCACCTATTCCTCTTTTAATATTACAAAATTGCAACCTATTTCCCTTTTAATTGTGAAATTGCAACTTGTCTTAAGAACCCTAAGTTGATTGCTGAAATATGTAACTTAAAGAGATTGTATAATCAGGTTAATATTTGTTGTGTGCTTGGCCATCACATCACGTATTCAGGAGGAAGATATTGCTGCATCCGAACTATTGGTTCTTGGTAGGTTTTGGTGTTTCTGATTCTTGTGATAAAGGAAAAGGGATAGCATCTTGTTCAGACGCGTGAAAGGTAGGATCTATAACTCATCGATTTCTCCAAAAATCACCTTGCTTGTTTCTTTGATTTCGGTTTGTTTAATAATGTATGCATGCTTATGGATTATGGTAATTGTTCTTTAGTAATTTTGGATGATATAGGATCTATACCTCATCAGTTTCTCCGGATATCCCTTGTTTGATTTGTTGATTTAGGTATTGTTTAATTATAATTGGATTGCTTAGGGATGGTATGCATTACCTATAAGGGAATAGAATTTCCCTCTTTTAGATTGATTGTGTAGTATTGAATTGAGCTTTGTGTTGTGACTTGATTGAGGATGCGTTGTTGTGATTTTATGTGCTTATGATTGCTTGTACTTGTATTGTGCTTGTGTTAGGATCCTCTTTATTACTGACCATGCGAGGTAAGTGTTGATGCTCCTAAGAGAGGAGAGGTGCTTACCGAACCGAGAGTTGTATGGTGTTTGTTCCCAACACATGCTCGCTGGATGCCCCTTATCTAATGTTGGCGGGATGCCATATATCTAGTGTTGGCTTGATGCCCTGTATCTAGTATTGGCAGGATACCCTATATTTAGTGTTAGTGGGATGGAAAAAGGCATGTTGTAAGCTTGTTTGCTAACCGTTTTCCTTTTTGCAGCACATCCTTGGACAACATAGGCAGAAGGGGATAAACCATGTGGTTTTGCAAATTGTATAAATAAATTGAGTTGTCTATGTGCTTTTAGTTTCAGTCTTGTGATGGCTGACTATGAAGTGTTTTGAGTCCACCCCATTATTTGATAAATTCGGCTTTATCCTTTATGTGATGGCTTGCTGATTTGTTTTGGGCCTATTATACTAGTATATGCGATTTATGTATGGTTTAGGAGATGATTATTTTGGTTTTCATAGATCTTATGATGTGCAACCCTACTGAGATTCCTGTAATTGCATGCCATTGTTTTCCTCTTTTTTCAGGCATAGGTTCATGTTTTGTTGGCGGTACCAAAGTGTGAGATCAAGGCTGCACGTCGGGATGATTGCATATCACATTTCAATTTTGTTTCTGCCTTTCCGATTTCTGTTCTTATTTCCGCATATTGACATGAACAGATGTTTTGCTGATTGAGATTCCCTTGGGACTTGTGTGTTATGTTTCCACTGGTTTTGCATTTATGAAAGTCTTCCGTTGTTGTTTCCTTTAACTCTATTTTATGCCAAAATTGAAACTGCATGCTCCAACATTAAGAGCAGTTTAATTAACTAATGCATTTAATATCTAGTCAATTTGAGCCTGGTGTGATTTGAATAGGATATTTCAAGGGCTTACTCGGATTTCACGACAGTAAGGATCCTTATAGGTTGAGTTTGGATCCTTACACTAAATTTCAACTAAAAAACATCTCATCAACTATCACAAACAATGCAAAACAATAAACATGCTATTATAAACTTCATTTTTATTGTAAAAATGAAAACAAACAAGGGAAAGTAAACAACAATTCCAGAACTATTTCCTTTTTTGTTTCTATCTGTAACTCTCGATAAAACAATCACGTCCTTTGTGATTGAGATTTTGGCTGATTAGTTTTTTTCATATTAAGGATAAAATCATGCAATTATATATAATTTAATGAAATTGTGCAAATATGTGATTGAACCATGATTCAAGTAATTTAATCATAAATACGGTTGATGAAAATTAATTTATAATTTAATCAAAGCTATTGACGAGGAGGAGGAAGAGCAAAAAAGCCTTGGGAAGCTTTACCATGTCATTGATGGAAGTTGTAAAATGAGACAGGCATATCGAGACGAAAAATAGGGAAATACAAAATATTAACATGACCTTTGGTATCATGCTTTAGTTGGTTTTATTAATAATGATGTTGACTAGAATCTGGATATTTGGAAACAAAACTTTTATATATGGGAAGATAATGTAAGTGAATCATCATCGATCTATATAACTGGTGAGACATCGTATCAATTCATTATCAAGTGAATCAAACGCGTATTGTACTCCTTGTTTGTTCTCTTCCCCAAAATGGTAGTGGAGCAGAGTTGAAGAACTTGCTCTTAACTAGCATTATCACGCAAGCCACACAACAAGAAGCCAGTGGTTCTACAATGACTGTCATATCTCCCATTAGTAATCCAACCTCACCATACTATATAGCCAATTCTGATACCCCTAGTATTTCAATATGTTCAACAATATTGACAGGAGACAATTTTATAGGATGGGTTGCTCTTCTACATAATAACCTACGTGCCAAGATGAAAATGAGTTTCATAGATGGCACACTCACAAAACCTATCGAAAATATTATTAAGATTGAAGCCTGGGATCAATGCAATTCCCTTGTAAAGGGATGGTTAATAGCATCAGTGGATCCGAAGATTGGCTCCTCCATCACTTATGCACCTACAACAAGAGAAGCATATCTCATGTTGCAAATGAGGTATGCACAAACAAATGCCCCATGCATCAATCAGTTGCATAGAGAGATCTAGTTATTGCAACAAGGTTCTTTACCAGTAGTCGAATATTATAATCGGCTACATGTCCTATGAGAAGAATTAGATCAATTGAATACAATCCCTCGATGCTCATGTTGATATTGTTCCTATGAAGCTATGAAGAAAATTTTACAACATAATGAATTAGATAGAACTCATCAATTTCTCCTTGGCCTTAATAATTCTCGATTTGGAATAATGAGAACACGATTGCTAGGGACTGATCGTCTACCAAGTTTAGATAAAGTTTTTGCTGCTGCCATGACAAAAGAGCAGCACCATCAAGTTTCAGCTGAACAAGAGGTACAAGTTGATGTTACTGCACTAACAGTGCCATCAGTCATGCCAAAATACAATTATTGTGGCAAAGATCATGAGAGATCTGACTGTTGATGGTTGAAGACAAAGCAAGCGATAAAGGAAGGACCTGGTAGATCAAGAAGACACAATGAACAACGATTCTATGGCCATGGCAATGGCAGTGCAAACCATGCCCATCATAATGCAAGGCATAGAGGTTATGTGCTATCCTCAAGTACTGAAGAGCACAAGGAGTATTCTATAAAAGAAATGGTGGCACAATAATTGAACTCTTAAAGGAAGGTACTGGTAATACCCCTGAACTTATATCTGGTAAGGTTTTTATTCATCAGCAATCCGATGAGTTACTAATAGTGGTGCAAGCCACCATATGATATATGAAAATTTTATCATTAAGAATCTTCATACATTGGAGAATCCAATACATATTTGTTTTCCAGATGACAAAACAGTCACTACTACAAAAGGAGGTGAAGTATTCCTCAGTCTTTATTTGCAGCTAAAGAATGTATTTTACATTCCTGAGTTTGCATGCAATTTAATCTCAGTACAAAAACTCACAAATAATAATGGTTTCACAGTATCTTATGACTCTCTTTTCTGTCAGATATAGGATCTTGTGAAGAAGAGATTAATTGGAATAGATAGATTTCGTGAGGGGATCTACTATATTAATGAAGTGACAAATGATCAAGAAATAAGAACTAGAAGTCATGCCCTTTCTTCCAAAGGCTCAGCTGTTGAGGATATTTTAAGCGGCATAGGCGACTTGGTCATCCATCTCTAAATAGCATTAATGAAGTATCTCTATCAAATAAGATTCAAGCAAATAAAGATCATATCAACTTTTGTGACATTTTTCATCGAACTAAACAACCTCGTCTTCCTTTTCATACTAGTACGAGTCGTGCTAAAAGCCCATTTGATTTAATTCATTGTGATGTGTGGGGATGATATAAAACAACTTCTATTTCAAGTGCTCACTACTTCTTGTGTATAGTGGATGATTTCTCATTAGCAATATGGATCTTTTGAATGCAAGAAAAAAGTGAGGTAGCTATCATCATGAAGCAATTCATTAATATGGTGAAAATGCAATTTAATACCAGAATTAAACGGGTTCAAAGCGACAATGGATCTGAATTCATTTGCTTGAGATCTTACTTTGCTAATAAAAGGATAGTCCATGAATGTTTCATTCCTTACACACTACAGCAAAATGAATGTGTAGAAAGGAAAAATATGCATATTATGGATGTGGTTAGAGCTCTTCGTATAGAAGCAAGATTGCCAATTAGATTTAGGGGAGAATGTGTCTTGCTTGCAGGATATCTTATTTACAGAACCCCTAGTATCGTGGCCAACAATAAGACACCTTATGAGGGCTTATTCGACAAGGCTCCAAAGTATGAGCATCTCAAAGTATTAGAATGTCTTTGCTATGCTCACAATCATCATAAAATCACAAATAAATTTGATGATAGAGCATCTCAGTGTATATTTTTGAGATATCCCAAGGACTGGCTCGTTTATTACTTAGCTACAAAAAGGATACATATTTCTCACAATGTGATTTTCTATAAGAATATTTTTCCTTTCTTGTAAGAAAGTCACAATAGCACTACTAGCATTAAAGGTCCAAATCACGTTTTATCTTTCTTTCAAGAAAATAAAGATTATGAGCAATGACATAATCTTCAAGATCTTGGTCAAATCCTTCCATTAAAATATGTAGATTATGAAGATAGAGACAATATTCAAATACTCTCTCACATTACAAATAACCCTGCAAATCTTGGTGTGAGATCCAGGAGTAGGTGGTCTATGTTACCCAATCCCACATTGGAAAGGAGTGGGGGAGGTCTTGGGCTTATATATGTTGTGCGAATGGATCATTTGTAACAAGTTGTATCTTTTGGGTCATATGATTAGAAGCCCAACTCAGCGTTACAGTTGTGATTCATCATGTACACATACACATCCGAGCCCGCTGAGTTAAGTGTCCGGGGATAGGGTCGTGACAAATGGTAGCAGAGTCGATCTCGTTCCCTCTTCCCTATGAGCTTGGGCCATGTTATATTTTCAATTTATATTTGGGCCCAAGTCAATTATGTTTGGGCTCCCCTCGTAACGACACAAGGTCTATAAGGAGGGGAGATTGTGAGACCCAGCCTGTAGGGGAGTCTGTGTTACCCAATCTCATATCGGAAAGGAGTGGGGAGGGGAGATTGTGAGGCCCAGCTTGTAGGGGAGTCTGTGTTACCGAATCCCACATCGAAAAGGAGTGGGGGAGGTCTTGGGCTTATATATGTTATGTGAATGGATCATTTGTAACAAGTTATATCTTTTGGGCCATATGGTTAGAAGCCCAACTCATCATTACAGTTGTGATCCATCACGCGCACATACACGTCCGAGTCCGCTGAGCCGAGGGTCTGGGGGGCCAGGTCGTGACACTTGGTCATAGATTTTTTGGTCAAATATTTTATCTTGTAGATGAAGAAAATCAGTCAAATATAAAAAATCCTTTAGTAACCCGAGATCTACATCCAAGATTTCAAGCCCTCCCAGATAATTATGATAATAATGAGTTGCATATCCAAGAAAATCAAGTAAGCACGCATGATCTTACAACATGCTACAATTACGCTCAAGATATGCTTGCAGCATCTAATTTTATTTCGGATAATTACTCTGGTAGTAGTAACAATATCAATGTTTAGGCATCAAATAATCCTGCATCTGATTAAATAGTCAACTCGGATCAAAATACTCGACCTCATCGAGAAAGGAAGCCTCCTACTACTCACTTTAAAGACTATATTTGTTAAGCTCGTGCTCTCCCCTCACGTCACTCTACCCCTTCAAGCTCAACCAAGCATTCTCTTACTAAGGTATACTCCTATGAAAATTTTTCTAATGCTTATAAAGCTTTCTTGGCAGCTCTCTCTACCAACGAAGAACCTTCCACATACACTCAAGCGGTAGAAGTCATTGGTGAGATGTAATGAAATCAGAGATTTCTGCCCTTCAACAAAACAAGATGTCCTATGCAACTCTACCACCTGGCAAGAAACCCGTGAAGTGAAAATGAGTCTAAAAGACCAAATATAAAGCTGATGGCACCATAGAGAGATTCAAAGCTTGCCTTGTTGCCAAAAGGATGCACACAAGTTGAGGGGAGGACTACGTTGAGACTTTCGCACCTGTGGCACATATGACCACTATCCATTGTGTTCTAGCTATTGTTGTCGTAAGAGAACGACCTCTATATCAATTGGATATCAATAATGCATTCTTACATGGAGACCTTGACGAAGAAATATACATGGAGCCACCTCTCCATGTACAACACATCTCAAGATAAGAACAACCAGTGGACATAATCACTAAGGCCCTGGGAAATCGGCAATTCAATTATCTTAAAGGCGAGTTGGAAATAAAGGATATATACTCTCCAAATTGAGGGGTAGTGTCGATGATGGTGTTTGACAAAAATCTAAATATTTAAAAATACATCTTTTATATATGGGAAGATATTATCTTATAAAAGAAAATCATTATTGCATTAATGTTATAATATTCACCCTCAGTTCATTATGAAGTGATTCAAACACACATTGCACTCCTTGTTTGTTCTCTTGCCCCAACAGGATTTTGACATTTTATTGTTATGTTATATTTGGTTTTGTGGGTTTCCAAATTTTAGAGGTTTAAGTTTTACAAATGACTGACACAAGGAATTACAAAATTAATCGTTTATTTTTTTAAATAACAGGACTGTGTAATTTTTTGTTATGGTCGTGTTATATTTGGCTTAGAACACAATGGTGTATATTATTTTTTGTAGTCTATATATGAAAAAACGCGGTTGTATAATATTTTTAATAGGACATGTTCTTTTCTGGTTGCACATAATATGGTGATTATACAAGCATTAAATCTTTTGATTTTATAAAGAATAAAATAATTATTTAAGAAAATTATCAAAATAAATCAAGTTTATTCCAGTTATATTCCCGGTTTTACAATACTAAAATTATTTTACATCAATTCCCCAAATTATTGATCTTAAAACACCAAAAACAGAAATTTCTTTATACCAACCGTAAAACAGTGACCCTTCCACTGCTTTTGTCATCATGAACTTATAGGGTCATCCGGAAAATTTGTCAATACCTCTTTGCCTTTCTCAGAAGATACCACCCTTCTCTTCTTAGTTGTAGAACCTTTCCCCTACCGCACTTGCAACGTTTCATTCAACCCGAGGCATGAAGTAATGGTTGTACTAGAGAGAAATCGTCTGAACATTCTCTATCATTTGCAGCTGCAGGGGCTATCTTCTTGCTTTCTTCTCTTTTCCCCCAAACAACCAGGTAGAGTCCAGCTATAATCAGCAGTGCTCCAATGATGCTGCAGATCAGAGCGCAGTACTATGAGATTAACCAATCCGTATCAGACCAGATTCTCATAAAGAACGTATAAGTGTCCGTTTAACTAAAATGGTAAGACAATTACCCTCCCAGGTAGAATTCTTCGCCTAAAGCAACTGAGGCCATTGCAGCTACTAGCATCGTCTGCACTGGCAAATAGCTTGAAACAAACACTGGTCCACCCTTCTGGATGACCCATATTTGTATCCCGAATCCTATCCCCGAAACAACCAGCCCCTGCGCCCACACCAATGTGTTCTTATCAGCTTCGTAGAAAAGAATATATTCTTTGAAACGTCAGATGGATAAAAGCCAATGGAATGAAGAGATCATGCTTTTGGTTTCGTCACAAACCGCATATAAAAGACTTAAGAGTTCACCAAGAGAGTGAACTTGCCAGCTCTGAGAATCTCTCTCAATGTAGCCTGCTAGTGCTGAAAATTGTAGTATACCAAAGAAGCAAGTGAATGAATAGACGGAAAACCGAGCAGGGTATTTGTTTAAGACAAATGCTTGCAACACAATCCAGCCGGACCAACAGAGACAGTGACCAAAGCAGCCGATGCAACCCAAGGTCCAGTTCTTGGCATCTCCTAATGAGGATGACGAAAGGGACTGGTTTGAAGGAGGATTTGGGCTGTAAATGGTAGGCCCTCTGTACATAGTTATGACTGAAGCTCCAACAAAGGAAGTAATAGTGCCAAACACCTTAGCTACACCATCTTTCTGGTTCAGATTAACTTGCTCTAAACTGCAAGAAGAAAGAACACGAAGACTAGCTTTTCACCATGATTAACTGATTTAAACTGGATTATTGCAGGATTTAGATTAATGATGACTGAGAGGGGCGACAGAATTAGTAGTGT
Organism: Passiflora organensis; assembly: GCA_019739055.1. Lineage (NCBI taxonomy): Eukaryota > Viridiplantae > Streptophyta > Magnoliopsida > Malpighiales > Passifloraceae > Passiflora > Passiflora organensis. The sequence continues at coordinate 2,651,687 of JAEPBF010000029.1, forward strand.
TGACCTGCCTGAGTAAAGCAGCCAAGACAAAGGTCACAGCGGGTACAGCATTTTCAGTTGCAGAAGCAAATGTGGGAGAGGTGTTGTCCAAACCCAACAGGTAAAGTCCTTGATTTAGCGCTATTCTGCCATAACAACAGTTTGTTTCAAAACAGAAGAAAACTGTAAATTTCGTTCAAAGTAACAACAAAACTATACCCAACAGATCCAAGGAGGAAAAACTGGATCAGCAAAGACATGGATAGTTTTGGCCTCTCCTTCCTGCATAAACAAGAAGCGGCGTGAGAGTTGCAGTCCTTGAAGATCTGAAACTTGCTCAACTAAAAGATAAACTTAAGAACTCGGTATAGATTGTAGAGTTTAATCACTCACTTCTCTGCAAAATAGGCGAAGGGAGCCATCAGGAGCAGTGCAATTATATTCCTATAAACAGGGAACACAAGCTTGCTTACACCCATGTTAAGTGCAGATCTTACAATCACATGGTTCCCAGCATAGCAAAACTCGAAGATTGTCATGGCTATATGCAGCTTGGTGCTTTCAGACATCGAAGCCATCCTCTGAAGTTACTCTCCAACCAGCTTTCTACATCTGAAGCAGAAGTCAACCCGGGAGTTTTACAAAGAAATTAAGGGCAGGAATTAAAATATTTTAACTGGAACTGTCCCTTGAGAGATACAGAAAGGCACACGTTTTACACTGTCCCTCAAGAAATTCTTTATCCAAGAAAACATTGAAAGGCTATTGAGAAAATAGTATGTAGTATATAGTACATGCCATGGCATTTTATTTTAAGAATTAAAAAATATATTAAAAAAAGATAAACATTATATTTATAAGATCAAAGCAAATTTTAGTATATAAATTATCAAAGTGGCGCGGGTTGTCAATCGGGTGGCTTGAACCGTTTCAGTTATTATTAATTTATTATTCCTTCGTCCCGCCCCAAAAACAGCAAACAACCAAACAAGCATATTCTAGTCATTCATTCACCACTAATCGACCTATTGAAAAAAGCCCTCGAAACCCTAACTGAACTTATAAGACCGGGCACTGGATTGACTCCCAATGCTGCCTGGATCAGATAAGCCAGCCGTTGAGGTGGTCCAAATAGACAGCAGCGACGAAGAAGATGGTGTTGTCGTAGTTACCGCAACAAATAGCAAATCATCGACGACGCAGCGGACTAGCAGCGGGTTCCGACCTCCGCTACAGAAGCTTCCAGAAAAGAGCGATCTAGCAACTGCAGTTCGGCCGGTGGTTGGGGATAGTCATTCTCTCGAGTGCCGGAGTTTCTGGAAGGCTGGAGTCTACGATGTGAACATCGTTTCTAGCAAAGCTCCGCCGCAAGGTCGTTTGTGAATTCAAAAGCAATGCTCGAATTTAGCCGATTCTTTACTAACAGGCTACTATCGTTGGGGAAATGATGTGTGTACAGGCAAATTGGAGCACGCTCGAGTCCATCCCAAATTTCTACATTCCAATGCAACTTCTCACAAATGGGCTTTTGGAGGTGATCTCGTTTTTCTCTTTTTTTTTTCTTGATTATTGTTAACGAAAAAAAAAATGTTGAACTTCGTTGTTTCTGTCACTGCATTTTTTTTATTATGTACTTTTAGTATTCATTCTTAGATTATTGACTATTTTGTTTAATTTTTTTGTCGGCAGCAATTGCTGAGCTTTTGGATAATGCCGTGGATGAGGTATTTCTTACCATATAAATTGATATCAGAGGGTTGTTAAGGAAAAAACTGAAAGTTTAATATGGTTGTATTTGAAGAAATTTGTAGAAAAGTTTTATGCCATTTTCCTTGCAAACTTGTTGCAATTGGTTGTTCTTTTGTTGAAACCTTCAGATTACATCTAATTTGTTAGTAATTCAATATGATGAGGAGGCTACACAGAAATTTGAAATAGGGTTTGAATCCTTGCTTGAAGAGCTCCCGTCTGTTGATGAAAGATTTTTTTTTCCTTGATTTAGTTGTGCTGCTTCACTGAAAAAATGGACAGATCATCCTTTAGTTTTCAAATTATCTCAGTGGATGGGCTGTGTTTATTAACTTGATTATCATTTATCAGAACAGTTTCCTTGCTTATTTGTTCAAGCATGGCCAGTGTCTCCATTCATTACTTTTTTTATGTGTTTATGAGGTTTGCATGCTTAAATCCTTGTCAATTGGTCTTCGAACTCAACTCATTATGATGGAAATGTTGGCGCAAATATCTGGATTCACAAAGATGAAACTTTTGTTCAAGGAAGAGCAAAAAGAACATTTACTGAGTTTGCAAACAAAGGAGCGATAAAATTATGCCTCCTTCAGATTTGTAAAACTGTCCAGTTGCCTTTGGCTTTGGTGGATTTTGTATTTTTTTCTTTTTGTTTCTTCAGTTAAGTTTACTTCAAATTTAATGAATTTTGCTTACATGGGCCGTGATTTCAATTTTAAATATACATTTGTGCATCTACCTATTTTTTTCAGATCCATAATGGTGCAACCTTTGTAAAAGTTGATAAAATTGATGTCATGAAGGACAACTCTCCTGCTTTAATTTTCCAAGGTTGTACTCTTTTGCATTGCCTTTACTCATTTAATGAGGCATGTAATGTTTACCCATATCTTTTCCTGTTACATAAGATGTTGCAATTCTTTGTTATTTCCTATGCAGATGATGGCAGTGGAATGAACCCTGAATCTATCAGGAAATGCATGAGCTTGGGTTATTCTTCTAAGAAGTCAAACACAACAATTGGACAATGTAATTGTTATAATCTTCCTATTCAATTAGTTGACTGAAGTGAGCAGCTATTGCAATATACAAGTTATGTTTAACTTGTGTTGCTTCTTTTTTTATTATTCGCTAGTTGCTTCTTATGTTTTCAAAATCAGCTCTTCCCCAGTGTACACGTAGGGCTACTTGCTTATCTGAATTTTTTTGTTATATTATGCCTCACTTTTCTGGCCAAAAATAGATTTCCCGAGCAGTTTCAGATATATGATTTGAACTGGATAAATCTGTGATTATTAGTGTGGTTAATGGTTTGAATGCATGGAAATTGAAATCTGATATACATGGTGTGTTTTTATGTGTTGGAGTTGGTCTGGGATTGTATTTCATCCTATCATAATGATATTTTTGTTTTGACTGAGTTGATTCTTTGGCAAAATTTCAGCTGTAAACAACCTTTTGTTTCTCTCCATTATAACTGAAATCCACAAGTCATTTGTTGTCTAAATGTAGGTGAATGTCATAAGTTTTCTTTCTGATTTCACAAGGCATGACAGGGACCTGTGGATGCAAGTATATTATGTGATAGTGGATAAGGACCTATATAACATGCAGAAGACTCATGTAGCATAATGATGTAATTGGACTGATGTTGTGAGTTTAATTTTTTCTTTCATCTCATGGCCTTGTGCTGAAATTGTATAATGTCTATGGTAATGACTTATTTTTGATATGTACGTTGTATCAAGTCTAGACCCATGGATTTATTCTTAAGATGACCATAACTTCTGGAAAAGATTCTATTGAGAGAATGCTGTGATGCATTCCTTTCCCATTGATGATTTGAAACTCTGTCTTAATCATCAGTCAGTGAGTATATGTAGTCTCTTCAATTGGTTTTGAAAACTGGTAGTGCATAGAAGGTTGCCTTATTACAGATAACTTATTATTTTCCAGATGGAAATGGCTTCAAGACAAGTACTATGCGTCTAGGTGCTGATGTTATTGTTTTTAGCCGTGCAACTCGTGCTGGGTATTCTTTCTTATCTTATTGCTATCCTTATTAATTAATTTTTTGTCTGTTTGATTCAATTTATGGCTGTTTGGAAAGTTCCAGAGGAGGTTCTTTGCTCTTCAATCTCACTCACAAATTTTCTTATGTGTACTATAAAATGTTTATCTTTGACTACAAAGGATGTCTTGAGAAGGTCATTATTTTCAATTTCAAGTTAAGATAATAATAAAATGAGGGTTAATCTAGTGTTTCTGTTGAAAACTGATTTTGAGAAATAATTATCGTATTGTTTTCTAAACAATTTGAATCAACTTTGGCACTGGAAAAGGAATTATTAATGATCATCAGAATATTTTTCTTAACACTTTGAGAGCATCTGTTTATTGATCAAACATGTTGTGAATACTTTTTGCACTTCTTTTGCTTCTCTTTTGATGGTTCACAGTAATTGTTGCACCAGAGGTACGTTGCGCTATGGTTTCTTCGATATTAAAACAATATATTTTTCTGGAAGAGATGAATTTAGAATATGTCAACCTGGAAATAAAGGTTATCCTGATAGCAAAAGTTAAAGCTCAGTAACACAGTTACGCCGACTGTGATAGCAATTGAGGTTATAGCAAATCTAGCTAGTGAATTAACCAAACTAATTAAACTTGTAGGCAACCGAATATTCCATTTGCTGTGCATGATTTTATCCTTCTGATTTAGCCTCCTAGAGTTAATGAACAGGCAGCCAAACTTCATCCTAATATCAGTAACACTGGCAGTATATATTAAGCTGAAGGAGAGAGGAAATCTTGTGAAAAAGTCCTCTGTTTGTCTCCTGCTGTACATAATAGATTAGTGCGTTTCAGAAGACTCAAAAGTGCATTTCATAAGACTAAAAATTGCAGAGGTAAGACTGTGATTCTTTAAATTCTTAACAGTCTAATCAAATTCAGAACCACAAATTCTGGAAAAACCAGATAAATAAAGGATATTGCTCCAGTTAGTATAAGAAAAGGAGCATGTTTAGAAGTTATGCTCTCTATCATCTAGCAAGGACAATATTGCATGAGAAATCCACCACAACATTCCAATTCTTCATTGTCATGGTACTAAATCTGTTAGTAACAAGCAGCCAAGATGTGTTGGCAATATTTATGAATTGAAGGGAAGTTTCAAATCTGCAACCATGGAACTTTGATTCTTTATTTTGATTTCATAACATTAACTATCAACAAGTAAAGAGCCAGAAGAATGTAAGGACCATAATGTGCTGAATTAACTCTGGGGAAAATAGGGCCTTGTACAGAAGGCTTAATGTCATCCAGAACAGGAGATCTAGATGAAGCGACTTCCAGTTATCCTCTCAATTATTGAGCTAACTTTTGCAATCATAGGGATGCTATTTCCTTTAATCTTCTGATCATTAACCTAACGAATAATCATGTAGTGGGTACCACCCATCCCTCCAAAACTGAATAAGTTCTCATTGCAAGGAATGCATGAGATATTATTCCAATCTAATGATCTATTAATAAAAACTTTATGCATAGACCATGTTATATTTGCTGTTTAGATAGCATCACTTTTGTTTTTGCAGTGATAAAAAAATCGTGAGAAGAATCCAGAATAGATATTTATCTTTTTTGTTTTTATGTCACCCTATCATGTTTGTGGCTCAAGGTGTGAAAATAGTTGTCTTTTGAAACATTTATCCTTTTGGCTTGTGCTATTATCAGCTATGCTTGTTACCAAATTTGAGTTTTAGGTTCTGACAATAGATTACTTGTTTCTGTTTTAAACATTTGGCTTGTAGCAAGGCAACTCAGAGCGTAGGTCTCTTATCATATACATTTTTGATGAAGACTGGGCAGAATGATGTGATTGTACCAATGGTAATTCTTATTCCTTCAATTTTTTTTCTTCATAATGACATCTTTCTTTGTTAAATATAATTTCTGAGATTATATTTTGTTGTTTTGTTTCAGGTTGATTTTGACATTTCTCGCCATTGGGCAGAACCAATAATTTATAGCTCACAAGATGATTGGTCTTCTAATTTGAATATGATCCTAGAATGGTCACCTTTCACATCAAGGGATGAGCTTATGGAACAGGTTTGAATCAATTGCATTCTAGCAAGTCGTGGAATGTGGTGCAGTCTTTGACTTTATTGGCGGTTAAGTTATATTTTTTATGGAGGTGGAAGAGTCGGTAGGAAATGCATATACTACTTCATAAGACTGTTGTTGATACTGTTCACTAAAACTGATTGATGCCTGACTGGGCTGAACATGTGCTTTAGCTATGACATAAATTTACAATGATATGAACAGTGTCTCCAATGAATTGTGGAATCTACTTTCTTCCCAATGTTGTTTGATCCCAATTTCTAGGAGGTCTGATCTTATGAATTGTAATTTCCTGAGCCAACATTGGCTGGGTGACTGCCTTCCATCCGTGGTGCTACCCAGCTCTGTAATGAAAGAAATATATGATGTCACAACTACTTACTATGCCTACTACCATTTCTTTCTTGTGGTAGTTTGAGATGATCGGGCAGCATGGAACAAGAATAATCATATACAACTTATGGCTGAATGATGAAGGCATATACGAACTGAGTTTTGATGATGATGACAAGGTATGCTGTGATGCCACCTTGTTCAGTTAACGTCAATATTTTTTTCAAAAAAAAAAATTGATATTTAATATCCACTTTTTTTTTATAGGCTAATATCCACCTAACCTATTTCATTTAAAACGAGTTATGAATTGACCTTCAATTTCTCTCCAACTTATTGGAGGTTCTTTAGTCTGACTAACTGCATGGCATTTTATCAACTCTTGGATTTTTACCAGTTTTGAAGCTCATGTCTGTAGATTTCGTGGGACCTTACCTAAAGAAGAATGCTTAGGCAACTGACTAGCTATCCGGTAAAAAGCATAAATCATTGGGAAAATGTTCATGTGAACTTTTGTCTTATTTTTAGATGATGAAACTACTGTGGACTGGCAGATAAAACCAGCTAATAGTCATTTTTATTTATATGTCTGGTTTTGTTATCTTCAGGGAAGTCTCTGCTGTTGGCTTTTTTGGTCTTTTAATGCGAACATTCATGCGGCCTCATTGATCTTGATAGGATATATGTTTAAGAGATGAAGCTAATCGTGATCACCCAAAACTTGACAAAAGGAAACATCAAAAGCAATCTCATATTTCTTACCGCCTCCGTTATTCGTTAAGGGTGAGTTCTCACTTTCCTCTTCCTCTTTGGTTTATTTTCCTATATTTCTTTTGTTAACCTTTCCCTTTTCTGCCAGGCTTATGCTTCAATTCTGTACCTAAGAAAATTTAAAAATTTCACTATTATATTGCGGGGGAAGCAAGTACAGCAGCTGAATGTTGCAGATGACTTGAGATATTTGGAAAAGATGTCATACAGGCCTCAGTTAGCATCCATATCAAAAGAGGTAACCTACTCTCTTTATCTTTCTTATTATTGTGTAGGGACAAGCTACGTGCTTCCCTTGGGCTTCTCTACTGAGTAGACATATGTTGTTTATCTGAATGCCTGCTATAAATGCTGTCATTTAAAATTTTTTATTCAATCCTGCTGCTTGTGATGAAAATCATTGTAGAAAAATGAAGGAAACTTAGAGTTTATGTATTTAGTGACTCAAAGATGTTAGGTATCAACATTTTTTTGCTTTTGTTTTCACTGTCAGCATTTTCATGCTAATGTCGTTTGTTTGCGAAACTTAACACTATCAAGTGTTTAAATCTAAGCCTGCAAGGAGAACTGGGCTAACTGCTGCCTTCTTTGGATTGTTAGACTGTTGTGGAGACAACCATTGGATTTATCAAAGAGGCACCTGCTCTTACAGTTTGTGGATTCAATGTATACCATAAAAATCGTCTCATTAGGGTATGCTTTACCAATGTTGTCATAATTTCTTTTATGTATTTGATACTAATTGTACTTAAATTCCCTATGCTTTTACAACAAACCTGCAGACCATCTTTTGAATTTGTTTACGATTTTATATAGTCTACCATATTGTCACTAAAATTGAATAGAATTATAAGCATTACAGATTTTTTTTATTCAAGGTGGTTATAATAATATTTAAGTAATAGTCAAAATACATGTGCATACTAATATTCTTAGCATTGTTGCAGCCCTTCTGGAAAGTCATTGGTGAAGGTTCTGTTAAAGGGAATGGTGTCGTAGGTACTCTACCTTTTCTCTCATTTTTACTTGTCAAAGCTTTCCTTGAATTTCAGTGGCTTGCTTTACAGAATGTATGCTGACTACATTACAGGACTGCTTGAAGCAAATTTTTTGGAACCTGCACATGACAAGCAAGATTTTGAGAGGTCATCACTGTTTATTCGGTTGGAAACTAGGCTGAAGCAAATGGTTTCAGATTATTGGTTTGTATTTAATCTTTCTTCTGTTCTTCTTCCCATAGTTCCATTATCATTGTTTTCCCCTCTAATATTTTATTCTTTTATTTTAGAAAGATGCTTTAGGTAGGACTTGAGCTAGAGAGTGTATGCCGCTTTTAGAGTTTAGACTATCAGCTGTGCCACCAAGCTAAAATCTCAACCAGCGTCCTTTTTTAGCATATAGTTTAATAGTTTGGTATTTTTCCTCTTCTTGACTGTGCAGAATTTCTTTCACCATTGCCATGAACAAACTTACCAAATGGTGTTTAGTATTTTGCTTTTCTTTTCATAAGAACTAGAGCGGTAGAAATTTGCATTTTTTTTGCCTTTAAAATTAGTTATCTTCACTGCTTGTGTTTTGGACATATTGCAGCATCTAACTTGTGTTTTTTTGCCATACTTTGTCATATCGCAGCACCTAACTTGTGTTTTGGACATTTACCCCAAATAATTGTGACCTATTTTTTGCATGTACATTTCCGTAACAGGAAGCTAAAATATACTAATTCTCTGACAGGAAAAGCCACTGTCATTTTGTTGGACATCAGCCTCCTAATTTTCGTTCACAGAATATACAGAAAGACCCTGTGGCTAAAACGGACAATCTGCCATCACCTATACAGCGTAATATAAGTCTTCCAGTTAATTTACGTGAAGAAGGAAATCTAGATCAACAAGTTTCTGGTCTTCCAGCCAATTCACATCAGGATATGATTGAAAGGCATCTTGGAAGGCATGACCAAATCCCTTCGCCCGCAGAACAGCACATAGCTGGGTTCACAGCTGCAAGTCATGTAAGCACTCTCTTCTTATGGTATAGCTACCTTTGAATTTGTTTGCTGTATTCACTATTGTAGATCCTAACCATCAGAAGTGGCATCTAACCCCGATGCTTGTGGAGACTAGAAGTTTCCGTCATTCTGTATTAGAATTATTCCAGGCCAGGTTGGCTTTTTTTGTTCTAGGTATTTGTGCAACATGTACGGTAGGGTCCTTGCTTGCTTCCACAAACTTTACAACGGTAATTTTTCCTGTGTGAGCGTTTTATGCCGAAAAATGTTGGACAAAGTCTCATCCAGTAAAGCATAGTTCAAGTACAAAGGAACCACCTCTACAACCTACCTGGAATTATTGTGTCATCTGATGTTTGGACTTGGAAATAGCTTAGGCCTCTTTTTATTTTTGAGTTGGAGAGGATGCCATTTATGTTTCCGCATACCAAAGCATTCGTTCATATGAATGTCAACCGACTACTTTCAGTCTTGGGTTCTGGAACACAGGCCTTTCTTTCCAGCTCAGTTGGACTAGAGCTACAGCTTACTGGTGGCATTGGTAGATGGATTACCATCCTTATTCAGCTTTATTTGTATATTTACTTTTTATGACATCCTAATTGGCAGTCATGGTTACAGTGTACCCTTTTCGCAGGTTTCAACTGATGTTACGTTTGAAGGTGGTACAGGGCCCATATCGGTGGAGCAGTTGTGTGAAGAGAATATACAACTTTATATGAGGTACGTTGAAGTGTTGTGTCTGGAAGTTTTATAATAGCACACACGTGTGCAGTTACAGGATCTGTGTGCTTGGGTCGAACTCCAAGGTTAAAGTTGTCAATGAGAAACTTGTGCTTAACTCTACCGTCTTTTACAGGTTTGAGGAACAAATGCAGAAGGAGGCTGAATTGGAACAGACGGTGAGTATAACTTGCATCAAAGGCACTTGCAATCATTGATTAAAATTGGAGACAAAGACTCCCTCGTGTAAGTTATGATTACCGAAATAATGAGTAATGTTTTGAATGGAGCAATTAGGTGGGGAAGTTGGAGAAAGAGTTGGAACAAGCCAAGAGGAAGTGTGATCAACTTTCAGCGCACCTGGAGATAAAAAGGGGTGAAATGATTGTGAAACAAAGGTGGAAAGGTCTCCTAGAACGGGAGATGCTACAATGACTTCTAATACACGGTGTTCTCTCTTTATATGTAGGTTTGACTCATTTGCTAAACCATTCTCATCTTCAACAAGGCAGGCTACAGTAAAGAGGGGCTTCACTTGTTTCCGTAGTTGTATAATATAAAAGATGAGTGTTATACGGTCGTTAATATTTAAAAAAAAACACACAAAATGGAAAATAGCGAAAATTAGTCACGAATTTAACGAACGATCTAAATTTAAAAATCTCCTTGTTTCATGAATTTAAATTTTAATTCTAAACACAATCTTGCATATTTTTGGCGTTTATCGATTTTTTTTTAAGATAATCATTTTATAATTTCTTGAGGTTTGAAATAATATTTTTTTCCTGTTATTTACTATTGAAGGTTATGTAATCTTTACCTATTGAGGTGGACATCCTCAAATTTTAATCTCTTTATAAGTAGGACTCGAAAGTAAGTCACCAGCCTTGGGCTTGCATGTTTTATCTTCGTTCTCTTTGAACTGTTTTGTACTGTTTTACAGAAATAAATTTCATCTTTTATTCTATCAAAAAAGAATTCATCTTTTATTAATAAAGAAACAGTGAAGTTTAAACTTCCTGAACTGACTGAATACATCTTTAATTTACTGCTTATTGCGTCATAAGATTGATTTGTTCCTATTTGGCTAATTTGCCATTCGTGTATTTTACTTTAGCGCTGTTTCTTCGGTGGATTATCAGATCCTGGCATTTGGCTGGAGCAGATGGGGGGTTCATGATTTGGATATAAAGGGCATTTATTTTCCGTGCGAATAAGATTGAAACTGCGTCAATTTAAGAATAATTGTTGTCTTTTTCTTTCAAACTTGGGTCTAAATGATCTGAGATGCACGCATCTTTGAGGTTACATCGTACTTTCCAAGCATGCATGGCCATGATGCTGTCTGGCAATGGCAACTTTTGACCGATGCTACATTCACTTCAAATATTCCTTCTTCATCAGAGACGATGAAAGGAGGTATGCGGTTCCTACACTAAAAGCCATTCACTTTACGAGTGCATAACGATGAACAAATTATCCTAGCGGTGCCTGACATAAACAGGCTGCGGTGATACTAATATCCGGGAGGAAGTTTACGAACATTGGTGGGTCTTCCTGTACCTTCGCCTCAAGTCCTGATCTGTGAAGCTTTCTGAAATGATGGACTTGGTGACCTTTTATTGTTGTGAGGTCCAATAGGGCTTTATGGATTTGTCCAGAACAGGTCACCAGGTGCCCTCCTCTTCATCACCCTGGTCGGTTACCTGCTGTTACCCAATACTGGAACTCCATGAACGGGAAGATGTGTGTTCACCATTCTCGTTTGGAATGATAATTTTGTTATATTAAGTGTCGTATGGATTGATGTTTGGAAAAAAAATTAATGCTATGATAACATTCATTCATTCTTCTACTCTTGACGAAAAAATAAATTGAAAAGTGAGTTAACAATGTTAAAAACAAAATTCCTAAGCCAAAAGAGCTGTACTGAGAATTTCTTTCTAGATCATTCAAAAGTATAACCAGGACCATCCTTGTCCCCAAAGTCTCGTGACCAAAAGGGGTGAGAGCCTGAGAGCTGAGCCACAATGACAGCTAACAGCTCCCCCCGTCTATTAAAACACTCTGAAAAGCCTAAACGCCTATCGAACTGGGTGTGGTTTTTTGTGGTCTATATATGAACTCAGCCTAGCTACGTAGATAACCTGCTCAATTTCATATCCTGCACATGCCTCCTTATCTCAGATATCCTTCTTTTGAAGGTTCGTTTCCATATGACGAGAAAACTTTCAGGTGTTAGGGCCATAGGGGGCCCTCAAATGGCGCAGTACTGGCCAACTACATGACCAAATGATTGCCGGCCTTGCTCGAATACGGGAAGGGTTCATTTATTACAAGTAACGCAAGTACTTCACAACCAAAATGTGTAGGTAGTGTAGAAGGCATCATAACAAATAACCAACAACGATCACCACATGGATAGAGGGTTTGATAGGCTCATCTGGAAGTAGTGTGACCTCAACATTACACAATTTTCCGGTTAATCATGTCCTTGGGTGCAAACTTGTGATTTTACAGCTATTTCCTCTCAACCCTCAGACCGTGTAGGATTCCCATAACATAGACATAAAAAGAACTATTTTCATCCATTCCCAGGATGAGAAAAGAACAATATTCCTTGGCGTTGTCGGATAGTTATTTTCATAGAATATTTGATATCCAAAATTAAAAATCAAATTTAACATTTGATTGACATAAATAAATATTATCATTTATTGCTTTGCTTTTGGGTAACCATACCCTCACTCTAAGTTAAGCTAAGATGCAAAGTTTAACAAGGTTTTTGGTCCCTCCACATCGCCATAATAATCATAATAATATACTGTAAAATAGTGATCTCCGAGTGAATTAGGCAGAAAAGAGGAGCAAGTCAATGACCCTAGATACAATTAATTAAGAGCGGTCATAGAGTGCCCAAGCGAGAGCAACCTTCTTTGTTTTCAAGCTAACTCCCTACCTACCTTCTTTAGCTGACCACTTGTTTGGTTTTACACAAACGACTTGGCCGGTGTCTAGAAGTCTCGGATTAAGGTACCTGCAGGTTGATAAGTACCGAGAAAGGAAAATAAATGTTACATTTTCTCTTACGATGTAGCTAACTGTGACGCCCGGGATCAGTTCATATATACATCTGTGCTTCGCCATTATTCATGGCAAGCAATGAAATGTTGGGCAGGGAATGCATGTCCAAATGGCCGTAAGTTTTAAGTAGGATTTGGACATGCACCCTCACTACTTGACGCTCGCACCAATTGAGTAACTAGCCTTTAATTAAATAATTAAATTAGGCACACTGAGGTCAAAAAATGGTGGTCCTAATCCATCTTTGCCTTTATTGTAGAGTAGGGATCACTATACCAAAGGCTAACACGACAGTAGGGAGAGAGATGTTGAGACTATCTTTACCGCCTACTTCACATCCGTTTCGCTTCTCAATTGTAACTACTGTATATGCTTTCTGATGGCCTTACAGGAAGATCTAGGGTTGCCGGATGATCCCAAGCATGTCGCTATATAGCTAGTTATGGTCCAAGTCACTTCGTTAGGGTTTATTCTTCAGAATTATAGATCGCTAGTTGTTCCAGGGAAAACCTCTGCACCAGCCAACCCTTGGGGTTTAATTAGTGGATTTTTCTTTTTTATGAAACAACAGAACGACATCACCAAGTATATGGCCCGAGTAGAGCAGCTAGCATGAGATAACTTAATTGCTCAGACAGCAAGTCCAATGCCCGAAATCACATCCTTCTCTGAGTACTATGTTGTTTGACTTGGGTTAGAGATCTGTAGAAGCATGTATTCCTTCATCGATTCTCTAAATGGTTCTGCAGGGAAAGTAGGTTAGTTAATTGCCAGTAAAATCTTGTGAGAGCCTCTATCGATCCCCATAGTAGCAGATCCGATCTATTAATCTGTTTGTGCATTGAGAACCCAATTTGGAAGACTAACTACTAACAAAGCTTTCTAACAAGTGATTACAGCCTAACTACAAAGATTTGAAAGAAGGGCATCAAGTTGGGAATGGGACCGAACTTTTAACACTAGGGGGACCCGCCTGAACAATATTTTCCAGATAAAACGAGGAATGGTGGGCCACAATAGCGTTGCATGCGAGCTTCCCCAAGTCCCCCAGAGTAATGTGGATTTCCTTGTCATCCCAGAATAGCATCCCACACACAACTCTCCTCCGGTATCCATCAAACGAGAAGGAATGTAAGCTTGGCTTTTTGGCAAGGAGGGCAAAGGCAACCAAATCTTTTTGAGCGTATTTTTTGGCTCTTTGTACAGATCACATGCTTCCCTGTTACCCCCCTCCATCCACATTTATTGTTCTGCCACACCTTCCATTAAGCTTTTCTTTTTCTTTCTTTATTTTTCTTTATTTTGCTGGAGAAGGATTAATATTTACATTCAGCATCAGAATATTGAAGTTGGGATTTCCATCTCTTTCCCTTCCTCATTTCTTTTCTCTTGCTAAGCCTGACCAGTTACCAAGAGGAAAAAGAAAAACAGGAAAAAGGAAATCAGCTGTGTGTGTTGGATATGTATCCAGTGGAGAGTGGAGGAAAATTAAAGGAGTTCCTTTCACTCACTTGGATGGGACAACTAAAGAACTCTATGTGGGCAATTGCCAAAAATGGTAGCTGATAGTAACTTGTATGCAGACACTTAATGCTATCTTGTTTGCCAATCGAATGAAGTTAGTTAACTTCGGGATTTGTGGCTTTCTGATGCTGGGCCTGACCAAAATCTCCATTACACCATTGGTTAATAAGACTCCCGCCATTATTGCTCTAGTACTCATATTGTTGAACATGGTTCCTCCTTGATCAAGCTCCGTGTTGAGTTTTGTGGAAAATAAATTAAAAATGGAATAAGCAAATAAGCAAATATAAATATTGATCTCCTTCTTTTGCCCTTCTTCCCTTTTGTGTCCGTAAAAGAAGTGCAAAACAAGTGGGTGTATAAAGCTGGCAGAAGAGGGTGAGGTGAGTCAACCATGGGAACAAACGCAGGGCTCGAGATAAGAGACACAGAGAGGCATACAATTATTGGGACTCGCACTCACCATAATTCATTCCCCTTTTCCACAGCAAAACTCTTTTTTCTTTTTTTCTTTTTCATTCTTCAAACTATAATATACATATATATATTATACCTGTGAAACCTGTGAAACCTGTGAAACCTGTGAAACCTGTTCCTTAAAGTGCCTGGCAGAGGGAACCTTCACCCATTGAAAGTACAGCAGGCCGCAGGCGTCCTGTCACCTGTCTTACTCCTCGAGCCTCCCTCATCTTCTCCCGATATGATCAAACCAGATACTAAATTAAGAAAAATCTTTAATTCCATCAACATGCATTGCCAGAGAAGCTTCAATTTTCCACCAATTATTCAATGTCTCTAAGAAACTGTGCAGCCATCACCCAACCCATGTATTTATTAATTCCTACACAATAATATTGATATACATTATAGATAGGACATAAACTTACCAATCAAACAAACTTGACTTCATCTAAAAAACAGTAAATACTCTTTCTTTTACCTTTTCTCCCTTCTAAAATCTTGAACGCATTTGGTTTCTGAAATTATTGAACTTGAAATTGATATCCAATCGCTCCAGCTGGATGGATAGTTAGTTTCAAAAAAAGTCATTGACTGAAAATCTTAAAAAACCACGAATGATACGAGATGGAATTAATTAAGAATTTCTTCTCAACATTTTATATTAATTTCCCGGCTATTCTCGTTCTGCACGTGCAAAAGCTTTTGTCAGGATTATCAGTTATGTTTTTTTTATTCAAGAGTTGAAATCTGCTGGACAAAAATTTTAAATAAAATTGAAAAAAAAAAACTGGGGTTAGTTTCGTCATTCGAGCTACAATAATGATAAAAGGGAATAGTCGTACGTCGATGCTTCTTGTCATCAACAGCGATCGCGGTCTAATCAAGAGCTACAATTGACTATTTTCACGGAAAAAGGGATACACACTTTTTTCACCATTAATTCCTTGATGGTTATGTTTTTAGAAAACCAAAAAAAAAATAAAAAAAAATAAAAGGACATATCTTATTCTGTTTTCCTTAATGTTCGATGGCGTGTTAATCACTATTTTATGTGCTGAAGAAAAGTATCCCTTTTGCAAGGAAATGGAAATTTACAGCTATGGTGAATAATGAATTATTCATTACGATAGATATATTCACTACGAATTCGGGTTGATAAACCAATAAAGTATTTCATATATGATTATGTGATTTTATACGTATATGCTTTTGTCAGATTTATTAGACCCTACAAAAACTATGGTTCCCGTACACATATATACTAATGTTTCTTTTGTAATAATTTATTTTCTCTTAGATAAAAACGGACATTATGAGTACTTTTTCTTCAATTTTATAAACATGTATAATTTCATGTTTGAAGAAAACAGAGATCATCCTGACGTACGGGGATGAGCAAGGAAACTGGACTAATTCCCTAACGTACCACTAACTAATAATTGAGGAGACTGGTTTAAGATTACCTAGTCTAGATTCCAAAGAAAAGCCTCCAGGACCATTCTATTTTAGACAAAAGTTTAATTTGGGTTGGACCAGCTAGGAGACTGGCCCCAGTTTTACTTTTATGGTTTGTTTAATTTTAAAAATATAATTTAACAATAAAATCTATCTATCTTTAATTAAATATTAATAATTCAAATTATTCACAATTTTCGGATAAATTAGATACTCATTTATGCCTACAATATAATAAAAATTAACTAATTATTATTAGTGATGATAAATATCTTTTACTATAATTGAAAATAAAATATAATCGCTTAATCGGATCCTAAAAAAAAAGTTGAGTCAAAATCCTTTTTCATATCAACTAAACAATAAATCTTAGGGTCAAAATTCCATCAATTGTTATATTTAAAGTCACCGTAATCAATTGTTATATTTTCTCACTAAAATATTCTGTAATTAACAAATAAATAAATATTTAAACCCTAACTATTATATCAGACATAATAAGATCATTACATATCAAAGAAATGATGGTGCAACACTATTGCAACTATGCTTAATGGTATTTAATAGTAATTTACGAGGGACCAATAATTGGAAAATTTAAGATTAATGACAAACTCAAAACTCATTCTCTTATACAACTCATCAATAACTGAGAAAGGTTAAAGGTTTATAACCTAACTACATGCAGGCAATAACATGATTATCCTGTAATCGCGATTACTAATAAACATAATCCAGAATTAACATTGTCCAGTAATATACCATTGAAAATTCATTTGTGACGTCTCTTATCTTGTCGTTTCAATTATACGTTTCGTCTTTAATAAATTACTGAATCTTAATATTCCAAAACTTAATCTTAAGCTTTAAGTGCGAAGTATTCAAATCACATGTTTCATGAGAAGGAAAATGAAGGGATGAAATATTCCAGGAGCAAAGAATTCCTTCCTAATGCAATAAAAATTCATTTTTTTCACAATAAAAGATAGGGGTTTTCAACCATGGAAAACTGACCAAAAGGCCCACGTATATCAGCATTAACTTTATCACTTACGAACAATATGCAAAATACAAGTTTTCAATTACTTTTGATTATTCCTTCAACATCAAATTTATTTTTTCAGTTCGCATTGTATTTGTTTATAAATAGGCATATATATTACGAGGACGCATTGGTTTCTACTTATTGCTATATTTGATGGTTTTCGGAATAAAAAAACAAAGAAATGATTTTTTTAAGATATATAAATCATAATATTCATCTTATTTGAGTATATTTATATTAAAATCAATTTTTTTTGGTCAGGTGCATTTACGTTCTGGAATCTGATTTTGTGGACAGCTAGGCCGTAGGGTTTCGTGGCTCTTAGTCTAGTTGACGTGAACATCCTTTGTTTAAATACTTGCATGAGCATGCACCAGAACACAGGTAGGTAGGCTAATCAGATTCACGACCTTTTGTTTTAAAAGAAATGCTTAGGATATGTGGTGCTCAAAAGTAGACGAATTAGTTTGGTGAAACATAAACTATTTAGGACAACATTCCTAGACTCTTAAACTCCAAAGTTCAAAGAATAAGCATATTGTCAGCCATTTGAGCAATTATGACCCCTTGCTTTTATTTATTGTTTCACGGTATCTAATCCCTCTTTGATGTGAAGGGATTTGTTTTAACATAAATAAGTAGATTTTTTTTCGTGAATATGAGCAATGCTCATTATGATTTATTGATGAAATACAATTTGTTAGCTACGATAAAGACATAAATTAGATAGAAAACACAAAGAATTAGAACAAAAGGCAGAAAAAAAAAATAAAAAAAAACGAAAACTATGGTGGCGTCCAGGTTAGAAAGCATTAGATAACTTTGAATGTCTAAGCTGGCATAAAGAAATTTTGGACAAGATGCCTTAAGAGGAACATGTGTGGTATGGACTAATAACACCGTGGGAGACCAAAACCCATAGTTATTGTCTAATAGAATTGCTAATTTTGTTCTAGGTTGGTGTTGGTTTTATAGTTACTAATTAAATACCTAATATACCCTTCTTAAGCCAAATATAAAAAATATTTATGTAAAAATAAAAATAATTATTGATAAGGGTATAATAGTCAAATATTTAGGTGTGTGATTCACTAATAATAGGACCAAAGATTTAAATTCAACATCTTGATTAAACTAAAGAAAATAATCTTTACCATCTCATTTAGATGTCTCTTAATATACCTAGTTAGTTTTGATAAATCAAATCTAACTATGGGTTTTATATATCCTTGTGAGTTTAGAAATTTAAATGATCAAAATTAATAATTACCAAATAAAAATTTTTAGGTTTAGCTAAACCAATACGAAGAACACTAATAAAACCTAAATATCAAAACGTGAATAAATAACTTAAAAGAAAACCCAAGAGAAAAGGAACTTAATTATGCAAGCCAGAAAGGAGCAAAGCTTGGAAAAGCAACTGCAGGTGATTCAACTCTTTAACTCAGAACGACAAAAGAGGGAAATAACGTTATCACTATGAGCACACCCTTCATAACCATATGAAGGATGAGTACAAACACTATCATGTATCCACTATAAGCCAAGTTAACATTACCAAGTTTGACGAACAAATGGAAACCACAAATTAGTAAAGAAAGTAATAGCTTCTGGAGAGAGAGATAAAGCATCATAAAAGGATTTAAAAGATAAAATAATCGATACTTGCCATATTTCCATGTAACGGAACTTTGAAAATCTTTTATTTATCGTAACTTTATTGAAAAAGACAAAGCAATTGATCCATTAAACATTTACGATCCTGAGGACTTTAAGGGTCCTTAATTAGGCACACACACCTGACATGACAAGTCATTTAATTCATGGATTTTAGACATCCAATTTGTTCAATTATATGAATATATGATTAATAATATAATTATGTAATAATATATACGGAATAAATACGATAGGATCGATGTTATCACTATATTGATATGGCATGTATATTTCATGTATGTATTTCATGGGTTCATGTCAAAATCATAATTGACCAAAGTACCAAGTTTTATGTATATGGGTTTTGTATTAAAAAAAATGGAAACGAAAACCACAAGCATAGGTGTTTTGTGGGTTGGCCTCAAACTGGCTCGCCTCCCAATTTTCTTGCAAAATGATTGCAACGCAAAAGTTACCTCAATCTGGGGCCCCGGGCAACACAAGTTTTAGCCAATTTTTTTTTCGTAAGGCTATGTTTGAGCAATGCCCCATAACCTATATTTCTCCTATGACAGATTATGATTGCAAGCACGTAATAAGGGTCAGTGCCTGCTCTCGATGGATCTCCAAACCAGTCTAGCCAAAAAGAGTGCTTATTGGTGAGTGCTGTTATCTACAAACCATTATTTCACCATTCTCTACTTGTGGATTGAAGAGATCGACATCCCTTGTCCTCACCTGATCTAGTCAACTCCTGTTTGTTGTTTATTACCTTGGCAAATGTATGTCATAAGAAAAAAAAAAAAAAAAACTGGTCCCCATGTGTATCAAATACGGCGCAACCAATTTCGATGTTATAAGACTCGGATATCTTGAAAACAACTTGTAGGAGAATCTATCAAGCAAATATATAAATAAATAATAGGAACGCGAGTTAGATTAGAACGGTAAGGGAAACAATAAACATAAAAAAAATACCACGAGGAGGCGCTCTGTTCCCCTCTTGTGCAACTGATACAAGACATACATTGCATGATTATTGCTTTTGAAATCCAAGTACTCTGGCTGGGATTTTCTGTCGAAGACATTGTTGTATGTGGGTAATTACACGTGCCACGTATGGAGGTAAGAATTAATTTCCCCTACTGTTGTTTGAAGGGTATAGACATGGATGAAACAATGAATTGAAAGACAAGACACCATGCTTCACAGCCACACATGTTAGGGTATAGTCTATTGTATGGTCGTATAACGAGAGAATAAAAGGTAAATGAAAGCCCCAAGGTGAGAGGAGATAAAACCATATTTAATTAGGGTAATCGGTTATAATCACTTAATTATGTATTTGGAAAGATTTAATCACCAATGAAAAGGAGGGGGTCGCAAAAAAAGCAGCGGGTTTTCCGGTGCAAAGGACGGAAGAAGCAAAAGCAGGTACGACCGACACGTGGCGTAGTATACTCCGTGGGATGGCCTAAGAGTTTTGATCATTCCTCATCTGAGAGAGAAGTCGGGATGGTGACATCCACGGCCAATGAACTTGTAGAGAGGAAGAGGTTTAAAAAGAGAAGGAAACAGTGAAGAACTTGGAAAAAGAAAAGAGAGATATAGAAAGAAAGACTTGTGGGCTTGTTGTTGTTTAGTATAGTTTCAGAACATAACACAGGCAAAGGGAAGCATCCCTGTTTGTCGAGAAACCAAGAAGTGTTGCTCAGAGCTAAAAGGGCAAGCAGATCAGGTCAGAGGGGGGAGAGAGAATATGCGTATACTGGGGAGAGAGAGAAAGGGCGTTGAATTGGGGTAAGTAACAGAGTGGGAGAGAGAGAGAGAGAGGGGCTATGGCGGCGTTGCAGAGAGAGCAGCTGTAAATTCTGCCTTGGAAATAAATGCATCCCAACTCTCCTACACTGTGAAAGAGAGAAGGGAGAACATAAAAGAAACGAATTCGAGGCGCGATTACCGCGAAGTGTGCCCCCGAGGGTAAAAAATCTACTCCTTAATACTACTACTGTCTGGTAGTACCACTGGACCAGTATCGCCACCACCACCTTGCAATTGCCCCCCACAGCAAAGTACCGAACTAGATAGCAAAAACTAGCTACTCCACCAACTAGTTGCTCTGGTTGACATAGACACAGTTTTAAAGGGAAGAGATGAGATAGACGCACACACGTGATATGTGCAAACGCAGGACGCCAGAAACAAGAATTCCCAAGAGAATTTAGAGTACACCAACTTCTACTTCTTCTTTCGTTTTCGGTAAACCCTGAACCCTGAAATTCTGGAAAATTCAAGGAGTGACCAGCTGGTGTGTTGGGGTTCTAGCCTTCCGGGCAAAAGGCCAAAACTAGAGTGAGTTCTGATATGGATTTTTTCTCCCAATTAAGGTCTAGGTCAGGTTTAGCGGAGCAATGGCTGGACGACTGTTCTCATTAGGAGGTGGTGGAAGAGGGGATAGTAGAAACCAAGAACAACAACAAAACGACCCACCTGCTGAAATCTCACAAGAGAGCTTGTTTTGGTTTAAGAGTAATGAGGATATTTCATCTTACAAGGGTTTTGAGCTATGGCAACAGCAACAACAACACCAACACCAGCAGCGGCATCAAGAGTTTCTCAACCCATGTCACCAAGATCTCTTCACATCAGCTGCTGGCTTAGGAGTGGGGCCCAGCAGGAGCTCCATCAATGTCTCGGACGAGTCGTCGTCGAGATCAGCTGCTTTGATGATGATGCGCTCCAGTGGTGGTGGACTGGGTGGTGGCATAAGCTGCCAAGATTGTGGTAACCAGGCCAAGAAAGACTGCGTGCACATGCGGTGCAGGACTTGTTGCAAGAGTCGAGGATTCGATTGCCAAACCCATGTCAAAAGCACTTGGGTTCCTGCTTCGAAGCGCCGCGAGAAGCAACAGCAACTCGCTGTGCAGCAACAGCAGCTTCAACTCCTTGGAGACAATCCCAAACGACAGAGAGAAAATCCTTCCTATTCCTCTCTTGCTTGCACTCGCTCGCCCAAGAATGCTTCGGGTACACCATCTATATCCTCACCATCTGCAAGCATGTATGTACGGTCTTTTGCTGCTCTTTTTTCTCTTCTTTTGCTCTGTCCATCTTCTGGTGAAGCTCACAAGTCAGATTGAGTCTTTAAAAGAAACAGAATTTAGAGGTACGTATCCACTAAGAATCTTCAAATGAGAGAGCGCTGCAGCATGTGGATTGCGCACTATGGAATCGATCTTCATAGTAACGGCGTCGGCTTTCTATTCCTTTTTTCTTGTGCTTTTCCCTTTCTTACTGTTGTTTGGTAATCCTGACGAGTGGATTGACAGGGAAGAAACAGTTTTCCTCTTTGTGTGTGTCAGTATGTGACTAGCTAGAACTCGTGTTGGTATCTGTGAATGAGCGGCTGTGTGCTCTTTTCTTTCTGCTGCCATTCCTTGTTACTATACATAAAATAATCATCACAACCCCCCATCTTATATCACATTACACTAGTTTAATCTAATCGATTCTCTCTCTTTTTGGAAACTTTTGGTTTTAGGGTTAGAACTCGGAAATTTTCCATCAGAAGTGAAATCTCCCGCAACCTTTCGCTGCGTCAGAGTGAGTGGCATTGATGAAAGTTATGACCAGTACGCTTATCAGACGGCCGTGAACATTGGAGGCCATATGTTCAAGGGAATTCTCTATGATCATGGCCCCGAAAGCGCGTACATGCCTACTGAAGAGACATCACTAGGTGGCGGTGATGTCCAACCACTCAATCTAATAACCGCTGGTGCCACCGCTACGTCCGCCAGCACGGGTGGTGGAGGTACTGATGGTGTCACAGTTGCTGCAACCTCCACTGCTACTTTTTTAGATCCTTCTTCATTATATCCAACTCCACTCAACGCTTTTATGGCTGGTACGCAATTCTTCCACAACCCAAGATCATGAGAACACCATAATAATATTCTTGTCTTTTATTTCCTTATCTCGCTTCTCATAATATCAACTTTTATTTGTCCGTTCTTTGGGGCTTAATCATATTCGACGATGACAAGTGTAGTAGAAGGGATAAGTTATAGTCGACACCTCTATTGAAGTAGAAGTTATAAGAAAAGCAACCAAAAGAAAAGGAGAACGAACCCGAGAGGCAATGTGCAACTTTAAGTTGTGCAAATTTCAATGTGAAGTTCCTTTTAGTTAATGTTGCTCTTCCTTTCTTTCTGTCTCTTCCCACCTTCTTTCTCCCTGGAAATCCGAAATTGCTTTCTCAGTGAAAACAAAAGATGTGGTATTGGTTCTTTGTTTTTGTTGTATTTTATTTTATTTTATATACACACATATATGTTGTGGTGGCGTTTTGGTCTTCTGGGTTGAATTTGTATTGCACTCGTTTTGGACTAGAAGCTGCTTTTTCCCCATTACCCGTAAGCTTGCCGGTTTGAAATGGGACTAAATTGGGTTTCGTCTTCGGTTGGACAAACCACAGACAAAATTCTCTTTTCCTTAACGCGGTATGGGCGGTGTCCAGCCATGCACATGAGAGCATTCAAGTTCAAAAGGTGGAAGGAAATTTGTGTTCTCTTCTCTTCTCTCTCTCCTGGAATGCACCTTCACGTGAGATCACAACCCACATTTTATATACATTTTATATACATTTTCTCCTAAGCCACTTAAATTAGAGTAGACATGGATAGATGTGACTTTGATGGTTAGAATTGGAAAGATTGCTTGTCAACTGCGCTCTTGTTTTAATGCACCGGAAAGACTGCAAATACGTATTCTTTCTTTTATGTATAGGTGCTTTTACTTGCGTATGGTGGTTCCATTTACCATTAATTATTATACACATAAAAGACTATTTTTCACTGGGTGAAGGTTGGGATTATGTGAAAGGAACCGTGAGAGATTGACAAGTTTTCTTTCCTGCATTACAAAATCCTGTCTGAGCCATGCCATGTTCTTCCCTCTCTGCTCCTGGGTAGCAGCCTCTGTAGTTTGTGATTTCACCCATCCCGATACAAAGCGTTGTTTCTGCAATATGGTCTGTCTTCTATAGGTTTTATGGTACAAGTTCTTTTTTTTCTTTATTAAATAGGTAACTATATGACATTTGTGCGATTTGATTTCGTTATTACCGAGACATACAGAACCTAACTTCAAGCAAACAAGCACACAAGCAAGCAAGCATGTTTGTACTTGTGATATAATTGTGGCTTTGTGATCAAAATGCTGCACTTTTCTTACCGGTGTGAAAAACAAACTAATACAGCTGCTTGCCCTTTTCTTTTCTTTTTTTACTCTTTTCGATTCCTGGATGAAAGCAGTTTTTACCAAAATCACTTTTATTAATAATGTTTGATCTCTTGACTTTTATGATAAAGATTCCTACTTGGAAAATCACTCTCCCTTTACTGCAAAAAAAAAAAAAACCCGATCGATAACAAACGTTTTAGGCAAGGTTAGTAGCTCAATGTATATGACTGTATGTGGTTCCATTCTAGATCCATTGGAATTGAAAAGAAATGAATGATTTTTCTTGATACTATCAGTAGTTTCTAGAGAGTAATGCCTTTTAACATATGAATCAAAATGAAAAAAGGACTGCACCTTTTCGATTTATTGAAACCCTACACGCCACATGAGTTTCATAGAATTAGACACAGCAATCAAGCCTATGATTAATCTCTCTAAGATCTAGGGTCGTGTTCTTAAGTTTGGTTCATCAGAATTAGTTTTGTAACGTGTGATAGAATAAGCGTAGATTTAGAAGTAGTAAAACAAATGTTACAGTACAATTCTTGTATTTGTTGATAAACAATAACCTATTTACAAAATTAAAATCATTATGCAGTACAATCATTACGTAGTTCATCTTTGTGTCATGCACTTTCTAATTGTTCTTCTGAAGAAATCAATCCAAGGAAAATGAAAAATATGATCTCAAGTGTAGCTTATATTGGAGTAAGGAAGCTGAATGTAAGGACCTTGTGTTCTTATGTTTCACTAAATATGAAAGAATGCTTCCGTTGAAAGGAGTGGAATTTCTCCATTTCTCTTCGTTTGAAATAGGTGGATGGGGGCGGATATTGACCTATTGCGATAATGTCTTTGTGCATTGTTGCAATGAGTGATGGGGTGTTAATTATATCTTTTTCTTTTCAATAACTTGTATATATCAATTAGTGTATACGAAGATGGTGAGGATGCGGTGTCTTTGCTAACGGGGGTGAGGAAATCCTCATTTTGGTGAAAGTGTGGGGTAGGATTCAGATTGTGTTCTGATTGTATTACCTACAAAGAGCATTTGTAAAATGTCTTGTGAATTTTTAAGCTTGTTCTCATGAATAATTCATGACCAAGTAAATGTACCTAACGTACCAGCTTAAGCTATCGAGTAAAGTTTATGGTGTAGTTTTTGGTATGTAGGAGATGGTGAAGTTGGAATTTTTTTCTCATCCGTTGGGTTAATTTTGATGTCTGGTTAATGTAGAAAAGCAAACACATATCAGGTTTCATCGTAGATATTTCTGTTTTCATCTTCCTTGCCTGGTGAAAGGTACCTCCCTTCTCCCTCATGCTTCAAGAAAACTCCTTAATTTTGCCGAAAAAAAAAACTTCAAATGTTTGGAAAATTTCGGCTCAATGTAGCCGCTTATTGACAGTGCCTCGCAGAACCTTGTAAATCAGAATCCAAACATGACCTCTTCACCGCAAGTTACAAGATCAGAAAAGAGAAAACCGTATGGCAACTCTTTCACAAGCATCTTGCATGCACGAGTGTTTGCATTAGAGAATGGATATGGTTTGCGACCTTAGGCTTTCTGTCTGTCTAGTAATTACGATTGTTATACCAACTTGTGTTTGGTCCAGTGACACTATTACGAGCGGATTTCAATGAATGTCACGTCACATTAAAAGTTTTGAATCCTCACTGATGTGAGTAAAACTGAAATGTCTGGAGGATATTCTCGGAGATGATACTCTTCATTAGGATTCATTAAATGGCAACTTCATATATGATTAAGAAATGGTAGTAGCATTTGCATACTTGAGCACAATTTACACTAAACACAACAAGGATGTTATTCATATTTATTTCAATTTTTCTTATCGAACGTATAATTAGAAGAGGGAAATCGATTTTACTTTATTTCTAATCCATTTTATTTTTTTACTGTTAGTTGTACTTGGAGAATGATTTTATACTCATACAACCTTAAGATACAGGATGATATCTAATGAAAAATCTCCACAAAGTTTGGCTAAAAATAGAATATATATTTAAATGTCCCTATAGAAATAAAAAAGCGCATTGGTCTGCCATGTGAGCATCTCATGAGGGGGAAAGGATTAAAGAATGAGGATGGTACAGGTGTGGTGGATACATCCAACATCATGATCAGGGGCCTTTTTTATCCTTGCCATTCAGTTTCTGCTAACATCATAATGGTTACTGCGTTCAGTGCTTAGGCTACAGATTCATTTGATATCGACAACGGTAATAATGGACATTATCCAATATCGATGAGTACCGTATTTTTATAGGTTTTTTCTTTGAGTGGCATTTCCTTGTGTAGGCCACTCTACTGCTCCTGATTTTTCATGTAAATAAATACACTGCAGAAATTAGAGGTTTGAAGGACTAGACTTGCACTTTGCAGGTAACCATATGTGTGAATCATCAAAGTTTGTGAGTCATGGAGGAATCTGTATATTGGTAAGTAGGACAAGATCAGTACTAAAAGCATGGGAGTATTATTTTGCACAAACATTTGCATGTCATTTCGTTTGTCATCTTTGTGCATTAGATTCACCAGGGATCCGCAATCCCTATTAAGTTAATAATACAAATCGCCTCAAGGATCTTCACTCCAAGGATGTTCCCCGTATTTGGAATCATCCGGAGTAGTCGTCTTTCCACATATAGAACAGTTCTCGTGTCAGCAAGAAGACTTTGTTCTTGTTTGTCTGTAAGTTGTCTGGAAGATTCTTTAGCTAATTCAACTCATCTACTGGTGGAGGTTTATTCTCTTATTCTGCTCAGCCAGTTGACTGGGATAACTTGTCTGTCCTCCAGCTTTTTACTCAGCAACATTAGGTTCAGGGAATATTGCACGGTTTTCTAGTATGGAAATTGCTTCAAATTCTAAGTCAATTATAACCTGCTAAAACTAGGTCTTACTCTTGCATCATCTCTGCACTCAAGTTCTCTTGGGAATTAATAACTATAAAATCATCAAAAGATAGTATACAGGACAACAACTAGTTGTCATACAGGCCAGACAATAACTAGTTGTCAAACCCTATACAAGCAAATTGAATTAAGTATGCCTATCTTTTTAGATTTCAAGTTAATGAGTTCATGCAAGTCTCTCATATTCTACCTGCTTTTCCATTGTAACACCAGGGGACTTTGGAAAAAATAGCACGGATTCAGGAATTCCTTGATTGGGTTTTGGTAACCTATAGTCTAGCCCAGCTTGCTAATTCTCATATGGAATTATCTTTAAAAAGGAGGAGCTGAAACTGCAAGGGCACCACTTCCATCAGCTGTCTATCATAGCCACAACCTACAGCGACATGGTCAGAATTAAAAAGGGCACGAATCCATAATGAAGCATCTCAAAAGCATAAAGCCTTGACACAGCAAAAGCCCGGCAATGGATTGGCTAGGGTTTGTTGCAGTATTAGGGTGCCGTAGGGTTGTAGCAATTTGAGATGCGGATGGTCGCTATTCGATAGGGCAGTATTCCCACATTACCATACGGCAATAAACCATGATGACATGATGTGCGGTCCCATATACCAATGCGTAGGCTAATCGGTCTCTCTCAGCTTCTCTCCAAGTTAAAGTTTTCTTTTCCAAATCTTACCTGCAATAAAAGACTCCTGTATCTTTCGATTGAGAGGAAGCAGGAAACTGACTTTATACGAGCAAATTCTGATAAATGAACCTTCACCTACGCAACAAATAGAGAAAAAATGAGGAAAGGAAAAGGGCTTGTTCGAGTCGAGGAAATTGAAGAATCTGTTTTGAGCAGGGTGGGTCATGCCATGGGGGAAGCTTTATCTGAACTCCCCCTGGTGTGGATCTGCGACATGAAGAAATCTTTAGCTGGTGGCAAGCTTTTGTGCTAGGTTTTACTTCTGTATGAAGACCATAGTAGAATTTTCGAACTGTATATATTTTCTAAAAAATTGTCTTTAATTGACATTAATTCTAAATGGACCTGTTGGGTTAGAATATCTTTATAATGTATAAATTTAACTATCTGTTTAGTATGTGAATGATATGAGACATCAGTTGTTATTTTTCAATTAATATCATTCTTTATATTTTATATATTTTTAACTACAAAATATATCGTAAACTTTTAAGTTATGTGAAATTAAAGTACCAACCTTAAACAATTTTGACCCAGCAAACAAGCTAGATTTTTTTGGCCCAACAACATCAGGAATTATTGGTGGTTGGAATCTCAATGTGGTTTTAGCTTCTTTTTTTAATATAATAGTCAGAAACCCTTTACACAATTAGGAATATATTTTTTCATTATAATATATTTTTATTTTATCGATTATGTTTTTTAGTTATATTTATTGAAATATCGTGATGCTAAAGAAAATTCAATTAATTTTTATCAATAAATAGATAAATTTGAAGTTTATCTAATATGAAACATTTAAAAAATTTAGAGATAAATAAATCATCCAGGATTGATTTTTATATTAGTTTTGGTTTGCATATTTTTTAAGAAAAAAAATATATTGAAAGACCCACTACATAAATCTAATCATCAACTTTTCGTTTTAGTAGAAAAACGACGGAGTAGTGACAGAATCCTTTTATGAGTCTTTAACCAATGACCAGTCTTGGATTAAAAAGCTTTTTTTAAAATAAAGAAAATTAATTTTGACTCACCATAAAAACGAACGACATAATTTTCATTCTTTGTTTACGTTGCGTTCTGGTACCATTTACCCAATGAACGACATGCATCTCCCATAGTTATAATCTGGTGAGTGCGACTCGTAGGGGACGGTGATCCATTATAATTTTTATTCTTTGTCGAGAGGGAGGATATATCTTAAGCGAGCACCCGATATAGCAGATTTGGTAGATGAAACTACCATTCGGGCTTGGATCTTCTACTTTCCGTCTTGAGGTATTTCTCCATCCTCTCTCTTTTCAGTATGACGGATTTCTGTCTTTGCAAATGTTGATTGCGTGTTCCATTTTCTTATGGAATGGAGTAGATCTGATTTCGTGTTATCGTTTGGCTTTATTCCGTTTTGATAATATTTCTGTTGTTGATTCTTGTTACTGGCTTCGTATTGTGTGTTTTGACGGAACTTTATTGTTGATGCTACCGTCGTTTTTTTTTTCCTGTTTTGGTTATCCATTTTGTGGGTGGCCATGAGTTTTGCTTGTATTAACATTCATTGCGCGGGAAGATGGCTGATTAGACGTGAATAGGAGCTTCGATGAGCAAGCATCTGATCAGGCGTTGTGTCTCGTCTTTTTACCTAGATCTATTTCTAGGTT
The DNA here is from genome assembly GCA_019739055.1 of Passiflora organensis. Classification (NCBI taxonomy): domain Eukaryota; kingdom Viridiplantae; phylum Streptophyta; class Magnoliopsida; order Malpighiales; family Passifloraceae; genus Passiflora; species Passiflora organensis. The sequence continues at coordinate 2,681,150 of JAEPBF010000029.1, forward strand.
AATAGTCGAAATCTGGTGCATTGATGCCTGGGATTCGCTTTGTGAATGCTGTTTTCCCATGGGAGTTCATTATTTGACTGCTGGCTCTTGAAAGTTATATTGTGTTACAGTCAATCATTTATGATTAGACCATGAATGGATCTATGATAGAGATGAAATAGTATAGATTAGAAATCAAATAAAATGAGATGGAAGACTTTTATAGAAATCAGTATCTAACAATCTTAAGCTCTAAACAAAGAAGATTATGGGCAATTGGTAGATTATATTTTTCATTTAACCGGTATGGAGCTAAGAGGAAGACGAAAGAGGATAGTTAAGAAAAAGATAAAATAAAAAGATATGGCTTTTGTGGTGGTGGTCGCTTGGGATATTATTCGGTTGAGCTTTCATATGGAAATTTGCTAAGTAAGAAACCTTGGAACAAAAAATAGGAATCCTGAGCCATCTCTGTATATGTACAGTGTATATCTGTTCAGTTCTTCAGCTCTTCATAATGAATGAGATGCTAGATGCTCTAATTATGTACTATGAAGAGTTCTCGTGGCATCTGGCAATTTTTTGCTGCTTTTGCTGATGTATGAAAGCATTTGGTGGAGTGGTTTTCTTGAGTGTCTCATATAGCTAGGGAAAATTTGGTGTTTGGCAGCTTTGCTATGGGAGAAACCATGGATGACGAGAATCAGATGATGTTTGAAGACAGTTTTGCACAAAGTATGCAGATAGATCCAAGAAGAGCCCGATTTCCATACTGCATTGTCTGGACTCCCCTTCCTGTAATATCATGGCTGATTCCGTTTATTGGTCACACCGGAATATGCAGAGAGGATGGAGTGATTCTGGACTTTGCTGGGCCTAATTTTGTCTGTGTGGACAATTTTGCATTTGGGGCAGTTGCTCGTTACATTCAGATCAACAAGGATAAGGTATAACGGAGGAACCAATTGCTCAACACCATTAAGCCTACTGAATAAAATTGATTCCCGGGCCATTTTGTGCCTTAGCATTATTTGTGCAGGCTGACTGCATATGTTTGTGACAAGTGTAATAAAACAGAAGCTGCATTTCTTCTGGTGGATTCCTGTTGTTTTATTCTTACTTCTCCATTTAATCATTTACTGCTATTTTATCCAGGATTGCCCCTTGCCTCTCAACCCGTCTGCATTCAATGGTGATGATGAATATGACCTTGAGGTTTCTGAAAGAGATTCGTTGAGATGGGATGATGCACTTAGAAAGAGCACACAGGAGTTCCAGCATCATTCCTACAGCCTTTTCACTTGCAACTGCCACTCTTTTGTTGCCAACAACCTAAACCGGTTGGGTTATCATTCTGGTGGGTGGAATGTCGTCAACCTTGCTGCTCTGATTCTTCTCAAGGGACGGTGGGTAAGTACAGGATCTATGGTGCGAACTTACTTACCGTTTGTCATTGTCTGCGGCCTTGGCATTATACTTGGTGGCTCTACCTTTCTGACCTTTTTGGCCTTTTTCACATTCCTCCTTGTTGGTTGGTTTCTTCTTGGTACCTATTTTTGCAAGAACTTGATTCAACTGTAAATTTTTTCGTGATTTGATCTCCTTCACGTGTATAAGAAACTGTTGTACAACTAATTCGAGTTAATTCAGGCGTATACAAGACAAGCCCTCTGAATACTTTGAACAGCGACGTTAAATGTTGTGAAGTTTGTTGTAGTTTATTGTTTCCCATGGTGCTCATGGCCGAAAGCATCGACTAAAAGTGCTTTGTGTATTTGTTATAGAAGATAATACGTTTAGCCTCTTGAGAACATTGACATCAGCTTGTTGCTTTACATTGGAGATTGGATGTACAGTGCTCTTATTTCTTTTATGGTTATTACAGAGTTTTCGACTCCTGCAATCAAGACAGAACTTTGGACGTATATGGCCAAAACCAGTCTAGTTTATTAAAATTAAGTTAGATACTACTGAACAAAGTCAGTTATTATACTCCATAAAAACCGAAAGAGTCTGGAGAACACTCAAATATTATATTACTCAACTATAACATGTTTACAATTGAAAAAATAAACATTACTTATACAGATCTCCGAACATTAATTCATATTTTAAATATATCTTATAAATATTCTAACCACATGGTTTGTATATTCTATAAATATTCTCTATTTTTGGTTGGATGTTTAATATACGGAACTATTATATAAAACTATTAGTTTTTGAATTCCTGGTTTTATAGTATTGTAAAATCAAAATTATATTTGATAAAAGAAAATTAAATTTGATATTCATTAAAAAATTTATTAAGTTGATTTTTTTAAAAAAAAAATCTATCTTTTTTTTCTTCTTGGTGTATTAGTGTAAATAAATGACAATTTGGATATTAATGAATAATTTTACAAATAACATTTTACTCATCATCATTTATGAAACTTAAGTAGAGAAACCAAAACTAAAATAATAAGACATGAGTTATCATTTTATTTATGGTTTTGAAAAACCAAAATTAACAAAACTAAGATACTAAACACCTAGTAAGTTTAAAAATTAATTAGCAAGTATGCTTGTTTTTTTTCAACACTTATAAATCATTCAAAATTGGAAGAAGTGAACGTATACTAGAGAGACTTATACATTAATATGGACTACATGAGTTTCCTCAAGTATTTAATTAAAATTCAAAAATTCGAACAAAACTTATTCTGTTATTAGAATATTTACAATGTAGATCATAAAACCAAAAATTATTATAACGAATAGAGATATTATTTTATTATATATATAATAAAGAGATTTATGGATAACCATCCTAATCTAATCTATTGAAAAACACGTAATCTCATAACTCACACAAGCAACTAAAGTAGAGTATGTGAGATTCGTAATTATTAGGCACATGCATGCTTCTAGAAAAATGATGCTGGCATGGTAACTTTCTTATCATTAATCGACATCCCATGTGGACTCATCATATCAAATCTTCATCAAATTTCTTTCCCAAAAGGCAATAATTTTTATAGTTGTTATGATTCTATTTTCGAATGAAAATATATATATATATACACACAGACTGCTATATTCACTTGTTAAATCGAGTTAGGACGATAGTTAATATGTCATCCTTACTTTTGTCTTCATAAGTATTAAAACTAAAATAAAAAATTATGATTAATATCAGAGTCTATTCACAAAATTAATTTTAACGATGGAAAAAATACTATTATGTTTAAATTACAAAAAGCCCATAATACTTCTATTCCAAAAGAAAAAAAGAAGAGGTAAGCACGGTCTTTTGCTCTGTTTTTTGAGGAAAGATGTTCTCTTCTACTGTCAAAGGCAAAGCTGTAATTTAGGACAGACGCTAGGGGCCGTTCCGTCTAATGATCTTTATTTAAAGGGGCAGTAGCGTTGCAAACAGAAAAGAGTCATAAAGCATTTATATCGTGAAATTCTGTTTGGGTTACGGCGAGTTCTCTCATTCTGTGATAATACCGACTACAAAGTGAGAAAATGGCAGCTGAAGAAGGTCAGATGATCGCTTGTCACACTATTGAGGATTGGAACCATCAGCTCGAGAAAGGCAATGAATCCAAAAGGCTGGTACATTCTTTTCCTTCGTTTTTTCTAGCTTTTTGTTTTCTTTTATTTATATATATATATATCTAGAGAGAGAGAGAGAGTTCCAAACTTCATCTCCTTGCGTTGCGTACTGCTAATAAAACTGTGGCATCACTGTTTGGCCCTGTTGGCGTTTGCTTCTCTAGGAATGGAATCAAGTTTTCTGCCTGTGTCAATGTGCTTGCCTTATACACATAGTACCTATCGATATTCATTGTTGATCGTTAAATTATGTCCGACCGATTTAGTGTAAATGATTTCAAGTTGTATATATCACTTGAATGCGGAGAGATCTTTGGTCAATTTGGATTATCGGTTCAATAATGATGGTTTTTTGCTGTTGTGCTTAGCTTTGTTAATTTGTTTTCTTCTCTAATTTCATTCCTCATAAAAAATCTGGATTTCGTTTCCCGTAGCTGAAGGTTTGTCAACATGGTTTCCTTTTGGACTGTTAATTAATGTCCCATTCGCGCATTGAGGTACCTGCTATAAGCTCATGGCTTGACTTAGATTGAGTTAGCTTTGGGGTTTTGATGTTGGTGCAGGTGGTAATCGATTTTACTGCGTCATGGTGTGGACCATGTCGTTTCATATCGCCTTTCCTGGCAGAGCTGTCTAAGAAATATCCTGATGTTACCTTCCTGAAGGTGGATGTGGATGAGTTGAAGGTAATACAAGATGAAAGTCATCCTTTTCCGTTTCTTATCCAAATTATAGCCAGGGGCCGGAGTAAATATATCAATAGTAAACTTTTGTATTCTGTTTACACTACAGAGTGTCACTCAGGATTGGGCAGTGGAAGCTATGCCGACCTTCATGTTCCTGCAAGAAGGGAAGATTGTGGACAAGGTTGTGGGAGCTAAGAAGGACGAGCTGCAACAGACTATAATAAAGCACATCCCTACTGCCTCTGCTTGAAACTGGAGTATTAGATTTGCTTGTTATGCTCGTTGGCCGTTGATATAGCTATTGAGCCGTATGCTGTGAAGCCAGTAGGGTAATGCTATGGGAACTTTCATTACATATATTCTGTCTATTATATTAAATCGTGAAAAAAGAAAGAGAAATGCCGAATCCTCTATGTAGGTTAGGTGTGCTGTACTGCAATCGATATTATATATCTTGGTTTTTTATTTATTTATTTATTTTATAAAAAACTGTTTCAGTTGATAATCAGATTAATGACTATTAATTGGTACCGTATCATCTCCACACTTAAAATATTTTAAGTATGATATCATTCTCAACACATACAATAAGTATGGCATACTCAGCGATTTATTGATTTTCAAAATACCTCAATTAATCTCAAAATCATTTATTTACTATTTTTATAATTAAATATATTTAAAAGATATATATTTATAGTTTAAAAACAAAAAAATAATATCTACATGTCCTATCTACCACATCTACCCTTTTGTTCGTTTTAACATGATTGGGAGAAAGGAATGGAAAAGGAAAAATTTAGATTTCCAGGTAATTTAGTTTAACAGTGAAAGTTATTGTATAATTGGGTGTCATAATAAATATAACCTCCAAGTGAGAGTGGTAATTTACGGCAACTTGTCTTTAAAAAACAATGAGACTTTGTTTATTTTTCCAGTATTATATTTTAAGCAATACTTCTGTGTCAGTTTATACAACAACAAAATCCACTCTCAATAAGTTTTTTTAAGCCGTCCGCATGTCTTTGGGTATTTTACAACTCTTCATCATCCATCGAATTTGTATTCTCCATTAGCTTTTCTTTTGGCTTTTGTTGTGTTTCTTGCCATTGCAGTCCATACCCATCCCAGTAGCGATGTCATCCTCCACTTGTAACTCCGATCAAATCCATCGCCCATCATCTGTCCTTGTTAATATTTTTTGTATATTTTCATTTTTCCCTAATCACACCTAATATTTTTGTTTTTATAAATTTTTATAGGTAACGATTCAAGCAATTCTCCTTCAGAATCTGGTAACACTGATTTAACTTACTTCTGATTACTCATTGTTTAACTCCTCGCCATTATAACTAATACATGTCATTTATTGTTTGCCATATGCTCTTCATATTGGGTGATATTGTTTGAATATTGCTTTATATTATTGACATGTGCTACCTGTAGCATATGGCCAAATTAGAAATCCCACATCGTGGGTGTAGCATATTGAGCCTTCCTTTTTTACCTATAAAAGGAAGGCTCCACCCTTCTTCTCATTACACCAAAATAACACTTAAACAATATACCCCTTAAGGTAAATTACAAAATTGTATTCCCAGTTTGTAATATTTCTTTAGTGAAATATTAAGTAGTAGTGTCCGAGGACGTAGGCTAAATTAGCCGAACCTCGTAAAATTGTGAGTATTTTTCTTCTTATTCTGTTTTCTTCATCTAGTATTATTTATCACGGTGCTTATTTGCATAACAAGTGGTAGCGGAGCCGAAGGTTCGTCTTTGGAGCCGAAGGTTTGTCTGTGGAGCCGAAGGTTTGTCTTTGGAGCCGACGGTTCATCTATAGAGTCGGAGGTTTATCTTTTGTTTGTACGTGATATTGAATACTATTGTTAAGAATGACAGCTAAAGAGGAGGCTATACCAACATCAAGTATGACAACCAGGGCATTATGGTCAAGGATCCCGCAGCCCAGTTTGAAATTGGTGGTGGATATATTTGATGGTACTGGCCATTTCGGCATGTGGCAAGGGGAAGTCTTGGACTCTCTTTTTCAACAAGGCCTTGATATTGCCATTGATGAAAAGAAACCAGAAGACATGAAGATAGAGATTGGATACCATAAATCGGTTGGCGTGTGGTACAATTCGATCATGCTGTCCAAGGAGCAGAAGTATGCTTTCAAAAATGACTTCTGCACACAAACTATGGAAGGCACTGGAGGATAAATTTCTGAAGAAGAGTGGTCAGAATAAGCTCCTTATGAAGAAAAGATTATTCCGGTTTAATTACCGACCAGGTACTACTATGAATGAATGCATCACTATTTTTGATCGATTAGTTGCAGATCTGCTGAATTTAGATGTGAAGTTTGAAGATGAAGATTTGGCTTTGATGTTGTTATCTTCTCTCCCTGATGAATTTGAACATTTGGAGACTACTTTACTTCATGGTAAAGAGCATGTATCACTAGATGTTGTTCATTCTGCTTTATATAGTCATGAATTAAGAGAACATGATAAAATGAAAGTCAAATCGTTGACATCCAAAGAAGCATTGGTGGCACGAGGTCGTCAACAAAACAAATCAATAGGGAGAAGAGGGAGGTCCAAATCAAAGAGCAGAATTGCTAAAGATGAATGTGCTTTCTGTCACGAGAAGGGACACTGGAAGAAAAACTGTCCGAAGCTGAATAAGAAAAGCATAGCTCCACGTGATGCAAATGTCGCAGAATGCATAAGTAATGGAGGGTCATATATCTCCTTGGTGATTTCATCTTCAGAAACACGCCAGATGAGTGGATATTAGATTCTGGATGTACCTATCATATGTGTCCCATTCGGGAGTGGTTCTTTGAATTTCAGGAACTCGATGGCGGAGTTGTTTACATGGGAAATAACAATTCATGTAAAACAACTGGGATAGGTTCAATCAAGCTACAGAATCATGACGGATCCACCAGAATTCTGAAGGATGTACGATACGTGCCAAAGCTAAAGAAGAATCTGATCTCATTGGGGGCTTTAGAATCAAAAGGCCTAGTTGTGACATTACGAGATGGAGTTCTCAAAGCAACTTCTGGAGCACTTGTGATGCTGAGAGGAATCAGGAGAAACAATCTGTATTACTTCCAAGGTAGTACAGTAGTTGGGACTGTGGCGACAGCAACTTCGAGTAGCAAGAAGGATGCTGAGATGACAAAGCTGTGGCATATGCGATTGGGACATGCTGGAGAAAAATCCTTGCAAATTCTGTCCAAGCAAGGATTATTGAAAGGTACGAAGACCTGTAAATTAGAATTATGTGAACATTGTGTACTGGGAAAACAACGAAGAGTGAAATTTGGCACTGCTATTCATAATACTAAAGGTATTTTGGATTATGTGCATTCTGATGTATGGGGACCTGCCAAGACTCCATCACTTGGAGGTAGGCATTATTTTGTCACTTTTGTTGATGATTTTTCCAGGAGAGTTTGGGTATTCACGATGAAGAGCAAGGATGAGGTGCTGGAAATTTTCTGAAGTGGAAAGCTCAAGTTGAAAATCAAACAGGAAGAAAGATCAAAGTTCTCCGAACAGACAATGGAGGAGAATACAAGAGTGATCCATTCCAGGAGGTATGCCAAGAAAGTGGAATAGTTTGACACTTTATAGTCATAAAACACCTCAGCAGAACGTGGTGTCTAAGCGTATGAACCGAACACTAGTGGAGAAAGTTCGTTGTATGCTGTCTAATGCTGGGTTGGACAGAAGATTTTGGGCTGAGGCTGTGACATATGCATAATACATCGTAAATCGTTTGCCATCATCTGTCTTAATGGCAAAACTTCCTTTGGAGGTATGGTCTGGAAAATATGCTACTGATTATGATACTTTACATATTTTTTGGCTCTACTGTATATTATCATGTGAATGAATCAAGTTAGATCCACGAGCGAAGAAAGCTTTTTTCATGGCTTACTTACTGGCATCAAAGGATATCGTTTGTGGTGTTTGGAATCAAAGAAGACGATAATCAGTAGGGATGTTACATTTGATGAATCTTCCATGTTGAAGAAGGTAAATTCAGAAGGGACTGATAATGCTCAGCAACAGGTGGAGCATACACCAAAGTAGGTGGATTTCGAGCAGACAATTCCAGCCAGTAACATTATGACTGATTCTTCGATGGCAGAGGAGGACTCAGAAGACGAAGAGTTTCTGACCCAAGAAACTCAACAGCAATCAGAGCCAATTGCAGTCAGATGAGAGAGAAGAGAGATTCAAAAACCTGCTCGTTTTGCAGATATGGTGGCTTATGCACTTCCAGTTCTTGATGATGTTCCATCCACTTACTCAGAAGCAATCCGAGCTACAAATAGCGAAAGATGAGCAATTGCAATGGAGGAAGAAATAAAATCACTTGAGAAGAATAAGACGTGGAAGCTGACACAACTACCTAAAGGCAAGAAGGCAATTGGATGCAAATTGGTATTTGCTAAGAAAGAAGGATTTCATGACAAAGAAGATCCCACGCTACAAGGCAAGGTTAGTGGCTAACGGCTACGCTCAGAAGGAAGGAATTGATTACAATGAGGTATTTTCTCCAGTCGTTAAACATTCCTCTTTCAGAATTTTATTGGCCTTGGTAGCACAGTTGAATTTAGAGTTATCTCAACTTGATGTGAATACTGCATTTTTACACGGTGATTTGGATGAGGAAATCTACATGGTTTAGCCAGAAGGATTTAAAAATACTGGTAAGGAAAATTTGGTTTGTAAATTAAGCAAATCATTGTATGGACTGAAGCAATCTCCAAGGCAGTGGTACAAACGACTTGATAAATTTATGAGGAGCCAAGAGTACACAAGAAGCAAATATGATCATTGTGTGTATCTGCGAAGACTTCAAGATGAATCCTACATCTACTTACTCTTATATGTGGATCATATGCTGATAGCAACAAAGAGCCAAGCTGAGATTGACAAAATAAAGGCTCAATTGAGTAAAGAGTTCGAGATGAAGGATCTTGGGGAAGCTAAGAAGATTCTCGGCATGGAGATCAACAGAGACAGAGGGAGTGGCCAAGCTTTGGCTGAAACAAAAGCAATATTTGGAAAAGGTATTACAACGTTTTGGTATGCATGAAAATACAAAACCTGTGAGTACCCCACTTGCTCCTCAGTTGAAACTTAGTAGCCAGTTATCTCCAACAACAGATGAAGAGTGAGAATACATGGCAAAAATTCCCTATGCAAATGCAGTTGGAAGTCTGATGTATGCAAATGGTGTGTACGAGACCAGATATTTCACAAGCTGTTAGTATTGTGAGCAGGTATATGCATAATCCAGGCAAGGGTCACTGGCAAGCTATAAAATGGATTCTACGGTATATCCAAAGTACTGTAAACGTTGGCTTGGTATTTGAGAGAGGAGAATCACTTGGTTTATGTATGGTTGGATATTGTGATTCTGACTATGCAGGAGATTTGGATAAGCGACGATCTACAACTGGCTATTTGTTTACTTTAGCATAAGCGCCAGTTAGTTGGAAATCTACTTTGCAGTCAACGGTGGCTTTGTCTACAACAAAGGCAGAGTATATGAAAATTACAGAAGCTGTGAAGGAAGCTATTTGGCTTTATGGGTTACTTGAAGACTTGGGAGTTGGTCAAAAATAACTTGTATTGTTTTCTGATAGTCAGAGTGCTATTCATTTAGCAAAGAATCAAGTCTTTCATGCAATGACAAAGCACATTGATGTTTGCTATCATTTTGTGCGGGAGATTCTCGAAGAAGATGAGATATTTATCCAAAAGATACATACAGCTGAGAATCCTGCAGATATGCTGACCAAAGTGGCTACAAGAACCAAGTCTGAACACTGTTTAGACTTGGTTAATATTTTAAGTTAGCGTCTCATGGCACGAAATTGGAGACACTGCATTGGGAATAATTTGATATTTGGCCAAGGTGGAGATTTGTAGCATATGGCCAAATTAGAAATCCCACATTGTGGGTGTAGCAAATTGAGCCTTCCTTTTTTACCTATAAAAGGAAGGCTCCACCCTTCTTCTCATTATACCAAAATAATACTTAAGTAATATACCCCTTAAGGTAAATTTGCAAAGTTGTATTCCTAGTTTGTAATATTTTTTCAGTAAAATATTAAGTAGTATTATCCGAGGACGTAGGCTAAATTAGCCGAATCTCGTAAAATTGTGAGTATTTTTCTTCTTCTTTTGTTTTCTTTATCTAGTATTATTTATCATGGTGCTTATTTGCACAACACTACCCATATTGTGCATATCCTTTATTTCGTTCAATTACAAATGATGTAATTGACATCCAACTATCCATGCATGGAACCATTAAATGTTCAAGGCATTGATTGTTGTTCATTTCCTTAGCAAAAAGGAAATTATACGTAGCCTCATTGAAAATAGTTTGTCGTAACAATAACACCTTAGTTCTATATTATTGCTTCGCTTAGTGAAACATATTTTTTAGATACAGCCAGGCCTGTTGCTCTCCTCGATTGTGAGCCCCATGCGCACGAATCGTAATAAGCGATGTTGGTCCGACGAGGAGGACTGACTACTCATTCAGATCCTACTTGACCTAACAGCTATGGGGAAATATAAGGTCGATTGGGGTTTCAAATCGGGACTTTACAATGCAGTGGAACAGGAATTTGACAGCAGGAAACCTGTATGCGGTATTCGTGCAGGCCTGCACACTATCTCATGTATGAAGACATTGAAGAAATTTAAGTCACATTTTGGCATCATTCATGATATGTTATATCTGAATACTAGTCACTTTGGATGGAACCCTATCAATAAATATGTCACTGCAGAGGATGACGTGTGGGAAGAGTATCTTAATATAAATGTCATACTACTTGCATTAAGGTAAATATCATACTAATTGGTTATGATGGAGTGACTCTCACTAAGGTTCTCGAGATCTCACCCTCTCTTGTTCTTGTCTTTTAGGTTTTGGTCCGAGTGTTCGCGTTTCGGGCTTCTTTTGAGATCAAGGTTCCCAGTTTGCCATAGAACTGAACTACTGTATATTTCACTCTTGAAAAACTCGGCATTTTCTTTTATATTTTGGATAATGATATGCATGCTTGTTTTTAAAGCTAATATAATATAATATAATATAACCAAATCTAACATATCCTAACATCTTCAACTTTGCCTTTAAAGCTCGAACAAGCGCTATCTCTCAGATAGTGAAATTATTGCCTATTAGTGTAATGAGCTGATAGCCATGTTTGGGTTATCGAAGTAGCAAATAAAGTATGGTAAAATAGGATTCTACGTGGACGAAATATCAATTGTGGAATTCTAGGTATTGATGTTGAGAGTGGATGATGCGGCATTTTAAACCTTCACAACTACCATATAAAATCAAGATGAAGATTAGGGGATAATTTTATTCATACATAGTGCACATATTTATATAAAAAGTTGTTAAGAAGAAACTAAATTAGCTAAATTAATTACAATGAATGGTAATAAATATTGTGTATAATTAAAGAAATATACCGAATCATATCTCTCTCTCTCTATATATATATATATATATATATATATATATTAATATATTTGTTTCCTTCAACAAGGAATCCAAAAAGCTGGAGCTTTCATTTCCTCGGTTGCTGTTTAACGTGGATTTATTTGTTTTTATATGGATTTCTATGCCTGGTGAATTTTCTTTCGTATGTGCTGATTTGATGTGCATTTTTTGTTCTTGCATGTTGGACTGGCTGATGATCTTATTATTGCTTACCGTTTTGGTTGATACCCTTTTGTGTATGGGTTCGATATGAAATCAAGTTTGCTTTTTAGGTTTTGGGCTGTGTTCATGGGCCACAAAAAAGACTTCTTATTAATCAATGTAATGGCATTAAATGGTTCTGCGTTTGTGAATCTTCTTATTTGATGGTTTCAATTGTTGTAGCTCCAACATGTGACGGAGCAGTAACTCCCACACGCTATGCCATGTTGCATGGATGATTGTGGAACTATGAGAAAGGTTGACTGGTATTTCCTTTGCCAGTAACTCCCACTCTTGGGTTGATGTTGATGCAGGTGGTTGTTGATTTTACTGCCTCACGGTGCGGGCCATGTCGTATTATGGCACCTTTCCTGGCAGAGCAGGCAAAGAAATTTCTCGGTGTTATCTTCATCAGGGTGGATGTGGATGACGTGAATGTGAGACTCTGATACCCTCATTCTCAATTTATTAGTTGAGGTTGGATGAACCGTGGTTTCCTTGTTTACAGACTATGGCTCGGGATTGGGCTGTGGAAGCCATGCCAACGTTTATGTTCATCAAGGAAAGACTGTAGACCAGGTCGTGGGAGCAAGGAAGGACGAGCTGCAGCAGACTATCCACTTGGTCATAAAGGTAGCTTTAAGGTGCTCCCGGTGTACCATGTCAGCTTTACTCCACCCACTCACATTCATTATTTAATATTATCCAGTCACCTGCCACATACGTTGCCACTCAGCAGCCTGAGATTGTCACAGTAACTCAAATTTCGGGAGGGTAAACGGTCTTTTTACCCTTCCCGCCCACTTTTGATAAAGTGAGTTTTGCCCCCAAATTTGAATTTCAATTTCGGCCCATATATATATAGATATAATTCTGGTTGTTACCACAGAGTCTGTCATCCTCAACGCAATCTGCAACACCACTTTTCTATCCCCAAAAACCAAGTTTGTAGATTGGAGGAGTATACTGAGTTGAAGGTAGCCGTTGTTGGCATGTGGGGGACATTCTGTATATCACGTACAGAATGTGCATTGCATTGTGGAATAAATTATCTTTAGAGTGCCAGTATATGGCCCCAACATAATGTACCAGTATATGGCCAGTATATCTTTAGAGTGCCATTATCTTTAGGATAATATGCCTGGTGTCATTATACACTGGGTCGGTAACATTAGGTGTGTCCCCAACATAATGTACCTATTGTTGTTGTGATTCACAGGATTCATTAACAATTTTGTATTGCTGTGTAGATATGGACACTGCCACTAACCCAAGGATTCTTCGCCATTGGACAACTCAAGAAGTTATATAGGTACGTGTGTACATATGTTGTGTTAGTGGCATTGAAGTTATAATTGCTTTCTTGTTAGCATTGAAATGCATCGGTTAGTACATAGGTTTTGTTATATAAATATTCATAATTGCAACATTATTTACACAACATTAATTGTTTACCTGATATCTTGCAATAGGCGTGGAGAACCTAAGGGTAGGTTCTATTTTTTTAAGTGATGATGAAGCATATGATGCATATAATGCTCATGGACTGTCTAGAGGATTTGGTGTGAGAAAGGGCAAGAAACATTTTAACAATAGAGGTGAACTGATGAGGAGGGAGATGTATTGTGCCTGCGAAGGTTCATCAAATACTGTTGAGGTTAACAACCCACCGAAGCGAACACGAATGGATTATAGATGCGAATTTCTAGCGAAGATTGTATTCAAGGTTACAGCAGGACAGTACGAAGTGAAATTGTTTGAGGATGAACACAATCATCCTTATGATCGATGGGAGACAGAGACATTTCATAAAATCTGCAAGAAGGTTAGGTGCTGAAAATAAGGAGTTAATTGGGTCACTGGTGGCTGCAGGTGTGAAGCCATCTAGAGCATTTCGCTTTGTTGCTGGTGAAGCGGGGGGAAGTCAGAATGTTGGATTCATAGAGGAAGACTGTCAGAATTTCATACAACAAAGGAGACAAAGTTTGATCGGACATGGAGATGTGGTTGCTGTTATGGATCATTTTCGAAATATGAGTGCAGAGGATAGTAACTTCTTATATGCCATGCAACCTGATGACGATGGTAGATTGATGAATATGTTTTGGCGGGATGGTATGTCAAAATTACACTATGATGTATTTGGAGATGTGGTGATTTTTGATACCACATATAGGACTAACAAATACAATATGATTTATGCTCCATTTACTTGCATAAATAGTCATTGGCATAATGTATTTGTTGGATGTGCCTTCTTGAGCGATGAGACAACAATTACCTTTGAATGGTTGTTCGAGTCTTTCTTGACTGCTATGGGGGGGAAGCAACCGATTACTATTTTTACCGACCAGGCTCCAAGTCCATTGCAGCAGCTTGCCGGACTGTGTTTCCTCAATCCAAACATCGTCTTTGTCAGTGGCACATAGAACAAAATGCAATGAAAAATATTCCGCACCTGTTGGGTGACAAAGACTTCAAGGAAATATTTCATACAATTCTATGGCAAATACGAAATGAAGACAAGTTTGAGGAGACTTGGAAAGATATGATTAGACGGTTTGATCTTGTGGATCAGACATGGCTGAAGAGATTGTACAACTTGAGAGAAAAATGGTCTCCAGCGTTCAATTTAGACATTTTCTCCATTGACATTAAGTCTACACAACGAAGTGAAAGCGCAAATAATGTCTTCAACAAGATATCAACGAAGTCTATGTTGTTGGTGGAATTTGTGAGTGCTTATGAACAGAGATCGAGAGCAATGAGGGATGAGGAACTTTTGCATGATTTCAGGGACAGAGGCAAGCCGAAACTGACATTAGAACATGGGATGTTAGCACATGCGGGTGACATATACACTCGAGAGCTATTCGGTAGATTTCACGAGGAGTTTTTGAAGTCTGTCTCCCTTAAAATATTTGGCAATGTCAAATCTGGAAATGTAACGCAAATCACTATTGAAGGGGATTATCAGGTCCAAGTTGATGAGGAGCACAAAACATTTGTTTGTTTTTGTAAGAAGTTCACAACCATGAGATTGTTGTGCCAGCATTCACTGAGGGTAATGCATTCAATCTATAACATAGACTATGTTCCAGAAAAGTATATCATGAAGAGGTGGACAAAGACAGCGAAAGATGGCCTTGGGTTCCACCATTACACAAACCAGAGTACTGGCATTGTTCGCACACCAACAGCTAGTAGATTGAGTGGTCTTATGAGGAGATCATTTGCTGTAATGAGTAGTGCAGCAACTTGAAGAAGAATGGACAGAGATGGCATATGATGGTCTGACGGAGCTGGAAAAAAAGATTTAAAACATATTTACAAGCCACTTGGTTCTGATGATCAACAGGGTAAACAAGACCGAATTGGTGATCCAGCTGGGAGATGGCCGAAAGGGCAAAAGAACAAACGACTAAAGCCAGCTTGTGAAAGGAAGAAAAAGGCTGGGCAGAAAAAAGTTGTACAAGTCGATGCTCCATCAACCCCAGGGATACAAATCAGTCCTTTTCCACAAAGTGATGTTACTGAAGCTGTCGACCTAGGACCACCCCAGGGATTCGCATCAGCCCCTCACAATGCCATTTACATGTCTTATTGGCAACAAGTATGATTCAAGATTTCTATAATTACACAGTTGGGTTAATGTATTTGCTGACATGATGTATTAACTGTTAATTTTATCATGTGATACAGATGATGCATTTACATCAACAAGTGAACCCTTTCATGTTCATGCCCCAAGTTCAACAGTATGGTTCGCAGCAGTATGGTTCGCAGTAGTTGCCCGATCATCCTCTATAGTGCAACTGTAAACCATTGTATTCACATATATGCAAGAGTATATTGTAATGCGACTGTAATGTTCTGATTTGAATGTGACCATTGTAATGTTCTGATTTGAATGTCACCATTGTAATGTTCTAATTTGAATGTCACCACAGGAATATTGTGTTTTGAATGTGACCATTGTAAGTCACACATACTGGTACATCACGTAGGACACACAGGGTATGTGACCATTGTAATGTCACACATACTGGTACATCACTTAGGACACACAGGGTATGTGACCACTGTAATATCACACATACTGGTCCGGTCCTTGTTGATGGGACGACTTGTCATCCAGCTCTGTAATGACTGTAAGCAATTAATGTTAGGGTACTGAACACGCCACAAGTAATACACAGCCGACCTGGAAAATCGGAAGGCCAAAGCTATTGAGTCATTCATCCATCATGCCGAGAGATTCGTCCTCCTCCCATCAACGGAAGAGATTACGGAAGCCATATGCTTCAACATCGCAACCTGAACAACAACCACCACCTAATAACACCGACCAAGACCCACAGTCCAATCCCGTTCAACAACCATACACTGACCGAATGCATATTTCGTCTGATGATAGTCTGCTCCCAGAAGACGCTGAACAAACGGAGACGGTTAGGCCTGACGAGGCTTCCCCCGAAGACGATGAAGTGGCAGTATCTGCCATTTTGAACATTCGGCGGTTTACAGACCCAGAGGAGAAGGCTTATTATCAACGATTGAGATCTAGCAAGCAAAACGTCATGCCGGACCGTCGTATCATGTGGCCAGATATGGAGAAGTGCGGTCTTGCAGACGAAATACGAACCTTTCTACGCAATGGAGGCCTTCTTGACATGGCAGAAATCAATGAAGATGGCGAAAGGTTCGTTTTTTATGAGTTTATCAGTACTTTCGCTATTAAGAAAACTGATAGTGATGAGCATGAAAACGATGTTCACTTTCGATTGGGGGGGACACAGTATGACATCTCTTATGCGGAGTTTGGAATCTCTTATGGTTTTTGGAGTCGTGAGTTTGTGGATAGTGAGGGTTATGCAAATGTCATTTCTGATTTTGATGAAGAAGATGTCGTCCAAGATATATGGGCAGAACTAACAGTGAATGAAGCCGGTGAGGGTAGCAGTAGAGGGCACAAATATAACCCGACACGTGCTAGAGGGTCGGCCATATTGAACCCTTCGCTCCGAGTCATCCATAAATGGCTCACTAAATCGATTCATGGGAGGAAGGGGAGTACGAATGTCGTTTCAAGAGCTGACTTGCTTTGTTTGTACTGCATGAAAAGGGCGATCCCAATCGATGTTACCCGCTTGTTTGCAAGCCACCTACATGCCATGAAGAATGCTGATCGTGGAGGTGCTATCCATGGATCGTCGTACATCACCAGGTTGGCCAAAAACCTAGGCAAAGAAAAATTTATTGTCGGCAGGTTCTATATGACGGGGCGAATTGGGTTGACAGTTTTGGCACACATGGGAATTGTGAGTAGGGTGACCAAGAAGAAAGGGTTAAAGAAGAATAAGTACAAGGTCATCGCCACGGGCTATACGTTCGTCCAAGAAAATCCAGACATTCTGACTGATTCTGAAGAACCAGATTCACCAGTAATAAAACCAACAAACAAGGATCACACTCCGCAGCCTGATACACCACCAAGGGCCAGTACTGGGGGTGTTGTACGCAATCCCAAACTAACGAAGATGCGCCTCCGACGATACTTGGACTATCTATGTGATAGGATTGATGAATGCCAAGAGCGAATGCTGTGGATGCAGAATAGAATGGTCGACTTCTTCAATAAGATAGGACATGTATCGGGTCAAGGTCCTCCACGACCCATTACCACACCTCCACAGGAATTTCAAGAAGAAACTCACGATGAAACTTAGTGGACTGTTTATTTCCTCTATTTATTCTTATCAATGTGAACTGATCTTTTGCTTAGTTTGGAATGTGAACTAATCTTTTTGTTTAAACTGATGCACGTTCACTTTCGTTTTATCAGTGGATTGATTGTTCACGAATGGATAATCAGTAAGGTTGTGATTTTATCAACAATATAACGACATAAACACCCCATATAGCGTATATAATGTCTACCATTTGATAGCATCAGGCCACATCACATGGGGTACATACCCCATATAACGTATGTAATGTCTACCATTTGATAGCATCGGGCCACATCACATGGGGTACACACCCCATATTACGTATGTAATGTCCACCATTTGATAGCATCGAGCCACATCACATGGGGTACACACCCCATATAACGTATATAATGTCCACCATTTCATAAAATCGGGCCACATCACATGGATTACACACACCATATAACGTGTGTAATGTCTACCATTTGATAGAATCAATCAATATTATTACATTAGTGACATACGGCATGTGATGTATATATTCTTGTAAGTGTTTGCAGGAATAATCATTGTAAATGTGCCACAAAATATGTATTTGACAATTGATTCATATTTTTCGCAGTAGGGTTGAACAACATATTTTACAATTGATTCATCTTTTACATATTTTACACATTCTGCATTGTAAAATATGTTGTTCAACCCTACTGCGAAATATATGAATCAATTGTCAAATACATATTTTGTGACACATTTACAATGATTATTCCTGCAAACACTTACAAGAATATATACATCACATGTCGTATGTCACTAATGTAATAATATTGATTGATTCTATCAAATGGTAGACATTACACACGTTATATGGTGTGTGTAATCCATGTGATGTGGCCCGATTTTATGAAATGGTAGACATTATATACGTTATATGGAGTGTGTACCCCATGTGATGTGGCTCGATGCTATCAAATGGTAGACATTACATACGTAATATGGGGTGTGTACCCCATGTGATGTGGTCACCCTACTCACAATTCCCATGTGTGCCAAAACTGTCAACCCAATTCGCCCCGTCATATAGAACCTGCCGACAATAAATTTTTCTTTGCCTAGGTTTTTGGCCAACCTGGTGATGTACGACGATCCATGGATAGCACCTCCACGATCAGCATTCTTCATGGCATGTAGGTGGCTTGCAAACAAGCGGGTAACATCGATTGGGATCGCCCTTTTCATGCAGTACAAACAAAGCAAGTCAGCTCTTGAAACGACATTCGTACTCCCCTTCCTCCCATGAATCGATTTAGTGAGCCATTTATGGATGACTCGGAGCGAAGGGTTCAATATGGCCGACCCTCTAGCACGTGTCGGGTTATATTTGTGCCCTTTACTGCTACCCTCACCGGCTTCATTCACTGTTAGTTCTGCCCATATATCTTGGACGACATCTTCTTCATCAAAATCAGAAATGACATTTGCATAACCCTCACTATCCACAAACTCACGACTCCAAAAACCATAAGAGATTCCAAACTCCGCATAAGAGATGTCATACTGTGTCCCCCCCAATCGAAAGTGAACATCGTTTTCATGCTCATCACTATCAGTTTTTTTAATAGCGAAAGTACTGATAAACTCATAAAAAACGAACCTTTCGCCATCTTCATTGATTTCTGCCATGTCAAGAAGGCCTCCATTGCGTAGAAAGGTTCGTATTTCGTCTGCAAGACCGCACTTCTCCATATCTGGCCACATGATACGACGGTCCGGCATGACGTTTTGCTTGCTAGATCTCAATCGTTGATAATAAGCCTTCTCCTCTGGGTCTGTAAACCGCCGAATGTTCAAAATGGCAGATACTGCCACTTCATCGTCTTCGGGGGAAGCCTCGTCAGGCCTAACCGTCTCCGTTTGTTCAGCGTCTTCTGGGAGCAGACTATCATCAGACGAAATATGCATTCGGTCAGTGTATGGTTGTTGAACGGGATTGGACTGTGGGTCTTGGTCGGTGTTATTAGGTGGTGGTTGTTGTTCAGGTTGCGATGTTGAAGCATATGGCTTCCGTAATCTCTTCCGTTGATGGGAGGAGGACGAATCTCTCGGCATGATGGATGAATGACTCAATAGCTTTGGCCTTCCGATTTTCCAGGTCGGCTGTGTATTACTTGTGGCGTGTTCAGTACCCTAACATTAATTGCTTACAGTCATTACAGAGCTGGATGACAAGCCGTCCCATCAACAATGACCGGACCAGTATGTGTGATATTACAGTGGTCACATACCCTGTGCATCCTAAGTGATGTACCAGTATGTGTGACATTACAATGGTCACATACCCTGTGTGTCCTACGTGATGTACCAGTATGTGTGACTTACAATGGTCACATTCAAAACACAATATTCCTGTGGTGACATTCAAATTAGAACATTACAATGGTGACATTCAAATCAGAACATTACAATGGTCACATTCAAATCAGAACATTACAGTCGCATTACAATATACTCTTGCATATATGTGAATACAATGGTTTACAGTTGCACTATAGAGGATGATCGGGCAACTGCTGCGAACCATACTGTTGAACTTGGGGCATGAACGTGAAAGGGTTCACTTGTTGATGTAAATGCATCATCTGTATCACATGATAAAATTAACAGTTAATACATCATGTCAGCAAATACATTAACCCAACTGTGTAATTATAGAAATGCTGAATCATACTTGTTGCCAATAAGACATGTAAATGGCATTGTGAGGGGCTGATGCAAATCCCTGGGGTGGTCCTAGGTCGACAGCTTCAGTAACATCACTTTGTGGAAAAGGACTGATTTGTATCCCTGGGGTTGATGGAGCATCGACTTGTACAACTTTCTTCTGCCCAGCCTTTTTCTTCCTTTCACAAGCTGGCTTTAGTCGTTTGTTCTTTTGCCCTTTCGGCCATCTCCCAGCTGGATCACCAATTCGGTCTTGTTTACCCTGTTGATCATCAGAACCAAGTGGTTGTAAATATGTTTAAAATTTTTTTTCCAGCTCCGTCAGACCATCATATGCCATCTCTGTCCATTCTTCTTCAATTGCTGCACTACTCATTACAGCAAATGATCTCCTCATAAGACCACTCAATCTACTAGCTGTTGGTGTGCGAACAATGCCAGTACTCTGGTTTGTGTAATAGTGGAACCCAAGGCCATCTTTCGTTGTCTTTGTCCACCTCTTCATGATATACTTTTCTGGAACATAGTCTATGTTATAGATTGAATGCATTACCCTCAGTGAATGCTGGCACAACAATCTCATGGTTGTGAATTTCTTACAAAAACAAACAAATGTTTTGTGCTCCTCATCAACTTGGACCTGATAATCCCCTTCAATAGTGATTTGCGTTACATTTCCAGACTTGACATTGCCAAATATTTTAAGGGAGACAGACTTCAAAAATTCCTCCTGAAATCTACCGAATAGCTCTCGAGTGTATATGTCACCCGCATGTGCTAACATCCCATGTTCTAATGTCAGTTTCGGCTTGCCTCTGTCCCTGAAATCATGCAAAAGTTCCTCATCCCTCATTGCTCTCGATCTCTGTTCATAAGCACTCACAAATTCCACCAACAACATAGACTTCGTTGATATCTTGTTGAAGACATTATTTGCGCTTTCACTTCGTTGTGTAGACTTAATGTCAATGGAGAAAATGTCTAAATTGAACGCTGGAGACCATTTTTCTCTCAAGTTGTACAATCTCTTCAGCCATGTCTGATCCACAAGATCAAACCGTCTAATCATATCTTTCCAAGTCTCCTCAAACTTGTCTTCATTTCGTATTTGCCATAGAATTGTATGAAATATTTCCTTGAAGTCTTTGTCACCCAACAGGTGCGGAATATTTTTCATTGCATTTTGTTCTATGTGCCACTGACAAAGACGATGTTTGGATTGAGGAAACACAGTCCGGCAAGCTGCTGCAATGACTGGAGCCTGGTCGGAAAAAATAGTAATCGGTTGCTTCCCCCCCATAGCAGTCAAGAAAGACTCGAACAACCATTCAAAGGTAATTGTTGTCTCATCGCTCAAGAAAGCACATCCAACAAATACATTATGCCAATGACTATTTATGCAAGTAAATGGAGCATAAATCATATTGTATTTGTTAGTCCTATATGTGGTATCAAAAATCACCACATCTCCAAATGCATCATAGTGTAATTTTGACATACCATCCCGCCAAAACATATTCATCAATCTACCATCGTCATCAGGTTGTATGGCATATAAGAAGTTACTATCCTCTGCACTCATATTTCAAAAATGATCCATAACAGCAACCACATCTCCATGTCCGATCAAACTTTGCCTCCTTTGTTGTATGAAATTCTGACAGTCTTCCTCTATGAATCCAACATTCTGACTTCCCCCCGCTTCACCAGCAACAAAGCGAAATGCTCTAGATGGCTTCACACCTGCAGCCACCAATGACCCAATTAACTCCTTATTTTCAGCACCTAACCTTCTTACAGATTTTATGAAATGTCTCTGTCTCCCATCGATCATAGGATGATTGTGTTCATCCTCAAATAATTTCACTTCGTACTGTCCTGCTGTAACCTTGAATACAATCTTCGCTAGAAATTCGCATCTATAATCCATTCGTATTCGCTTCGGTGGGTTGTTAACCTCAACAGTATTTGATGAACCTTCGCAGGCACAACACATCTCCCTCCTCATCAGTTCACCTCTATTGTTAAAATATTTCTTGCCCTTTCTCACACCAAATCCTCTAGACAGTCCATGAGCATTATATGCATCATATGCTTCATCATCACTTAAAAAAATAGAACCTACCCTTAGGTTCTCCACGCCTATTGCAAGATATCGGTAAACAATTAATGTTGTGTAAATAATGTTGCAATTATAAATATTTATATAACAAAACCTATGTACTAACCGATGCATTTCAATGCTAACAAGAAAGTAATTATAACTTCAATGCCACTAACCCAACATATGTACACACGTACCTATATAACTTCTTGAGTTGTCCAATGGCGAAGAATCCTATGGGTTAGTGGCAGTGTCCATATCTACACAGCAATACAAAATTGTTAATGAATCCTGTGAATCACAACAACAATAGGTACATTATGTTGGGGACACACCTAATGTTACCGACCCAGTGTATAATGACACCAGACATATTATCCTAAAGATAATGGCACTCTAAAGATATACTGGCCATATACTGGTATATTATGTTGGGGCCATATACTGGCACTCTAAAGATAATTTATTCCACAATGCAATGCACATTCTGTACGTGATATACAGAATGTTCCCACATGCCAACAACGGCTACCTTCAACTCAGTATACTCCTCCGATCTACAAACTTGGTTTTTGGGGATAGAAAAGTGGTGTTGCAGATTGCGTTGAGGATGACAGACTCTGTGGTAACAGCCAGAATTATATCTATATATATATGAGCCGAAATTGAAATTGAAATTTGGGGGCAAAACTCATTTTATCAAAAGTGGGCGGGAAGGGTAAAAAGATCGTTTACCCTCCCGAAATTTGAGTTACTGTGACAATCCCAGGCTGCTGAGTGGCAGCGTATGTGGCAGGTGACTGGATAATTTTAAATAATGAATGTGAGTGGGTGGAGTAAAGCTGACATGGTACACCGGGAGCACCTTAAAGCTACCCACGATTGGAAAATAACATCTAGTCAGTGTCATGTGTGCGTTTGAATAGATTAAAAAAGAAAAGTGTGGGGCTGGGTTTCCGGAGGGATGATGACAGTCTTTTTGTCCTTTCACCTAACCAAAAAAAATGCCGTTTTTGAATCTTAGGAAAATTGAAACGTGTTAATTTTCTCCCAGTTGATATTTGAATACTATAATTTGCAGAACATTCTCTTATCATTTTGAAGTAACCAAAAATCCTCTCAGCTTTTTTTATTTGAAAATGACATCATAGATTTGTAACTAAAAAGTTTCCCATTTCAAATTGTTATAAATTTGATTTTTTATGTTTTTATAATTCCTCCCACATCGAAAATAAGAAGACTTCCATAGTTAAAAAAAAGTTTAAACTGACTATGCAAAATTTATTGTTTTATGTTTATTTTGATTTTTTTATCATTATATATTACACCTTAAATATAGATCTTTTGGTATCTTAGTTATGTTGTTCTGACGACATTGAATTTTTTTGAAAAATATGTGCTGTCAGTTGAAAGATCCGATATGACTGATTATCTTTATAAACATTTGTGTTTTAGTGACATAGGGGATGTAATACACAGTATATATGCTTGAATCTATTTGATTTTTGCGGGTGCATTAATATAGCCAATGCAATGTATTCAATATAAATAAAAGATTGTAGTGATGAATGTAATGTGAATATTGTATCAAAGGATAACTGATTGCCAAACGCGACTTTATTGGATGCAACAAAGTTTGTACGAATTCTTCACCAAAGTAGGCCACACACCGAGTCTTTCTCCATCACAACCCTTATCGAATGATGAAAACTTGTTGGGTCCTAATGGGTTGGATCTCTTGTGATAGTTGTTTTAATTTCAATGTCTTTCTTTTCTATGTGGCTAGTATCATTTAGTAAACTTTCTAATGTTGGGTACCTTGTTTGTTTAGCTGGTTGAACTAAGTTGTCCTTGGATTTCATTTTGGTTTATGTTATCGATTTTGTTGTTTTGTTAATGATTAGATTATATTTGGATTATTTACTATTTTTTTTTTTCAAATTGGTTTGCATCTGTGAGGTGCAAGGTTATGCATATAGTATGTGTGTTGGTCTTTATAGATGCCACATAACATAGGCCGTACGCCTAGTGTGATGTATGTAATGTGACTTTTAGTCTGTGTAGATGTCATATTGAGTAATCCACATGCTTGATGTGATGTATATATAATGTGACTTATAATTTTTATAGAAGTCACATTTGATGCATCACACACCCGGTGTGAAATATGTAATATTATTCCTGATCTTTGTAGAAGTCACATTGGATGCGTTACACAATTGATATGTTGCGTGTAATGTATTGTCTTTTTCACATAACATAGCCATAACAGACAATTCACACAATGTTATGAGAAATCAGTCTATATATTTCATAAAACAAGTCATGTTTAAAATTTTACAATAATAACTAAAATCGGTATTTCTAATGATTACTTTAAAAAACATAGATATAACAATCATCATAATCAGTAACTTAAGTTTGAATACAATCTTATCCCTTGATTTATAAACATTAGTAACAATTGTATTTTCAGTTAATATATGCAAATTAACTCTAGCCATTTCTACAATTTCAGCTATAATGATCTCATTTATGGAGAAGCCCAATGACCTAAAACAATGTTCTTCATACCAAAACATCAATTTTTCCTTGTTTGGTTCCGACTAACAAATCCTTATCACTATCCATATTTTACAATCTTCATAACGTTCATTTTTATAATATAAGTTTGTAATTTATTGAGATATACTGTTGTTAACTGACATTGTAGAACAAAATTAATATATTATTACAAACATCATGTATTAAATATTCTCAATGTCACAAATCATGTATTGAATTTAAGTTAACAATTATTATGTCAATGAAAAACATATCGTCAATAATGAAGTGTTCAAAATAAACAATAAATAGTATGAACACTAAAACATTGTCGTTTTTAAAAGAAATGTATAATATAATCAAAATTTCTATTTACCACTCAAATCTTTTATTTATATTGAATACGTTGTATTGGCCATATTAATATACTCATAGAAATCAAATAGATTCATGTATATATGTTGTGTATTACATTCTCTATGTCGCCATAAAAACATAACTAAGAAATAAAAAAAATTTATATTTTTACAGTGCAATGTATAATGACAAAAAAATCAAAATAACGCTAAAACAACAAACTTTGCAAAATCAGTTCAAACTATTTTTTACTATCGAAATCTTATTATTGGCAATGTGAGAGGAATTATGTAAATATAAAAAAATCAAATAAAGATAATCAAATTTGTAATAATTTGAAATGGGGAACGATATTAGAGAAATTTTTTGATTACAGATCTATAATATCATTCTCATATAAAAAAGACAAAGAGGATTTTTGAATACTGCATAATGGTGATAAGAGAGTTTTACAAATTATAGTATTCAAATATTAATGGGAGATAATTAAACATATTTTTCTGGGATTAAAAAATATCAATTTTTTTTAAGATTAGGTGAGAAGAACAAAAAGATTGTCATTATCCGTTCCAAAACTCAATCCCACACCTTTTTTAATCCAGTCAAATGCATTCAAGGCATTGACTAGATGCGATTTTTTAATCGTTATTTCATATTAAAATAAATCCAACGTGGTGCTTTGATTTACCCGTTTATAGATTATCAACGCATTGGGTAACTTTAAGGTGGTCCCAGAGTATCACTTGGGATTTACACCACCCTCTCACACACATTATTTTATAATTTCCAGTCAGCATCCACTCAGCAAAAGCCTGGTGGGACAATACAATTCAAATTTCGGGAGGGTAAATGGTCTTTTTACCCTTCCTGCTCTTCACTCAAAAATCAAACTTTTGCCCCCAAATTTGAATTTCAAATTATTTCTTCATATATAGATACAATCTTGGCAGGTATCACACAATCCACGCAGATGTTACCACACAATCTGGCCATTCTCAATGCAATCTGCAGAACCCATGATTTTTTACACAACCTTCAAGCCCCCAATGATTTTTTACGCAATCTGCTATTCGTCAACTCCACTTTTCTATCCGGAAAAAACCTAGTATGTAGATCGAAGAAATATCCAAGTGAGTGCTTAATATTTTGGTAAGACGTTAGATAATTTGGTTCTGGGTAGTAATTTGTGCAGAGTTTGCCTTGGAAGTTTTGTTAATTTGTGTTAGGAATTTTGGGGATATGTTGATATTAGGTCACGTTGTTCATATTGTATAATGCATATGTGTTATGGTTTAAG
Organism: Passiflora organensis; assembly: GCA_019739055.1. Classification (NCBI taxonomy): domain Eukaryota; kingdom Viridiplantae; phylum Streptophyta; class Magnoliopsida; order Malpighiales; family Passifloraceae; genus Passiflora; species Passiflora organensis. Next base: position 2,707,919 of record JAEPBF010000029.1, read on the forward strand.
TGTTTATTTGTGTGGTGTAATACATGTAATATGAGACATTATATATGTACTAAACACCATGTATGTACTAATATGTTGTTTTTTACTTGCAGATGTCTGTTAACAGTGGCTCTTATTCTCAATAAATTTCACTATTACATTACAATGACAAACGGTGTCAAGAATGTGGGGAGTGAACATTGATAAAAATTTGTCAATCGGATCCAAACAAAGAAAAGTTAATGTTTTGGTGTGGAGCTCACCATTTTGAAGGGTGGTGTACTAGAATACTTAGAAATGAACCTGAATAATTTTCAATAGTCTATTAAAAATATAATTGTTACTAATATTAATATTATGAGGGATAGAATTGTATTAAATTTGTATTTATTGATTACGGTTATTGTTATAGGATTGTTGTTTATGGTAATCAATTGACATGATGCATTTTGCATTGTAAAATATGTTGTTCGAACTATTCTGAAATATATGAATTAATTTTCAAATACATATTTTGTGGCACACTTGTAATGATTATTCCTACAAATACTTGCATTATATGCATCACATGTGATATGTCACTAATATAATGTCTGTTGATTCTATTGAACGTTAGGCATTACATGCTTATATGGGGTGTGTACCTCATGTGATGTGATCCGATTCTATGAAATGGTAGACATTATATACGCCATATGAGGCTTGTACCTTATGTGATGTGACCCGATTCTATCAAATGGTGGGCATTACATTCATCATATGGGATGTGTACCTCATGTGATGTGACCCGATTCTATTAAATGATGGACATTACATGCTCATATGGAGTGTGTACCTCATGTGATGTGGCCCAATTCTATTAAATAGTGGACATTACATGCATCATATGGGATGTGTACCTCATGTGATGTGACCCGATTCTATTAAATGATGGACATTACATGCTCATATGGAGTGTGTACCTCATGTGATGTGGCCCAATTCTATTAAATAGTGGACATTACATGCATCATATAGGGTGTGTACCTCATGTGATGTGACCCGATTCTATTAAATTGTGGACATTACATGCTCATATAGGGTGTGTACCTCATGTGATGTGGCCCAATTCTATTAAATGGTGGACTTTACATGTCATATGGGGTGTGTACCACATGTGATGTCGTTATATTGTTAATAAGATCATAACCATAATGAATATTAACCATGGACAATCAATCTCATAATGACACCCGGTGTATTATCCTAAATTGTGGCTCACCTATGTCAATCACAACAATAAAAGGTACATTATGTTGAGAACACACATAATGTTCCTGACCCAGTGTATAATGACACTCACATGTGGATCTATCTTATTTCTCACTGAGGTCATATCTCAATAAAGAGAATCTTCAGGTACGGTGCACAATTTTCTGCCATACACTGACACTCCTCCTTTTGAGCTTCCATGTTTTAGAACTATCAAAAGACAATATATTCCACAATGCAATGCACATTCTTTACGTGATATACAGAATGTCCCCCACATGCCAACCATAGATTGAGGGACCCACACACAAGTTGGGATATGATTCGACATTGTTTAAAGCACATCGGACATGGAAAAAACATCATGTCATGAAACAGGTAAAACAAACGTTTTGTCAGTATTAGTTTTTTCCAAGGGATACAAAAAACCTCATAACTCATAGACGTTTACTCACACTTAACTCATTTATAACTCATGTTCATTCATAAATACAATACAAGAATGAGCATTAAACATAGTAACTTTACATTACCTAACAATTATACACCTGAAATCCACGCCTCTCCAATATTTGAGACAGATTCCGAGGCTTTTAATGTCAACTTCTTCAAATTTATGAAGCTCTAACGAATATATGTCTTCTCTGTGATTTTTTTCCAGCTTCAACACCACCCAACTCCTTCTTGCCTTCGGACCACCAGTTTGAAGAGAGAGAACCTCTGAAAGTCACCTATAGTTCACGCAGACAACCCCCTGTCAGAGTGTTCTGATATCAAAACTCACTTTATCGAAAAAAACGGAAAGGGTAAAAAGTTTGATATGAAGACCTACCAGATTGTGTGATAACGTCTATGTGGATTGTGTGATACCTGCCAGGATTGTATCTATATATGAAGACCTAATTTGAAATTCAAATTAGGCAAAAATTTGATTTTTAGTGAAGAACGGGAAGGATAAAAAGATCATTTACCCTCCCGAAATTTGAGTTGTATTGTCTTACTAGGCTTGCTGAGTTGATGCTGAATAGATACTGACTAAAAATTATAAAATAATATGTGTGAGAGGGTGGTGTAAATCCTGAAGAAAACACACACGTCTTTATTGAAAGATAACTACGATTTTTATAGAGCGTTTACAAAACAGAAATTACTAAAATAACTCCTACAAAACAGCCACTTTCAACAGACAGAAAACTACTACCTATTAACTAGCCACAACGTTACTGACCAAGTCATTCTACCTATTAATCAGCTATAACGTTACAGACCAAGTCAGAAATTCCAACAAATTCCTCCCCGTAAACTGAAGTATGCTGAAACAACATCAGTTTACTAAAGTCATCGAACTCCAAGCATGCTTCTGAATTTCACAAATTGATCTAGCTTAATTGGTTTAGTCATTATGTCTGCTACTTGATCTTCAGTTCCACAGAACACTAACCTCACAGTCCCATTAGTTGACAAATTACGCAAATAATGATACCTGACATCAATGTGCTTTGTCCTTCGATGCATAACTGGATTCTTGGACAATTTTATTGCTGAACTACTGTCACACATGATATCAATACACTCACTGCTCAGAACACCTAGCTCCTTCAGAATTCCCTTAAGCCAAACTCCATGACAAGCACTTGCAGTGGCAGCCACATATTCAGCTTCTGTAGATGATAGTATTACAATTCCCTGCTTTCTTGAACTCCAACATATTGTTGCTCCATTTAGAAAGAAAACATAGCCTGAAGTGCTCTTCCTGTCGTCAATATCTCGCGCATAATCACTGTCTGTGTATCCCAAAAAGTTTACATCCTTACTCCATTTGTAATAAACTCCAACATCTAATGTACCTTTTAAATATCTCAGTAACCTTTTAGCAATCAGCATATGTTCTTCTTTGGGATCTGCCATATAACGAGAAATCAAACAAACCACAAACATTAAGTCGGGACGAGTTACCGTGAGGTACATTAAGCATCCTACTAGTTGTTTATACAATGTTGCATCGACACTCTTACCGCCTGACTTGGACAAGAAGGTGCCAGGAACTATCAGGTTCTTTACTGCATTACAATTCGACATATTGAACCTTTCCAAAACTTCCTTAGCATACTTCTTTTGGCACAAATGAATTCCTCCTATGTTTTGATAAACCTCAACTTCAAGGAAGAACTTCATTTTTCCTAAATCTGTCATCTCAAACTCTTGTTGCATTGATAACTTGAAACATTTGCACATATTCTCATCATCTCCTGTGTAAAGCAAATCATCAACGTAGAGGCAGACCAGTAATAATTTTCTTCCAAATCTATTTAAGAACAAGGTGTGATCATAATTACTTTTCTCAAATCCTTCCTTCTTGAAATAGCTCTCAATTTTGCTGAACCAGGCCCTCGGTGCTTGTTTCAGGCTGTAGAGAGCTTTCCTCAGTCGATAGACCTTGTTCTCTTCTCCCGTTTTGACAAAACCTTCAGGCTGATCAACATATACCTCCTCATTTAATTCACCGTACAGAAAAGCACTTTTGACATCAAGTTGATAGATGCACCATCCACGTTGAGCTGCTACTGCCACCAGAATTCTGATTGTATCCCATCGAGCTACTGGTGCATAAACTTCATTATAATCTACTCCAGCCTTCTGCGAGTATCCCTTAGCGACGAGTCTCGCTTTACATTTATCTACTTTGCCTTCTTCATTTAGTTTCATCTTAAAAACCCATTTGACACCGATTTTCTTTGCTTGATGCGGCAATGTCATCTGATTTCTTTCAATAGCTTGCATTTCGAACTCCATTGCCTCCTGCCACTTTTTTTCTTTTACTGCTTCTCCAAAGTTCACAGGATCGCTATTGGAGATGTGAAAAACAAACTCCTCCTCAACTTCTTCTTCTACAGATAGGTGTTCACCTGTTTCATAGTCGTGCATCCAAACAGGCTTTCTCCTTTGTCTTGTTTGTTGCAGGCAATGCTAATGCTGGAGAAGATTCATCCATTTCTTGGATTTCTTCAAACCTGTTCATTTGTTTCTTCATGTGAATCTGCTTCTCCATCAGTCTCTCCTCCTTCCGATTCTTCTGTAGCAATATTATCATCATCTCCCCAAGCCAACACATCCTGTTCTATATTATTTGTACTTGATTTCCAGTCCCATTTTGCACCTTCATCAAATATGACATCTCTGCTCACAATTATTCTGTTTGTTTCTGGATCATACAAGCGATAGGCTTTAGATTCATCACTAACTCCAAGTAAGACACATTTGAGAATTCGATCATCAAGTTTGGTTCTTTTCTGTTCAGGAATATGAACGTGTGCAGTTGAGCCAAACACTCTGAAATATTCCACATTTGGTTTTATGCCCGACCATTTCTCCTCTGGAACCATATCCTTAACTGCCTTTGTGTAACTGCGATTCAGAACATGAGCTGTCCATCTAGCTGATTCTGGCCACAACTTCTTCGACATCTCTTTTCAGATAAAAGACATCGTACCATGTTCATGATGGTCTGGTTTCTTCTTTCTGCAACTCCGTTTTGCTGGGGAGTGTAAGCAGCTGTTAGTTGTCGCTTGATCCCGTTATCTTTGCAGAAATTGTTGAATTCATTTGACATAAATTCTCCTCCCCGATCAGTTCTGAGTCCACATATTGCTGTTTTTGCTTCATTTTCAGCAAGATTTTTGAAATTTTTGAAGGTTTCAAACGCTTCTGATTTATCTGCAAGAAAGTATATCCAAGTTTTGCGAGAAAAATCATCTACAAGCACCAGCAAGTACCTCTTACCACTGTGAGAAGTTGGAGTGATGGGTCCACAAAGATCTCCATGAATTAATTCCAGTTTGTTTGATGCTCTCCATTTGCTTTTCTTTGAAAAGTTTTTTCGTTGTTGCTTCCCAACATTGCAAACTGTGCAGGCTTTGACAACTTCTTTTAATTTGGGTAATCCTTCCACCATTTGTTTCTGCTGCATGATTTGTATAGGTTTACTACTCAAATGCCCGTATCTCTTGTGCCACAAAACCTCCAAGTCTTCATCATCTATTTTCAAACATTTGTCAACCAGTGGCTTCATCTTTGCATGAATTACAAACATGCGATTTGCCGTCATTTGTGTGTTTATTATCAGGCCCCTTTGTTGATGATAGATTTTGCAGGTTCCTTCTTTGATTAAGATCACCAGGTGCTTCTCCTGTAGCTTCCCTATGCTTAGCAAGTTGTTGGTGAGATTTGGGACATAGTAGACATTTGTCACTGTTTGCGTCATACCTTCAACTTCGAATCTGACACTGCCTTTTCCCTCAACTGCCAACTTTGAGCTATTTCCCAACCTGACAGTGTGTTTGAAACTTTCATCAAGCTCAACGAACCATGTTTTGTCTCCTGTCATATGATTTGAGCACCCGGAATCGAGAAACCAAATGTCTTCGCCTTCAACATTACCTTTCTTTGTATATGCCATCAAAAGCAGTTCTTCCTCCTTGTCAAATTCAGCATAATTGACAGCTTCTTTTTCTAAGCCCGAACATTCAAATTGGTAATGTCCTTGCTTTCCACATCGAAAACAGTTGATGGCTGTCCGATTCACAAAAGGTCTACCTCTTCCCCGTCCTCTAGAATAACTTCTTCCTCTCTGAGATGGCCCTCTGCCTCTTCCTTGTCCATACTTTGGTACATTCTCCACCTGTAAAACCTGCTCTTCACTCCTCTTATCGATCACCTTTTGTTCATGTACAAGCAAGGATGCTTGTAATTCATCGACTGTTAATTGGTCAATGTCCTTGGATTCTTCAATTGAGCATACTACGAAAATGAATTTTTCGGTGAGACTTCGAAGTATTTTCTCAACAATTTTAACATCCGGCATATCTTCTCCGCAATTCCTCATATCATTAGCAGTAGACATGACTCTTGTAAAATACTCAGAAACTCCTTCTTTTGCTTTCATCTCTAAGTTTTCAAAAGTTCTGCGGAGCCGTTGTAGCTGGGCTCACTTTACTCTAGCATTTCCTTGATACTTGAGTTTCATTGAATCCCACAATTGCTTGGCAGTATCCTTTTGAATAATGGTTTTCAGAATACTCTTATCAACGGATTGAAAGAGATAATTCTTTGCTTTAAGATCTTTGAGCCTTGCTTCGTCGATTGCCTTTTGCTGGGCTGCATTTAGTGCTTCGTTTCCCTTTGGTTCCTCGAAACCAGATTGAATAGCACTCCAATATTCCTTGGAACGCAGTAAATTTTCCATGACCAAACTCCAATGTTCATAGTCTCCATCGAATTTAGGAACGCATGGTGCAGCAAAGCTTCCTGAATCACTTGCCATCTGCTCAGTGTTTTTCCTCTCAAACACTCAATTTTGTGTATTTCTTCTTTCTGCTCCGCTACCAAATGAAGAAAACACACGATACTTTATTGAAAGATAACTACGGTTTTTATAGAGCGTTTACAAAACAGAAATTACTAAAATAACTCCTACAAAACAGCCACTTTAGCCACAACGTTACTGACCAAGTCATTCTGTCTATTAATCAGCTATAACGTTGCAGACCAAGTCAGAAATTCCAACAAATCCTAGGTGTACCCCCTGGGACCATCTTAAAACTAACCCCAACGCATTTGTATGGTGAGACCTGTGTATTCACTGTAATTGCTTCATTTTTTCCTTTAATTTGCACTTTGTAAGTTGCTCTGCTGTAGCTTTGGCCGGTAATAGATAAATTTTTGGATCTTTATATTCGTTAAGTGATGGATATTTCCCCATATGATCGAAGATGATTGTAATACGATGCCTTCTCCTTTGAGAATCCAAGTCAGTCTTCTAATTATTCGTTTAATCTTTCTCTTTTCCCTGTCTTTGCTGCTGACTAGGATCCTGCTATTGCATGGTGCACTAGCGATTTCTTTTCCTTTATTCGGATACATTTACAATGGATCCACAACCCCACATCGTAGACCACAAGACTTTTTTCTTGTTGCTTACTATTATAACTGTCTTTATGATGCGTATATGAATCTTTTTTGTTTGCTTACATAACAAAGCTACATGAAACTTGTCAATATGCATCACTGATGAATTAATTCTTTTCGTGGTGTGACTAACCCAGGAGTTGACCAAATTCATAAACCACTGCAAAGAGGTGAAAGCAGCAACTGTCGCAAGCAAGGAAGGTGGTCAACTAAGCATTCTTAAACCAGCACCAGAACCTAACGAAGTTTTGTGTTAAACCGAATTACTCAGTGAGAACAATTGTATTAAACTTTGATGTATCGGTCTTTTTTTAGAAATCAAATACAACTTCGCTTTCCCATTTTTGTATAAATAGCTTTTGCACTGACTTACACGGCTGAAGGTTGTCAATCCCATAAGCTACGATAGTCCATAGTAACATGCTTCTTTTTAACGGAGCACTACGGCGTTTTTCTCTGTTTCGGACACGAAGTCACATCACAATGCTCTGATACGGTGTTTGCGTTACACGAGAGGAATGCATGCATCATGTTGGTTTTTAACTAAGCCAATAAGGTGAAGTGACATTAAGGAAAGGTAATTGCCACGATGCACCACCCGAGTCCCAAACTGACGAGAACGAAAAACTACGGCTAACGTACAAAATTTAGCAGAGTATTAATTTCAAACATCACCACCCATAACTCTTGCTACCAACGGGGCCGGGAAGCCGATCCCCTCGTTTCTACATGGGTACCAACGAACCTGTACGAGAACACATCGACCCTATTTTAAATTGTTCTGTTTGCTTTATTTTTCGTGGAAACATTTTTTTGTGAAAGATAAAGGAGTGATTGTCGGACTCAGTTGTTAACAGTTTCAAGGTTTAGCTGTTTGGTAGTAGAGGATGGGAGAAACAGAAGAAGAGGAAGAAGAAAAGGAAGGAAATGAGGGAGAGAGAGATGTGGAGAAAGGAGACGTACCGGTGGGTGTTGAAGAGATGGCAGAGGTGAGCGATGGCACTGTTGATGATCATAGACAGAATTTTCATGCGTCTGTGTTGCCAAGTTTGAACCAAACAAATCCTTTGAGGACGGTAGCCAGTGGTAATGCTAGCGATGCTGCTCCTCCTCCTTCCCAGACTACTTTACCTCGAACTATACATGCCTCGCAAGTAAGCTCTTTCTTTTCATTTTATTTTTTTAATCTCACATGCATCCATGCTCTAAAGCTTGACAGTTTTTTTCTTTTCCGACAATTTTTCAAAGCCGTTAACTTGAATTCATTGGCTTGTCTCACAAGTTATGAACAAGAGACTTAAATGGCTGGTGGAATCTCGTACATACAATCTATCTATCAAAGATTTTTACTTTTTGCTGAATTTAATGTAATAATTATGGGTTTAATCTTGGCAACCAGCCGTCACTTGCAACTCTAAATTCAACAAGCTATACCAACAAGACATCTCTCTTTCTGTTCATCCTGCACATGGTTCTGATTATTGGGCTAGTATGCTTTCTCTTGTTCAAGGGAATTCATCAAAGACTAATGGCAGCATCAAACCACCCTATTAAGAGAGAAGAGAAGAGGGTTTTGCAGTATTACTTACCACAAATTGAAGCAGCATCTTTGCTTAGCATTGCTCTGGCATTTACATGGCAAAAGGCAGTCAGAGCCAGAGTATATCAGCCTCTCACTGCTACTATCTCCCTTTTGGAGTTTTTCATTGGATACCTCATGGTTGGTAGCCCTTCTTCGACCCTCCACACTTTAGACTTCTTCGTAGATTACCTGACAAATAGTCTTTATGGCTCAGGTAGTTGATTGATTGATTCGGTCCATGTCTATTGCTTTTGTCAGACAAGGATTTCCATGGCACTGCCGCTTGCCTGCGTGAGCTGTTACTATGTCTGCTATGCGGAAAATCCTGATAACAGGTTGTTTGATGAAACCATCAAGGAGAGTCAAAACTTTATGAAACCTGGCCGTGATGAGGTTGTGCCCACACCTAGAGTAGCTGGTAGATACACAAGGTAGCTCACAGGTTGGTCAGTCTTCATAAGGTTTGGGCACTCCAACACCGAGTAGTTAAAACTCCTACCCACAATCAGTGCCTCAACAACTCACTAGAAGTGTCAAAATGTTACCAGCAAGAAACAAGCTCCGTTGGAATTAACACACTTGGTGGAAAAGGAAAATATCATAACACAACAATACCAGTTATGTAGCCACAATAATCATATGAAAACCCGACATAGGAAATTGATAAAAAGAAAACAACAGTCGATCTAACCAGAAATGCACACCAGATTCGACAGATACTCAGTTTATCAAGCACCATCAACCCACTTTTGCGACTGATTTCGACTCTGGTTTCACTGCCACAGACCTCGAATCAGCCACACAGCACCCACCACCATGATGGTGGTGATGGTGATGGCCGTGACCATGAGAGTGATTGTGACCATGATGAGTACTCTGCTTCCCCTTGAGCATTTTCCGCATATCATATGCATCCTCACCATCTGCATAGTACTTGGCTTCCACATCATGAATCTTATAAGCCAATGTCTCCGTGTATAGATTGAATGCTGCCCGATTACTCTTCCTCACGTGTAGGGATACGTACTCCGCCCCAAAGACCTGTTCCAAACATTTCAGATATGACAAGCATGCATAAAGATCCAACCCCAAGTTCCATCTTTGCTGTGAAGTTATTCTAAATCACTTAGATGCTCCAAGTTCAATTTAATCGCACCCCACCAACCATCCGACCTTTAAAACCAACCCCATCAATCGCAATCTAAAGTCCAAATTCATTTTCTTCCATGTATATCCCCTAAAAGTTTTCAAAAACTGAAACTTCAGCAAAATTTTTTTTTAAAAAGGACATTTAAGGGATGAAACTTTAGGGACTTTATTCCCATCGCTAACCTGCTCCATGGCGGTTTGAGCGGCGGTCATGAGCTTCGTAGCGACGCCAAGCTTGCGATGGGTGCGGAGAACGGCGAGGGATGTGATGTGGCCGTGGCACTCGTTGGATTCTTCTTCCATCTTTGCCAAGACGTAGCCGACGATGCGGCCATTGTAATCCTCAGCCACGTAGAGGAGCTGGGGCCAGGAGAGGATGTGGTAGAAATAGTACTTCATCTGGTAGTTCTCCGGGAGGCATAGCAGGTTACATGCCTGCATAGCCAACAGATCATCTACCGTGGCTTTCCTTATACACACCATGGTTGCCGCCGAGCCAGAGAGCTAGGGTGTTGGTATTATTTCGAATAGTCTACCTAGCCTTTGTGAAGAGGAAGATTTGAGACCACAGAGAATGTGCTAGGGGCGTCCGCAGACAATTCTAGTCTACGAGTTTTGGCTTTCATTGAGCTCTATAGTAAAAATTCCTTATTTTCCAGTCAGATACTCAAAAAAAAATTATGAATAAAATATATTCCTTAGAATTTAATGGGTGTAAACTTTTTACAGAATAAATGTTTAATTTAACCCTAATTCCCCGATTTCACTCCGATTTTTTTTCGATAAAAAAACTAATTATCTTATATGCTTATCCATAATTTTCTCCGACAAAATTCCGACATTTCTTACTGTTTTGGCTTCGTCCGGAGCCAGAGGATGCGATGTTTACCAGTGACTAGTGTGTAATTTGACGTGGAAATAGTGTAATCAGGAAGAACTAAGATGCAAAAATGGTGAAAATAAGGACTTACGAGTTACGACTTAAGGAAATGAGATTTCCAGTAGGGCACTGTTACTATAGATAAATCAATCCGTACAGCATCAAAATTGCTTTACAAATTACGGTCTCTGCTTCAGCGATTGCATTATGTCCTCAAACGTCGCGTCTATTGAACTGGTTGAAACCATTATCAAATGCGTCACTGCACAATTGGCAGGGGCCTTGTTCTTTCATTCTCCAGGAAAGCACACACCGAATCTCCGGATAAGAAGAATGAATTGCATCAGCTATGGAGAGACAAGGTTTTGAATCAACCATAATGAACCTCGTACCATCCCTTTGGACATCTCCATTCATATCTCAGGCAGCGTGGTTACCATTCATATGCACTTCAAGCTATTATAATCCTGTCAGCTGCCGAATTTCCATATTGAAACATATTTCCTATTGTGTGCTGCAACGACCTTTTTCATTCCAACATCCAGACATGTAATGGTAGGCCTGACACTTTTAGGAAGTTTGTCGATTTCAGTATCATTTTCCAGCAATTTTCCGATCTTTCTTGTTACTGATCCCGGTGATGAACCTGAGGAACTTGATGAAGTGTCAGCATCCATAATATAACTTGACAGAATTTCTCCAGTGTTCTGATCTATAATTCGAAGTACACCATCTATTCCCCCAACTACCAGAGTAGATGTGTCACTTTGCATGTGCTGCAAAGAATAAACAACATTGGGACTCACCCTTGTACTCCACAACTGCCTCATTGTCCTGTAAGATAATCAATGAATCACTCTTACTGCCAGGATAGAAAAAGATGATGAACAGTGAGCCATGTCATAATTTGTTCCTTGAATCATATTAGTGTGGAGAAAGAACACATTATATCCATAAAAACACATGAATATTGACCGAAGACGAAACACACTATTTATGTTTCTTTGTATCTTTCACCAAACTAATTAAGAATTTCAAGGCACCCACATCACAATCCAATTGTTCAAGGATTAAACACCAGATAGAAAACAATTTACTAGGTAGCAGAGGAAGGGGAATAAGTCCTTCTCTTACATGTATACCCGTGAAATTAATGTAAACAGGGGATACCACGAAATTTGGCGCAAACAACAGAATTTAGTATGGCTCGCAACTCAAAGAAGCACAGGATGTTAACCAGCTAGAGAACATTAAAAGCCATGCAAGAGCAATGCTATGATGCAGGTTTGATGTGCTTGATCCCTTTTCGTTGGAGCTATTCACTGCCATATCTTGGAGATTGATGCATTGTGCACAACATTTTTGGTAGTTCACAAATTATATGAAAAATGATAACGGTAACTCAGAAGATGAGAGATTTTCTACCTAAGGTCCCAAGCAGATGCATATCCTGAAGTAGCTCCAGCAAACAATGTGAAAGAACTGGGGTTGAAGCACAATGACTTTATGCCTGCCAGAAGGAATCATGTTAGAAATATTCCCCAAGTGATGACTAATGCAACCCTTGATTACTTCAATTACAAGGGGTCAGCTGAAAATCTTAACATCTCATCCTAACAGAATAAAATGAAAGCAATACATTCACGCAAAAGATAACTAGTGTAGTGCATAATCGTATTATTCAAAAAAAAGCAAGCCCATAACACATCAAGCTCCAGCTATACTTGACAGAGCCAGGATATAGTAAAACCTGCAGAATTGGTGAGCCTCAATGTGGCTACCTGCTGGTCCGCTACAACACCTGAAACCACAATCCTTCCTAAAGAGGAACCACCAATAATTAATTGATCATCGCTCAAAGATAAACATGTCACAGGTTCACTGTGCATCCTGCACTTAGGAAACAATGAATTAACACAAATGAAGTTTGTTATTCAAGGAATTTTTTGAAAACACAAATTACACAACAACAGAATATCAGAACATTCACGGATTTTTCCTGGAGGCAGGCATCATTTCCATATAGGAATTCATTTCCTTGTAAGTATCAAGTTCCCAAGGATTGTAGAAATTAGAAAAAGGTTCGACGCATTAGATATCTACAGTAGGCCATGACACAACACTTACTATTGTTTAACACTCCTAAGGATAGCTGGAAATCAATATGACAACTTCCCCATCCCACACATTGTAACTGAGGAATATTAATGAGTATGATTCAGCTGTTGTAACAGGAATTAAGGATTAACACATAAAGTTCAGACATCAATTTTTAGCAACATAAGAACCTTTATCACACAGTGATTTCAAATGCACTGCTTTCATATAATCAGTCTTGGCGTTCATAATCTAATGTAAGGGCTTGATAACACAATGCAATCATTAAGTGACGATTATTCATGAAGAGATTAATACACCAAAGCACAGTCCAAAAGGATATCAAACACACCATGGGGAAACATAAAAAGCGAAAAAGGGAATGAATAAGGTGGTGAAAATCATGGGCGTATCATTTTTAAATTTTAAAAGATGATCTTTTGCTAGCCATACAATCTCAAGAGCTAACTTTCTGACCTGATGATTCGAGAACATTTCCGACTATACATGTCAAATACACGGGCAGTCCCATCCTCGCATCCAACCACAGCTTCTGGATCAAAATATCTTCAAGGATTGGAGAAACAAATTAGTTTGACATGGAAAAAATCAAGTTTTCATTGTTTAAGATTTGAGAAAGCTTGACATGAATAACTTAACATAAGAAGCAATTGAAAGACTAAAGAAGAGAAATCTAGATGATGGCTCATTTAAAATCAACTGTTCCAGGATTCATAGTTGGCACCACATTCTAATGTATGGGGATCAAGTTCTTTACCAGTAACAAGAACACATAAAGATACTTTAAATAGAAACAGAAAAATAATTGAAAAAAATACAGCGTTAATAAGAATTGAGAATGAATACTGTACCAAGTTGCACTTTCTAAGTTAATATGTACACTAGGCAGTTTCCAACCCAAACATCACCTCATCTCTCACTAAAATCTACCAAATATCCGCTGCAATGTGAATATCTTCAATAACACTCCGGCACATCCAGCGAAACCTTAACTGTCTATTCCTGTTGAAGGAGACGAAGCACAATCCCACAACTGCACAGCAGCTTCGATCACCACCGTGCTTACATAGATAGAAGCCATATGATGATATTGAATTCTAATTAAGTTCATAGCCCGTAGTTATGATGCTATTTCCGTCACTAACAGGAAAAAAAATAAAGATAACAGAAATTATCAATAAATTGCAGAAAAGTAGAGGAACAGAGAAATTTACTATTTACCGCATGCATAATCCTTTTGAGAAAGTGCCTTCCTGAGATGGGAATACACTTCTTGGTCCACTGGGTCTCCATATGCATAACCGAGTGCCAATTAAACCGACAACCTACAAGAGGAAGTTTGTACGCCAAATTGTTAACCCAGAAGAGTATTACAGACTATCTCATATACAACCTCCTCTCAGAAGAATGGTATGTGCATCATTGGAACAATATTAAATGAATACAAAACATGAGCAGCTGGGAAAAGTAAAAAATGTTGCGAGTGCCGACTTAACCTTTCTCATATAAATCCATCCACCCACCCCTATGAGGAAGAAAGACCATTGTATTGGAGAGTGGCCCTTTTAAAATGTTAATTCACATTCATCAAAATTAAATTAAAAAATAAACATGAATACATGCTTAATGATCATAAGAAAAGAAATGAACTGACAACCATGATGCAGTAAAAACAACTTCTTGATATAGATTCTAAAGATGTCAAGTCAAGAAGCCATGTTTGTGGATTCATGAAGTTCAAGTCCAATCTAGACTAACTATACACAGACTATATTGATGAACCTGATTCCGGAATTATTTTCATCCACTCCAATAAAAATCCCAACATCTTGTGTTAAGCACTTGGGTAAACAACAGGTGCAGTATGAAAAACACAAAGATGATTACAGTTTACCTTGCTCTCATCAAAATCAAAGTCAACCAGAGAAGCTCCATGGGGGACTGAGTACTCCCCGACACATTTGCAAGTAGCCGACGACCACAATCGCATCACCTAGTAGATGGATTAACATGAGCGATATGTATCCTCAATTCAACAGCGAAAGCAACAACTTATCATGGTTAGTCACATGTAAACTCAAATACCGTATCACCGACACCAGTGAGTATCAAACCCCGCTTCATCCGGCACTGGTTGACCCTAATACAGATCAAGGTTTGACATACCAATACAATAAAAACAAACATTAAAAAGGGATGGGAAGTAAATAGTTTAGGCTTTTCATTTTGGTTTTACCCGCGTGAATGAGCTTTTAATTGGTCAATACGAACAGAGCCTCTAAGTAAAGAGAGTCTATGATGCTCTATAGCCATCTTCTGCAGATGCAAACTCAGTGTTTCCTCAGAAAAACTAGTTCCGTCCGAAGAACTTTCGCTACTATCCCCTCTCCCGAGTTGCTTCAAGTACAATTTGTGCAGTAGCTTTGATCTTTTGACAGTTGCATTCCTAAAATCACATTGACGAAGCAGGCAGTCAAGCAGTTATCAACAAAATAAATTTACTAGTAAAAAAATTACAAGTGAAAATAAGTGGTTTCAGCGGAGTAGAGTAAAGCAGCAACCAGGATTTGCAGACGACAGAGCAACGAACAAGGTCGAATATGCCGAGCAGTGAGAAGATTAGGCATAGCGCATCGCTCCCCATCGTCTGAATTGTCGTCTGCGTAGTTCCGGAGCTCTTCCCTCGTTTCACCGCCGGTGGTGTGGGCCCCATTTCGGAATTCCAGCAACCACGAACCGCGGGCGAATTATATCTTAAACCCAAAATAGCAGTATGTTACAATCTTGGCCGATGATTGATAACTGGTGGATTACTCTCAGGATCGAACGACATGTCATCTACTTTTTCCTCAATTGCTAGCTTATCATCCCTTCTGAAACTACCTGTATGACATGCAGGAGGAAAAAGTATTCCTGTGTTAAACTACCCGTGGCCCTTTTATGTGCTGGTAATTAGGCTTGAATTGCTCGGCTTCGTCGTGAAGCCCAAGTATATATTTCTCCTCATTCTCCAGTAAGAAAAAAGGGCAAGAATCAGAAAGCAATGCCATAGGTTCGGCCCAGGGACTTAGCCCAAATCCTCTGCGCCATTGTATTCTGGGTAGGGAGAGTAGCTTCTGTTCCATCTTTCAGAGGAATATCTTTCATAGTCGTTGTCATTCGTATAATTAATCTCTTTTCGGATTTCGATCGATATCTAATTACGTATCTATTGAAATGAATGGTTTGTTCTTTTTTCGGATTTCGAACGATATCTAATTACGTATATATTGAAATGAAATGATTTATCAAAACAAACTTTATTCACGTATTCAAGACTCAAACTTTGTAAATGTGTGACCCAATACTTGCTTGACTGATAGGTAACTAAAACAGAACTGCATACAGCTGCAACCCAATCTTGATTTCTAAGAGGGGAGAGATTTTACACTCAGGAAAAAAAAAAGGCAAACAAAAAACAATGCCTTGGTGTTGGGACAGATTTGAAGGAAGGAAAATGAAGGATAAAAGAATGGTGTAAGCTCAGCTCAGAACACAACCAAACATGCCAAATCCTAACTATTTCAACCATATGATACAGTGAAAACTCAGTAATTACAATTAGAAAAAGACTGAATACTACTTTGCAAGTTGGTTGGTTGGTTGGTTAAGTTCCAAGAGGAGATCTGTCATCTGGGCCCGCAAGCATGATCTACATTCAAGAATTTCCGGACACAAGTGTAAGTCATCTCATGGGATGATCGAGCAAAGAGGAAAGAGATACCAAGCTGATGCATGAAAGTGGAGTCCCATGAAGGTGGGAGGGAAGGAACACTTACATTACAGTCGAAAGCAAACCTCCTAGCTAGCATGATGGCAGCATTCCTGTCTCTCTCTGATTCAAATGCTAACACAAAGGAAACTCCTTTCTTTGCTTGCCAAAACAATGCTTGAGCTGCAGCATTCCCACCGCCTCGAACCCCGCATATCTAATCATGTAACAAAATCAGTGCTTCAGACAGGAATTTGCTGATTCTCTATTATGTGCATTGATCTTATATATGGATGTCAGAAATTTCTTTGCCAGTTGTGTTCAGCACCCTGTGCAGCTGAGTCAAGACAAATAGTATAGTTGAGTATACCTGCATCGAGGAGGAGTAATACTCTTTAACATTTGTGGTCTTTCCCTTGCAGAGCTTCATCCTCATCTTTCCCACATGAAGCACATGAATAGACTCTGATGGTTGGTTTACACCATTCATCTGGGTAACAATTACCTGGGTAACAAATACTGGTTAGCCTATCACAAACTAGATTCATAGGCCAGTAAACATGCAAGAGGAGAATATGCAGCAGCATAAGAGTGGCAGCCATAGTTACGCATTGTTAAGTATTCTGATTGTATGAAACTGCTAATTTGCAAAGACTCGACTTACGTTGAATTCGACATCATGTCTTCGAACAAGTGCCTCCACATAGCTTCCAAGGCCCGCAGCTGGTATAAAGATTACACGAGACAGCTTATCATTCCCACGTCAAATCAGCAGGCTATTTTTCATGTGTTTACATAAAAGGAAACCATATGTAGTGATCATAAGTTCAAGAAACAAAGCCAGGGAAGTAAAACAACACAGACCGGGATCAATGGCTCCAGTGGTAGTCAATGTGGTATGCTTCCCTTCAAAAGTAATTTCTGCTTGCAGAGTTCTTCCAACATCAAAAGGCTCTGGGGCATAAATTGTTTTGGCAGCTCCTGCAATAAAGTAAAAATAAGCCAAAATTCTTATGGAGATGCCTGGATCTGGATACCTGAACAACAAGGCAGCTAAGAGGAGAATAAGACCATCCTCTCGTGCCAAAGCTTGAGGAAATAAAAATATCTGAGCTTGTTTGCTAGGAAATGGTATTATAGCCTGTTTTAGTTCGTTATGGGAGACAGAGCTTAATGAAGATTCAAGGTTTATACTATATCCTACAGATAAACCAAGTCAGATATCAAGGTTTGTCCATTCTGGACCACTATCCTCTCCCGGTTGCCATGGTTGCGTCAGTCCACCCAGTTAGTTTAAAAATACTGTTTCGGAATCATGACTGTTATGATAAAGAAATCATGCAGTGAAAGGAAGAAGAAAGCTGGTAGATATACCTGATATAAGCTCCTTTTTTCCACCTTCAGACGTGACTCGGTACCATTGAATTGAACAATTACAAAGCTCTGGAGCTTTATCAGAGCAAGGACTAATCTGCAGATATGAACCTAAAATCTCAGTACCCTCTAGCTCATATAGTTGGGAAGGGTTCTGCTCGCCTCTTCTGCTTCTTGCAAGCTGGAAAAGGTAAAAAGAGATGCAACATCTTTATTTGTCAGCAGTAGAAGCCAGTTTTCCAATATCACAATTATATCAAACCTCTTTCTGAAGCAAAAGGGATCGCTTGGTCTTCTCGGCAAGCTGACTCCGCAATGCTCGTAGCTCGTGTTCCATGTCCATAACCTTAAAATTTACTCAAAGGCAAGTGATCAATATATTGAAAACAGAATGATTTGAAAATGGATACGCTTCATGGGAAGATAAACACCTTGCTTGGCTGATGCAGCATTTTGATCCTTCTAGCCTCTTGAACTTCCTTCATTAGCTCTTCCAAATCCTAATGTCCCATCGATAACATTTTCATTAAAAACAAAATGGATACAAACATGAGGCAGAAATTATGCAGGGCCAGACAACAAGTGCATTAAACTGTATCATTTTTGGGAGATTTAGAAGTTTGCATTTCAAAGGCAAGCATTAGGAATATTACAATGCATAATTCAATGGAAACATCAATATATGCGGCCAAAATAAACGAGGAATCACTGAAATTGGTAACCAAATTCCAATGAAAAGAACAGTTGGCAGCCAGACCGGAGATTGGCAATCAGCATTGTGACCAATGAATGAAAAAGTAACACGAACCTGCTTCCCCAAAGCTCGAGATGTTTGCTCATGTTCCTGAAGAGCTTCTTCTACCCTCTGAACTGAAGCTCTAGCACTTTCAATTTCAGCTCGTGCAAAAGCCCTTTCCTCATCAACAAGTTTCTTGGCATCTTCTGAGGCCTGCAAGTGGATTGCATATTGATGAAGTGAAACAGGCTTATGTCTTTGTCTTCAAAGTAACAGATATATATGTGCTACTTCTCAGTTGGAAGAAAAAAAAAGAGCATGTCTGCCTCCCTATCCAAAGTACAGTAACCTAAATTGCTATGGTGGATGAAAAACAATATATTACAAGCTTTTTTTTACCTTCCTTAGAAAATCTGCTAGCTTCTGCACTTCAGATTTTTCTTGAATCAACTCTCCTTCCCTTAGGGTCAGCTGGACAGCTAGAGCCTCCACCTGGAAGAGATGAGATAATATTCACTTCATCCATTTCTTCAGTTGAAAGATAGCACAAGGGACGCTATCTGGACAGCCGATAGCAAGACTAATCTATTTCGGGCTCCAACTCGGCACCAATATGATAAAGTAACAGAATCAATGTAAAAACTTGCGAAAACAACACAATGGAGACACGAAATAGATCAAACTCAATGACTGCAAGATAACCTCTTTGAATGCAATCTCTGATAAAGAACATAAACTCGATAGTTTGTATTTGGAATCATATATTTTACCTATTCCACAAGCAAATACACAGTAATCATCAACAAATTGGCCAAGTTAAAGAATGAAAAGATGCTTCTTAGAGGAAAAGAACAATCATAAACTACTACCATAGCCAGAGCTTCCTCCACATCATCCTTGTTCCTACCCACCACGCGTCCTTTTAAGGATTCCTAGGGCATCCCTAAGCTTCTTCAGAAGAACATGCTTCTCCAATGATGCTGCTTCCCTTAGTCTACCCTGTAATTCATGGATGAATATCTCATTACCAGACATTAACTGCCTTAAGAAGCTAAACATTCCATGGTTTATTAAGCTTTTTTCTAGTTAAACTAAAAGAAAAAGGGTTGATAGACTTCTCAGACAGCTTAATCCAACAACCCTCGAATACAACTCAAGTAGAATTCACGTCACCTCTTCAGACAACTTAGCCGCAGCAGCCAAGCCTTTCTCGAATTTACTGGCGAGATCGCGAACGGACAGCCGTTTCTGCTGGTCCATAAGCAATGCAGTCTCTCGTGCCACAGCCTCCTTCATGGACATTACCTTCAGATCATTCTTCAAATCCACAATCTGATGGTTGGCTCCGATTTTGTAATTAGGGAACCGAGCAGAAGCAAATGCAACATCAGATGATACAGCTGGAACTGCATCTTTTGGCATAGTACCTCTGAAATCACGGGTTAACTTCGTCATAGATTCAAACTAGCTGTCCTGTTTGATGATCAACATAGATTGGATCAGTTCCTACTAACCAGCAGACAATCATTCTACCAAGACTACAGAACTAATGCGGGCCAGTGCCTAACTACCGAAATGAATAATTAAAGATCCAAAAAAATAAACATTTCTTTTCACATGCTTAAATTTTAAATTATCCAGTAGGTAAGACAACAAAAAGAAAAAGAAATCCTGTTACTTTCTAGACTTGGTTTTCTCAGCAACCAAACAAGCAGAAAAAAAAAGGTCAAATAGACAGAGAAAAAACAGAACAGCAAAACTTCCATACTTATGTTTCTAATGATTCTGAAACGGGTAGCCTTTCGAACTCGGTATCTCAAACAATGATCAGAAAATATAAAACCGAAAATCGTGTAGGAAGAGCCGATAACAGAAAAATCAGAGTTAACATACATGAAAAGGCAAACTTTGAAGAATTATTATCCAATATAGCTAACAAGTCAAAGTAAGAGCAGCGAGAAAGACGAAAGAAAAGAAAACAAAATAGCTGCGAAACAGTTGTTTTGGGTCAGAAAAGTATGTAAAGGAAAGGAAGTAAAGTTAGCAATGGAGAGGAAAAGGAAAAACTTGGGGGCCTTACAGATCATGCAAGCACATGTAAAGGAAGGCAAATAAACGGGAAGTTAAGAGAAGCAAGCTTAAGAGATTCCAGGATCAGATGTGAGGCTAAGGTTGTTAGTCTTCGCGGACAGACAAAATGATCCTAAACACAATGAACTCAAACGGAAGGTACAGTGAGAGAATGAGAACGACAAAAGGTGGGCTAGCTTTGCTTTTTGAAAGTGTGGAATGCAGAGAAAAAAAAAAGGAAGAAGCGCAAGGGGAAAGAAATAAAGAAGAAAAGCCGCCCAGTGACTTGGTTCACTTGATTGTTTTTGTGTGTATTTTATGTTGGTTCTTTATTCGAAACAGAGCTCCAATGACTCGGATTCTATCATGTCCGCTGCAGGACTGGAGGCATGTGTTCAATGTCATCACGTTTCATGGGTCATGTTTATGTATGCATATATCTCTGCCTTCTGTCTTGTGAGAGTATCAGAAAGTTATTCCCCTGTTTCTAACTTACCTTCAAGCCCCACCAATGACGGGTCCCGTCCGACAGGTTGTCCTTATAATCTATCTTAACAAAGACGACTTCAACTGTAACCCTGTTTAACTAACAGGAAAGGGGCAGAGCTATGACAGGTACTTGATACCGGCGAAGGAAAATAAAAAAGGAAAAACTACCACCAATTTTCCCCAAGAGGTGGCTAATTAATTAATATAAAGCATTGAATTGCCCCTTCTTTTACTTTTTTCTGTATAGTCGACAGAAGCAGGCCAGGTTGGTCGTTTTGACTTGGACCATCTGCAGGTTGGAGCTACCCATTATGGGTGAAAATGGAGGTCCCAGCACAAGGGTCTGAGCAGAGGGGCCAAGACCTTACCTTTTTTCATTGGATGCTATGTGCAATTTTGCAGTGTCCTACAAATTATGAGATGTTTAAGACCCTTTTGATGTGCACTTTAGGGTAACCCTAATTTTCATCCCTAACAACCCATCCTCTCTCCTCTATGACCTTTCCGCCATGGGAGATCACAGTAAGGAAAGTAAAACAATATGATTATAGCCAATATCAGATCCTCCTTTTGGAACAAGAGACCCAATAATCGGCCCAAGCCCGTTTACAAGAATAGGGATTAGGGCCCCTCAACTTTTATTGGGCTTACTATTTGCTGGAAAAGCCCACTTTCACCGCCGTGTAACATGTTCTTCCCCTGTTCTTCCCCTGTTCTCACCGGTGAGTGATACTGGTTGATCTCCTCTTTTTCCGGTTGTCGGTGTCTGCGTTCTCTACTTGCAGACGAACTGAGTGGAAAGGGAGACCCTTCAGTGAAATCCTGAACACAATGTACTAAAAGATGGTTGGGCCTCCAAAGAAGCACTTCCTCCCTCTCCTCCTGTTTATCTCCATCTTTGCCCTCTTCTTCTTCTCCCATTACGATTACTCGTCTCTACCCACCAGCAAACCCGACCCAGCTAATGCTACTCCTACTTTCACGCCCGCAAAAGCTCTATTGCACCCAAAACCCACCCAGGCTTTCACTTTCCTCATCAAAGTCCTCGCATTCAACCGACTCGACTCACTCTCCCGCTGCCTCCGCTCACTCTCCGCGGCCGATTACGGCGGAGATACGGTCCACCTCCACGTTTACATCGACCACTTTGCCCTAACCAACGACTCTTCCGGCGTCTCGACCAGAAGCTTGAGGATTCGCGTCGCATCTTGGATTTTGTTGGTGGGTTAGATTGGCGATTTGGTGAGAAGGTAGTGCATTACCGGACTGCCAACGCGGGACTGCAGGCTCAGTGGCTGGAGGCGTGGTGGCCGAGCTCCGATCACGAGTTTGCTTTTATTGTGGAGGATGATTTGGAGGTCTCACCGCTGTTCTATAAGTTTGTGAAAGCTGCTATTACTAGTTACTATTACAATGCGACCAATTTCAGTCCTTCCATCTACGGTGTCTCGTTGCAGCGTCCAAGGTTTGTTCCAGGTAGTACTTTTTTGGTGGGTTTTCTGATAGAAATTGTTGTGTCATGGTCGGGTTTCATGGCTTCATCTCATCTATCTCCAACTCTTCAATGATGTTTCCTTATATGTATCCAATTCTTATTGACTTGTTCTATGGTTGATCGTAGGTAAACACGGTAATAAAATGCAACTAGAGGGTGAAAATATGCTGTTCTTGTATCAACTGGTTGGGACCTGGGGTCAGATTCTCTTCCCAAAACCCTGGAAAGAGTTCAGGTTGTGGTATGATGAGCACAAGGTGAAGGGTATCAAACCATTTCTCGATGGGATGGTAATGCTTGGCCCTAGCTTATCCCTGGTGTTTTGGTACTGTTTATTTCGATGAAATTATATAGAATGTTAAAAATGTAAATGCAGGTCACAAGTGGATGGTACAAGAAGATGGGAGAAAGAATCTGGACGCCTTGGTTCATTAAATTTGTTCAATCTAGGGGGTATTTTAACATTTACACTAATTTTCAGCATGAAAGAGCTCTGAGTGTATCTCACCGGGACGCTGGTGTTAATTACGGGAAGACTGCTGGGCCTGACTCCCAGTTGTTGGGTGAGAGATCTCTTGATTTTAAGTTGCTGGAAATGCCACCACTGAGTGGTCTGAGATGGTATGATTTCTGTTTTCGAGAACTATTTCCTGGGAGGGTGGTCAAGACCTTGGATGAACTTGGTCATGTTCTTCTGTCTGTTCAGAGACAGCAGACCATTTTGCTTGTCAGTGTATTTGGGGCATCGGAAACCATTGTAAGGAACCTGCTCTGCCACTTGAGAGGCTAGATATCCGGAACTATGTACTCCTGGGACCTCAGTCTGATTCTCTTGATGACCTTGCCAGGAGGGGTCATCCAGTGATTGATGCTGACCAACTCCTAAACAACATCAAAGCGCTGAAATTGATTTCATTTCAGATGGCAGGGAAGCAATGATGAAGGACATCCTGGTAAAGGCATACCTTGTCAGGAAATGTTTAGATGGTGGGTATAATTCTTGGATAGTGGACGCAAACATGCTTTTTGTCAATAATGATATGATCCACGATTTAGCCACTGCCACTGACGACTTGTATGCCTGGAAGAGCTCACAATTATTCTTTGTCAGGAGCTCTCCTTCTGTCAAAAAGCTCTGGGGTGATGTCTTTAAAAAGGTTGCTGCAACAGTCGGCCAAGTTCCATCGCCCAATGAGATCAGTAACTTTGTGGAGATTGTGGTAAAGGTATTGGAACAGTATGGTGCAAGGATTAATCAACTAGACGACATGAGCCTTGGCATGAAGATTGGTGCCAATGGTGGTAATCATACCTCTTTGGTGTCTGGGAAGAAGGTGGTTTACTGGTCTGCTGAGATTGGTCTGGATTTCATTAAAAAACGGCTTGAAGGATTGAATCTGTGGATTGTAGACGGTGATTCTTCTTGCTCTGCAGTTGTTTGCCACAAATCATAGAACTTGGCAGTAAATAGAACTATTTTTTCTATTTCGTACTGAGATGATTGCTTGTAGTATTCCAAACTTCACTCATGGATGCCAAATGTAACAATTTTTCACAAAAGCATAAGCCTCATTTACTTGAAAATAGTTGGGCACCATCATCTGGTCACGCATGAAAACCAATCCAATAACTCGTTACCAACAAATCACAGCCTCGCCAATAAGCCATTCGACCCATTCATGATTCAAGCAACGACGAATAAAATGATCTAATGCCAGCAAAGTGCAGCGTTCAGATGGGAAGCTCAACACCACCCCATCAACAGCTGTGAAGAACAGTAGACATTATTCTGGTCTTTATGTTTTATCTAATATATATAAAGACCAGGAGAGTTCTCCGAAACAAAGATTCAAGCTCCATTTTTAATCATGTACGATCATTTTTAGCGGGCCTTCAACGATAAGTTAGCCACCGCCAAGAGACAACATTTTTTCTCCAGCTACAAAAGCATGTACCTGATCATCGATCTCAACCCAACTGCAACCAGGATTTTTCTTCGCTCCCCTTGTCCTCATTAGTTCCCTCACCATGTTGGCCTCATCCCATTTCCCTGCTTCTGCATACATGTTTGAAAGAATTGCATAGTATCCAGAATGCTGAGGCTTTAGCTTAAATAGATGTTCAGCTGCCCAACTCGCGACTTCTATATTCCCATGGATTCGGCATGCACCAAGCAGAGCACCCCATACATTAGCATCTGGTTCTACAGGCAAATTCTTTACAAATTTTACTGCCTCTTCCATAAGTCCAGCCCGGCCAAGGAGATCAACCATACAAGCATAGTGCATCTGTGTTGGCTCAATATTTCGAGCCTGCATATCCTCAAAGTATTTCTTGCCTTCTTCAACTAGACCCCCGTGACTACAAGCAGACAAGACTGCGATGTATGAGACTGAATCATATTCCACACCATCTTCTCTCATTGCTTCAAAGAAATCAACAGCGATTGCCCACTCACCCAGCAATCCGTAACCCAAAATCATAGAGTTCCAAGAAGCCCTATCCTTGTTTGGAATCCTCTCAAATACTTTACTAGCAACATCAATTCGTCCACATCTGTTATATAAGTCCAAAAGTGAGTTTGCGATGAAGAGATGCATATGCATATGCTTTCGTATTACCAGTCCATGGATCTCTTTCCCTTGTTTCATAGCAGCTAGGTTTGCACAAGCAGAAATGGCACCCATGTAGGAAACTATATCACGTTGCATACCCAAGAGCTCCATTTC
The DNA here is from genome assembly GCA_019739055.1 of Passiflora organensis. NCBI lineage: Eukaryota > Viridiplantae > Streptophyta > Magnoliopsida > Malpighiales > Passifloraceae > Passiflora > Passiflora organensis. Next base: position 2,733,486 of record JAEPBF010000029.1, read on the forward strand.
TAAGAACAAATCAAGAGATTTTGAGCAATCAGCTGATTGAGAATATCCTACAATCATAATATTATATGATACTTCATCTTTAAGTGAGATGTTAAAGAGATTTTGAGCAAGATGCAGACAGCCACATTTTGCATACATGTCTGTCAGAGCATTAGAGACAAATGAATCAAAGTAGCATCCTGTGCGAATTGCCCTTGCATGGATTTCTTTTCCAGGACGAACAAATCCAATACGCGCACAAGCTGGAAGAACATTAGTAAATGTAATGGTGTTTGGAGTTTTACCATCATTTTCCATTTGTCTCACCAGCTCTATGGCAGCTAATTCAAGGCCGTTTTGAGCACAATTTGCGGCCATGGCATTCCAAGACACAACATTCTTTTCACCCATCTGGTAAAAAACGTGAGATGCTTTGGTTGAATATCCTGACTTTGCATACATGTCAATCAATGAGTTGGAAACAAAAATATCAATTTCCATTCCAAATCTTAGGCTAATCCCATGAACTTCCTTCCCTAGATGAAACAGTCCCAGTTCAACCAATACAGGTAATATAGTAGAGATGGTAACAGAATTTGGATCCAGCCCTTCATCAATCATTGATCTGAGCATCTTTAACGCATCACTATTGTTCCCTATATAAGCAAAACCAGTAATGATTGTATTCCAAGAAACCTCATTCCTCCCAACAATTTCCTCAAAAGCACGCCTCGAATCCTCCACATTACCGCATTTTCCATAGACGTCGACCAAGGAATTTCCCACAGCCACCTGAAAACCCAGCCCAGCCTTCACCACATTACAATGAATCTGTCTAGCCAATGCATGATCTTCAAGCGCAGCACAAACGGGTAACATACTCACAACACTAACATTATTCGGTTTAAACCCAGATCTCAAATTCATCTCATAAAAGATCCTAACGGCCTCCACATAACACCCGTTACCAGAATACACTCCAATAACCGTATTCCACGACACAACGTCTCTTTCAACCATTTCGTCAAACACTTTCCTCGCATCACTCAAAATCCCACAATTACCATAAAACAACAAAAGGGTATTCCCCACAAAGACCTCCAAGTCAAATCCTAGCTTAAATACAACCCCATGAACTTCCAAACCCTTCTTCACCTCCACATAATCTGCACACGCCTTGATTACGAACGGAAATGTGTGATCATCAGGCGTAACACCGTTCCTAACCATTCGGTTATATGAATCGAAGTTATCGCTGACCCGGGAGATGGACTGAGCTCGGAAGATAGTGTTCCACAAGAATGCAGAGCGAGCAAACGGAATGGTCTGGTGAAAGAGAAAGCGGTAGGTCTCGTGGTCGCCAAACATGGCATAGCGGAGGACGAGAGAGGCACACAGAGAGACGCTTTGAGGAAGGAACCCATGAAGAAGAGCAACGGCATGCGATTGTTTGGTTTGTGACAAAGATAGAACTCTAGAGAGATGAGTCAAGAGAATGGAGTGCGTGGCCGTGGAGTAAGAAAAAGAAAGCCTGGGAACTGGACGGCGAAGGCTTCTGCGCGCATGCGTTAACAACATAGAGAACAAGCTACAATTTGTGGCGCCTAACGTTTTACAATTGTGGGTTTTCACAGAATTGAAGGTAACCCTGGCAAATCAATTCGAATCTGAGAGGTCATTCTTTCAGTTTGCATAAAATATACAATCTACAAACTTTTGTGGATTACATTAATTGCTTGATTATCTACGATGTGATCTATCCTCTAACTGGACGATAATCACACAATGGCATTTCGGTTGAAGCAACCAGTCTAGCCCAATCACGCTCATGTGCTTTCTGTGATTTCTCCGGGACACCTAACCCTCCGCTGCTATTTTCTTTAACCTCAACTGCTGGCTTCGGTTCTGCCAACAGATGCGGCGGTGGCTGCTCTAAGCCTCCAAGTTCCCACAGTTGCACGTCCATACTGATTTCAGTATAATCAACACCCGCCATTGCCAGTGCCTCAATGGACATCACTGATACCCAAAACAATGTACAGTACTACAATATCTCAAGTGTTGCCGTCTCCGGACTACGAAACCTAGCCGGAGGGATCTATTTATACTGGCAAGTCGCCTGGTCCATTTCAACATAGTTCAGTCTAACCCACGGGAATTGCAAGTTTTGTACACGATAAACCAAACTCGTGAAACAGTTCCCTCATCCAACTACTAAAGTTGTAAAATTTAGAGTGATGGATCGAGAAAGATATGCTATTTAGCCATGTGATGATTTATCGTTGTAATCGTCACTACATATGTCACGGTATTAGATATCTATCGATCTTCTGTAACACAGCAACTTGGAAGAAAAGCTGTAATAGTCAAAGGCCAAAGTATGAACTTAAGGAACTGTGGATTTGACTGCTTCTCAAAATTAAATCATGGATCTGTAGTTACAAAACTATTAGGTTCAACTAGACTGACCACGTAATTGTCTAAGTAACCATTTTCTTCTTAATCTGTCATCCAATTTCATAAACATCCTTGCTTTCTTCTCTTCAGAAGACAGATAGTCACAGGCCTCGATAATGAGGTCATCGTCAAAGCCGGGTATTCGTGTACTATCTCAAACACTCCATCCAGGCAGTCGTTGTTGTTCTCTGTCAGGGCATCGGCAATCCGGCCAAGGTTTGTAGCGATAGCACTAATGGCTTCTAGCATTAAGTCATCAGTACGCTGCCTCTTGCATGGCTGTTGAGAATGGGATGATGAAGGTCGAGCCCTCGTCTGGTGAGATGACCCTTGAACGTCATCGCCGGCGTCGTCATGCCTTGTTTCTTCTTCGTCGTCCAATATATGCAATGGGGTTTCCGTATGATCCTCGTTGTTCTTTGACGGTGCTAATCGATCATCAGGGGATTTGGCACCAGTTTCATAATGGTTCCTAATTGGTGATTCATTGCCCACGATTAAGCCCCATTCATTGAAATTCTCAATTGGCCTTGCACGTAACTGTCTTGCCTCTGGATTTATCTGAAAAGGGATACAGAAAAGAGAAAAATTGAAAATATATAAAGCAACCCACGAGAAAGACTGGAAAGGCGTGCAAGTTTCCTGTGATAATTTTCTTCATCAGGTACAAAAAAGTAAGCACACAATCAGAACCATAATTCAAAATCAGCATTACTTATTTACTGCTTTTTAAGTCCTGTCTTGTTTGCAAGCTCATTATGCTAAGACCCCTACGTTGGTATGCTGCCATAGTTGATCCATCGAAGTTCTTATCTTCCTTCAAGCATACAGAAGATAGTATGTACCTCGATGTACTCATTCCATTTGGAGTCACTGGCCACAATCATCTTTAGTCTCTCATCCCACTCGAATCCACTATGAGTAAGGAGTTCCTTTGCAAGCCCATATTGTTTCTTCCACGTTTTCAAGCGGTTCATAACGTTATCCCTCGTCAGCTCCAAGTTAAATTTTCCATTGAGGACAGCTAGAGCAGCTTGATACGCTCCAGCCCTGAACTTTTTGCCAGGCCTGTTCCCATGAGACACTTGTTCTAGCAGCTGCTTAGTCAAGCAACGATCCATCTCGTATGTCCAGGAACAGTACTTGCTTTTCTCTGTTGTTAAATCACCTTGCTTGTGGAACGCGCTATCATCTAAAGCATCATCATCTACAGTAAAATCCAAATTATCATCATCACCATTTAAACTATTTTCAGGGGGTTCATCAGAGCCGATGATAATGCATAGTTCAGGGTAGTTATTTATGGCCCGGCCTTGAAATTGCCTGGCTTCGGTTCTTCTGCTCCAAAAAGTAAGTCAATAATAAGAGGTCAGTGATGCATGCAATTGTGAAACTAAGGAACACGTCAAAAAATATGCCTCACCCTGATAAACTGATTCCATGTACGGTCATTTGCAATGATCATCTTACTTGTCTCATCCCAATCAAAACCATCGTGATCTAGCAGTTCCTTCAGAATCTCAAACTGTTTTTTCCATGTTTTGAGATGGTTCTTAATATGACCTTTTGTCAAGTGCAGTTGAAACCTCTCATCCATAGCTGATATAGCTGCCACATATGCTGCAGGATTTAATTTGTTGTCCAATTTACTTTTATTCCCAATTCTCACTTGCTCAACAAGGATCTTACTGAGATAGCGGTCCATTTCAGTCGTCCAGATCAAGTTTTTTCCTCTATCTTTCACCTTTCTTCCTTGAATGGGAGAGATGTCAGTGGCCTCATAATAATTGCCATATATAACACATAAATGATCATAGTTCTCAATCACTTTTCCACGGAAAAGTCTTGCATCAGGGTGAGTCTGAAGACAAAAGGAAGAATTAGCCTATGACGCCATAAATTATAGAAAGAGATGGAATCAGAAAAGCTTAAATGCAACTCCTAGCTCATCTTCACGATGATAAATGTAAATATGCATCCAGATTTAGACACAAATGAGGACATTGTAAAGATTGTATAATGGGAATTGGATTAGCATGTGAAAATGATATTGACAACAAGACTTTACATGAATTTTAAATCATAAACTACTAGAGATAGACAACAAGATGAGCTGATCATCTTCACTCTTTTAGTAAGAGCAGAATTTGTGTCGGCAAGTCTAACACAGAGCGTACCTTGACATAGTCATTCCAGATTGAATCGAGTGCAATGACCATTCTCCGTGTTTCATCCCATTTGAAACCAGCATGAGAAAGCAGTTCCTTCAAAGTTCCATGCTGTTTCTTCCAAGTTTTAAGCCGATTCCTGATGTGGTCTTTTGTCAAGTCGATGCAGCATTTTTCATTCAAAGCACGAAGTACATTGTCGTATGCCTCAGCCTGAAACATATTATTTATCCTACGCCCTGTTCTCACTTGCTCCACTAGAATCTCGCCAAGAAGATTGTCCATTCCTTCCGTCCACCTCAACTTCTTCATCTGTCTGTCATCATTCTGAGACTCGACTACGTGCAAAATTTCCATCCCATTCTTACTATCAATCCAACTCGAATCAATTTCATTATCATTATCTCCGCAACCTTCTTCTATTAGATCCTTTCCAACGATCACACAAAGCTCCTCATAATTTTCAACAGACCTCCCCCGGAACTGCCTTGCATCAGGATGCATCTGTCGAATACCATTACCACCACATTAACACAAAGTAAAATAAAAAAACAATAGCCAGAAAAGAGGACCTAATCAAGCAACAATTCCATGTCCAGTACCACAACATGCATACCTTGACATAGTGATTCCACTCTGAATCATCTGCAACAACCATCTTCAACTCATCATCCCATCTAAACCCCTTGTGAGCAAGAAGCTCCTTCAAAATCCCGAACTGCTTCTTCCACGTTTTGACCGATT